>VYXC01007180.1:59691-76042 GCA_013397175.1 Platysteira castanea
GAATTAAACATTTAACATAAGCAGAAAAAAAAAAAAAGTGTTAAAACATTGACATGGGAGCAACCCTGAATACACAGATCTTTGTTTGCATTGTACCAGAATGTGATCACTGAATGCCACACAAAAGCATCAGAATATTCAGTGAAATGAGAGATAAAACATCAAACTTTTCTTGCGAAAAAGCTGGCACAGTTGTTTTAGGAAAACTAGATTCCTGTTGGCAGTTTCTTCATTGGATAACAGAAATAATGCATAAAAGGCATGTTAAACAGGTCTATGCAGCTCACCAAAAAAGCTAATGACTTTTAAATAAGTAGTTAAGATAGCTACGAAAGACTTGCTTCCCTAATGAAATACATTAAATTCTGTCAAGGAAACAGCAGGTCCTGCTTGTATCATCCTTGTATAAGCAGCACTTACAATTTCCATTATTCACAGAAGCACAAGATGGGTCAGGTTGGAAGGGACCACTCCGAGTCATCTGGTCCAACCATCCTGCTCAAGCAAGGTCATCCCAGAGCACATGGCACAGGATTGTCTCCAGATGGTTTCTGAATATCTCCAGTGAGGGAGACTCCACACCATCTCTGGGCAACCTGTGCCAGTGCATGGTCTCCTACACAAGTTACTCCTTTATGTTCTTATGGAACTTCCTGGGCATCAGTTTCTGCCTGTTGCCTCCTGTCCTATTGCTCAGCACCACCAAGAAGAGCCTGGTCCATCCTCTTGGCACCCTCCCTGTAGGTACTTACAGACACTGATAAGGCCACTCTCAGTTGTCACTACTTGAGGCTGAACGGGCCCAGCTCCTTCAGCCTTTCCTCTTAAGAGAGATGCTCCAGTCCCTTAATCATCTTTGTAGCCCTTTGCTGGATATGCTCTAGGAGCTCCATGTCCCTGTTGTCCTGAGGAGCCCAGAACTGGACACAGAACTCCAGATGTGCCTCACCAGGGCTGAGCAGAGGGGCAGGATCGAGGCACCTCCCTCAACCTGCTGGCAGTGCTCTTCCTGAAGCACCCCAGGATACCATCAGCCTTCTTGACCACAAGGACACGCTGCTGACTCATGGACATCTTGCTGTCCACCAGGATTCCCAGGTCCTTCTCCACAGAGCTGCTTTCCTATAGGTCACCCAGCCTGTGCTGGTGCATGGAGTAGTTCCTCCCCAGGTTCAGGATCCTGCACTTGCTGAATTTCAGAAGGTTCCTCTCTGCCCATCTCTCCAGCCTGTTGAGGTCCCTCTGCAGGGCTGCACAGCACTTGGGTATCAGCCACTCCTCCTAGCTTGGAATAATCAGTGAACTTGCTGAGGAGGCATCTGCCCCTTCATTGAAGACAGTGATGAGTTAGTTAAAAAATACTGGACCAGTATTGAACCTTCAGGGACACCACTAATGACAGACCTCCAATCTGACCCTGTGCCACCAATTATGATGCTCTGGGATCTGCTGTTCAGCCAGTTCTCAATCCACCTCACTGCCCACTAACCTGGTCCACACTCCTTGAGTTTGCCTATGAGGATGTTGTGAGATACAGTGTGGAAAACATTGCAGAAGTTGCGTTAGACAACATCCACTGCTCTCCCCTCATCCATCCAGGTAGCTGTTCTATGGTAGAAGGCAATTAGTTCAGTCAACCATGATTTACCTTTAGTGAATCCATGCTGACTACTGCTGATTGCCTCATGGTCACTCACGTGGATAGAGATGGCCTCCAGAATGAGGTGTCCCATCATCTTTCCAGGGATTGAGGTGAAGCTGACTAGACAGTAGTTCTCTGGTTCTCTTTCTTGCCCTTTTTGAAGACCAGGGTGACATTTGCAGTCCTCAGGCAAGTCTCCAGATTGCCATGACCTTTCAAAGATGATGGCCAGGACCCTTACAGTGGTGTCTGCCAGCTCTCTCAGCACTCAGGGATGCATCATACCAGGGCCCATGGACATGCGGATTTTGAGTTTGCCTAGGTGTTCTCTAATCCAATCCTATTTGCCCAAGGGAAAATATTCCTTCCAACATTCATTTATCCTGATCTCCTGGGTCAGAGATTCCTGAGGGCTGGTCTTGACACGGAACACCAATCCAAAGGCAGTGTTCAGTAACTCTGCCTCATCTGTCCTCTGTTACCAGGGTGCCCCCTCCATCCAGTAACAGGTCGATATTATCCTTTGTTTTCCTTTTCTTATTGATGTATTTGAAGAGCCCCATCTCATTTTTCTTGACATCCTCAGTCAGATTTAATTCCAAATGGGCCTTGGCCTTCCTTATCTCATCTCTCCATACTCTGACAACCTCTCAATATTAATTCCAAGAGCCCTGATCCTGCTTCCATCTCCTGTGTATTTACTGCTCATGCTTGGGTAATGACAGGAGTTCTTCATTCATCCATGCAGGTCTCTTGACCCCTCTGTCTGACTTCTTGCTCACTGGGATGCATTGTTCTTGAGCCCGGAGAAAGTAACCCCTGAATATCAGGGGCTTTCCTGCAGGATCTCTTCCCATGGGATTCTGTCATGATCCCTAAAGAGGCTAAAATTACCTCTCCTGAAGCCCATGGTTACAATCTTACTTGCTCACAGGCTGGCCCCAATCTCCACACCTCCAACAGGGCCTTTACTGTTTGTTAGGATGAGGTCAAGCAGCCCACCCATTCCTTGTGGGATCCTCCACCATCTGTTATTGTCCTGTTTTTTGCTAAGACTTCTGTTGTAACCCTGGAGTCAGAGAATTTTCACACACTTTCATGAAAACAATAGCCAATGTTTATTTAACTGTCTTTTCTGTTTTTCATTCCTTTTGTGATAAGAAGAAGTTTGATGAGCATCCGTTTTCTCCAGCAGGATTGAAGAGGAAGTGACATGTCCTCCAATCCCTTGTGGAACTGAGAAACCTATAAAGTACAAGAAATGTAAATAAAGTCCTCTTTTTTCCTCTTTCTGCTAAACCTAGCAGGTGTCAGAGCTTCCTTTCTTGTGTCCTCTACCGACACAATCTGTGACAGGAAGTTGTCACCAGTGCTTTTCAGGAACCTCTTGGACTGTTTGTGCTTTGCTGTGTAGGTTCTTCAGAAGATGTCAGGGTAGTTGAAGTTCCCCAAAAGAACAAGGACCTGTGACTTGGAGGCTGCTTCCAGCTGCCTGTAGAAGGCCTCATCCAACTCTTGATCAGGCATCCTGTAGCACACACCCACAGGTGTCACCCAGTCTGCCCTTTTATCCTAACCCATAAGCTCTCTACTTGCTCATCATCTACCCCAAGGCAGAGCTCAATACATTCCAAGTACTCTTCCTCCCTTCCAGATGAGTTATATCACATTCATTAAAAACTCCTTGGTACCAGAAGAAAATTGAAGAAGAAAAATTTATTTTTACTGTCAGGGTGGTAAAACACGTATTATCCAGAGAGGCTGTGAGGTATCCAGCCTTGGAGTTATTTAAATCCTAGTGGGCACAGCCCTAAAGAACCCTGCTCTACTTTGAACCAGAATGTTGGTCTAGACCAGCTACAGGCATGACTGCCAGACTCAGAGATTGTGTTCATATGGCTCTGTGAAAACAGAAATGTAATAAACCACAAATCAATGCAATATAACCCCTTGTACAAATTCAAGTATTCAGAGCTCTTGGAGATTGTAAAGAGAGACTTTTGAAATGCTTCATTCACACAAAGTATTAGCCATAAATACATACATGAATAAAACCCATGTAAAGAACAAAATGCTTTCTAAAAATTACAGCAACTTTCAGCTTGCTTAATTAAATGCCTGCTAATTCTAGTATCTGCTTCTGAATTCCTTTTATATGTAAAACTGAAATCTAGATCCCACTGCAATCAAGGTGTCGCACACTGACTTCAAATGATTAATTCTGGAAAATAATTCCTTTTATAGCTAAGGTAATACACTAAAGTGTCTACATATGGTTTACTGCTGCCGATTCTGTTGAGCTGAGCTCCAGATTTAGCAGTGAGTTGAGTAACTAAACTGGCATTCTGGCAGGGTGAACTACCTTGAAGTCTGTTTTCTTGTCAGTGCCTTAAGTTGGATGCCATCGACACTGAATCAAGATTTTAAAGAGTTAAAATTTTAGCTAAGGATTAGAAGTAATTTGTACTGATTAGGATGCGCATTAGAAAAACAAAAAATAAGTTAATGATTATTAGATGCTTAAAGCTAGGACTAAGTGATGTGTTACTTGCCATTATGTACTTATTTTAAGTTTGTTTATAGAAGGAAATAGAATAGATGAACTGTCAGAAGGACAAATTGAAACCAATAGAACCATGACCAGCACCTGTATTTTATATTCATCAGTTACAAGTAGGAGATGTTGGGTTGTGCCAGAAAGTCACGACGGCCTGCCAGCAACGAAAAGGTAGAAAGGTCATTGCGAGGAAGACATTCCTTACTTCATCTTTCAAGACCACTGACCCAATTCAAGACCACTGACCCAATTCCAAAGAAGAATTGTGCACGCGTGAAAGACTAATAACCTCATTTTAATACAGAGCAGGAATGGGAGGTACTGGGTTATGCATATGTATAAGATGTAAAAACTTTGGATAATAAATAGAAGACAAAGAACCTTGTACACGGCGGACACATCTTTAGGAGGCTACTCCGGTGTCGCCCACCAGTGCCTGAATAAACATACCACTTTCTAACTTTAATTAATTAGAGGGTCTTTTGTCTGTGAGTATCAGTTTTTAACAATTCAACATTGAGTGCAAGCAGCTGCCCTCACTTCCACACAGGGCTGAGCTCAGCTTGGTTCATTCTCCAAAGTGGCTCCAAGAGAATGAATGTTTGTCTGAACACAAAATGACAAAGCTCATGGCTATGGGAACTGCCTGTACTCCACTCTCAGGAGGAAGAAAGTCTGAACTCCACCTGTTCCATTATGGACTCCTCGACCCTGGTGAGGAATTAGCAGTGTAACTCACATGCTCAAAGGAACATTCACTTTCTGTAGGCAGGTCTCAACAACAACACACACTGTGGAGGACAGGGATTTATCAGCCTGAACTACGCTGTGGGTATGATGTTTATGGAAAAGTCTAAGGGGATTTTGCCTCAGCGTTCTAGTCCTGAAGGGTAGGACTCATGCAAAGTACTGGGGATACCCATTTCTATGAGGAATTTAGGTGTCTAACTTCAGTCATCTGAATTCACTCAGGGTACATAACCTAAACAGATTTGGTATCATCATACTCTTACTTCCCTGATGAACGTTCAAGTTACCTATATGTATTCCTTGGCAAAAGAAAAGTAATATGGTTCCCAACAAAAATTCTTTTAATTTTACAGAAAGTGCATATATTTCAGAAGCAGCTAATTTTCAGTAGTATGTAGACTGGTAGCATAGACTGATTAGAACAAAAAAAATTGCCTATTTTGACCACCTTTCTTTGTTTATCTAGT
The DNA here is from genome assembly GCA_013397175.1 of Platysteira castanea. NCBI lineage: Eukaryota > Metazoa > Chordata > Aves > Passeriformes > Platysteira > Platysteira castanea. The sequence goes on from VYXC01007180.1 coordinate 65,108, forward strand.
TCCTGAGTATGCTTCTGATAGTTGCCAGCACCAGATGCTTCAGAAGAAGATACAAGTAGCATAATCCTGTTACAGAATAGCCACAACACATGCTTAAAGGAAGCTTTGAGCATGCTCAAATGAAGCTTCTTCCAAGCTCCGTCAGTTTTCAACTGGTTTATGATAAATTAGGAGCAGAGATTACATCCATAATACTGAATTATCTTGTTTGAAGTGCTTGTCATATATGTTTATCCACATAATATTATCATCTTTTCACAGGAGTCCTTCCAGTGTGCTAAGGAAATCTGAAATCTGGGCTATTTCTACCACATTTAATAATCTGTGCTTATATCATTCATATATATACTTGTTTCCAAAAGTGCTATGTGAGTAACTCCAGATGTGTGGTTATGAAGATCTGCAAACATACAGATTATCTTCTCTTTAGAAAAACAACAAAAAAAAAAAAAGGCTGGCAATTTGTGTGGAAACTGTGGTAAGTATCAGTGAAGAAGGGAAAGGTCTGCAGAAGCTGGAAACAGCAAAGCTGGTTGGTTCTGTATAGAGAAAGTACTGGTGAACAAAACAAAAACTCCATCTGAATAAGACAAGTGTAACTTATCACAGTTCTAGAAATAAAAATTATGTGGGATAGGAAACAATCACAAAGAGCCTAAATTTGCAGGGAGTTTTGTTTCGATGATGCTGGCACAAAGATATTTAATTTTTTTTTCTTCCTTTCTTTACAGATATAAGACCGTTTTTGCCATATTCTCAGTATGTCACACACGCTATCATTTCTACTCACTGAATCTAAAGTGACTGGTTCAGTGACTTATGCATCTATTACTTATCAGAACTCAATATTAACATTTTGAGAAGCCTGAATGGGAAGTCTTTACAATAAACATTTTAGTTCAAGTATTAAGAGATAATCCATGAAGAAAAAAAAAATTACTTTGCACTTTTTTTCACCTGGCAAATTTACCTTGTAAATGGAAAATTTACTTTGCAATTTAAAAAAAATACAAAATGAAAAAAGAAATCTACATAATACAACTTGTTACTAAAAAGTTCCCTAAATGAATAAGTCTAATAGGTATATTCCTAAAAATCAAAGAAGAATGTCTGTATAATGCACCACCAGCATTACATTACATGTCTGCATGTGATGATCTGCAGAGCTAGGCAGAACCATTTAAGTAAATAACTAATTTCATACAGCTTTGTCTCAAACACTCTCTAGTAACGTATCTTTCCTGTTCTTTGAACTCTGATGTTCAAATACTTATTCCTTTATATGCTACAGCTGCCCCAGGCACTGTTCAGTTCCAGATGACCTGCAGGCTTTTTGCAGTCACATACTTTGCTGACAACTAGAAGAAAGCTCTTCCAATTAAAATATCCCATTTATCCAAGTGAAGAACCACACTTTCAAATAACTTGGGCAAAGATGCCAGAGAGGGTATGTCTTTAAGCCAAAGTTTAAAAGCTTTAAGAATAGGTATAAACAAACGAACAAACAAAAAAAGCATTTATTTCATCCAAATACTAAGAGGTATTTGACAGCTAATATGGCCTATGACAATATTAGGCACCTGTGCCTCCATTTGTGACATAAAATTTCAAGTGCATATCTGGTAATACCTTCTTTCTGAACAAAATATCCCCTTGTGAAGTTGTGCACAGAGCCCTTGTCCACATAAGTAAACAGCACAGCACTCTGGAATGGCACTGGAGGTTGTCAATCTGAACTTCATCAAGACTTTTGATGCTGTCTGTCATGATAACCTCATAGCCAAGCTCAGGAAGTGGATGGTGAGGTGGATTAAGAACTGGCTGAATGGCAGAGCTCAGAGGGTTGGGATCAGTGGCACAGGTCTATGAGGATGTCTGTAGCTAGCAGTGTTCCCCCCCAAGGTTCAATACTGGGCCCAATCTTACATAACTTATCATTAGAGACGGAATGCTTCCTGAGCAAGTTCACTGATGACACGAAGCTGGGAAGAGCAGCTGGTACCCACGTGCTGTGCAGCCCTTCAGAGGGACCTTGACAAGCAAGAGGCATGGGCAGAGAGGAACATTCTGAAATTCAACACGGGCAAATGTAGTATCCTGCACCTGGGGAGGAATAAGCCCAGGCCTCAGCATAAGATGCCCATAAGCCAGCCATGCCCTTGTAGCCAAGAAGGCCAGTGGTGTCCTGGGGTGCATCAGGAAGAGCACTGTCAGCAGGTCAAGGGAGGTGATCCTGGCCCTCTGCTCAGCCCTGGTGAGACACATCTGGAGTTCTTTGTCCAGTTCTGGGCTTCTCAGGACAAGAGAGACATAGAGCTCCTGGAGGAAGCAGGTCCTGTGGAGGGCTACGAGTATGATCAGAGGATTGGAGCACTTCACTTATGAGGAAAAGGTTGACAGTTGGACTCAATGACCTTAGAGGTCTTTTCCAACCTAAAAAATGCCACAGTTCTGTGGGAGACTGAGGGAGCTGGCCTCGTTCAGCATCAAGAAGAGACAGCTGAGAGGGGATCTCATCAATGTATATAAGTACCCGGGGGAAGGATGTCAAAAGGATACAGTCAGGCTTTCCTTCGTGGTGCAGAGGAATAGAATGAAAGGCAAAGGGCAACGCTGGAACACAGGAAGTTCCACCTAAATAAGAGGAAGAATTTCTTCCCTGTGAGAGTGACTGAGCATAGGAGCAGATTTTCAGAGAGGCTTGATTCCCGTTCTCTGGAGATATTCACAAGACATCGATACACAGTCCTGAGTAATGTGCTCTAGGAAACCCTGCTGGAGCAGGGAGGTTGGATTAGATGACTTCCAGTGGTCCCTCCCAACCTTACCCATTCTGTGGTCCTGTGTGGAGTCAGAAAATTGGCGTAGCATAACTCACACTGTTTTTTAAGATCACAAAATGGAAAGTGCTATGCAAACATTTGCCAAGAATTTATTTATGAGTTTTATACTTTCTGCTCTTCAATTATGTCACCCTTTTAAAATGTGTGGCTCCCAGAAACATTTTCCCTACCTTTATAATGCTCTGACATGTTGAGAGTGGTAAACCAACCAAGCTGGTCCCATTGATTGACATGATCTGGTCCCCTATGTTCAGCTTCCCAGACTTCTCTGCCGGTCCTCCATGCATCATGTTGGCTATGATAACTGTAGGCAAAATGGATCCCCAGCCAGACTCCACAATCACCACACCTAGGATTTCTCCCTTTTGCTTTTCAATGTAAACCTGTATAATAAGAAAAAGTGCTTTAAAAAAGGGTTTCTTTCACACCCATGGAAATAATATCACCCCCCTCCAAACATTCATAAAACCGACAAATATACCCCTCTTTCTTTGCAACCTGCCTTCCTAATTCAAAGGCAAAAAAAAAAATAGGGTACATGTTTTACTACCTTCCATTTGTCAAACATTAAATGATCAACACTACACAATATAGACTTAGTGCAAAACACCCCTCAGATGTCATTTCTGTAAATAAGCAGACGAACTCGCAGTGAAGGAAACCCTGGTGCCACGGGCTTTGGTGGACAAAGCTAACTAGGAAGAGATTGCAAGAAAGTGCGACTGTGGACTGGAAAACCATTACCTGTGTGTTCCACTTGCACACTTCTATTTCATTTTTATTAAGCAAGCTGCAAAGCCTTCTGGCACATAGAATTATTTAAAACCTGGAATCAGTCACTTTCATAAACACCTGGGCCTCTATAAATGTTACATTGTTTACTGTAAATTCTTTTTATTGTATCAATCTGTTAATCTGCTTCAAGATCACTTTCAAACATCTCTGAAAATTTTTTGGTAAAAAGAACACAGATGGTAAATCATTTGACTGCTGATAATTTGGAGTTCACTGTTCGCCTTTGAAACAGAACTGATGACAGGGTATCCTGTTAGGGAGGATATTCTAGACTAACTGAGGTAATTTATAGGAAGTATTAATGTTTTTTTTTGTTTTCTGCCAACACAGGCCTGCAACAGATAAAGAGAAGCTTAATACTATTGTGGAAAAAAATAAGACATACATCTTTGCAATTTTCAGATTTGGAGAAGTGAATCAGGTCATCATTGTACATGTCCTGGGTATTAAGCAAGTCACTATATTCCTTCTGGCTAAGGTCTTCTGGGTTGATTCCATTTGCTCTCAGAAATTCTTGGTAGGCCACACTGAATGCTTGACCTATGGACTGTGCAATCAGCTGCGCCTATAGCAGTTTCCAGAAAAGGGAAAAGAAAAGAAAAAAGTGAAACATTCTGATGGTCCTGCCGACGGACACTTTCTGTTACAATCACGCTGTAAAATGGATCATCAAAATTGATAAATCTACAAGTTACCGCAATCCAGTCTACAAATTACAAATTTGTGCCTTACAAATTAATTTAAAAGACCCACAAAATGTCAACACATTCACCTCTGCCATGAATCTATGTCAGTAAGCAATCATAAATTACAAATATGAGAAAGAAAGCCATCCTTTTACAGGTGAGAACTGCTAATCCAACTGTAAAGGTATAGCCACTACAGTGACTGTGGCTTGCACCTACAATTCTTCCCACACATGCAGCTCCCAGATGACTTTCCCTCCCATGGAGATGCCATTTTCTGGCAAGCCAGCAGTGCAAATGAAAGGGTAAAAACGGTATTTCTGACTTTTCTTACCATCCTTTAGAACCATCACATTGATAATGACTACTCCTACCTCAGCCTCAGACAAAAAAGGAAAAGGGCAGCAACTAGTGACCAGAACAAACTCTTGAAGTAACTGGAAATGGTCATATGCATCTCCTTCTTCACCCTACTGCCCACTTCAGCCTCCATCCCCTACACTTAGTTCCCTCTTTCCAGCTCGCATGATCCTTCCAGTTTTCTACCTCTTTCCTGCTCATTCTGTCCCTTGTAGGCACCCTCTTGCACCTGTAGCTTTCCATAGTCTTCTCTGCACCCAAAGCCACCAAATTCACTACTCAATACACTACATTCTGAGCTATTTTACTTCTGCAGCTGTTGGGAGAGAAACCGGGCAGCAGGCAGATATGGGGAAAGCTGTGTCCCAAGCAAGGCCAGAGGGATGCCTGCCTTTGAGATGGTATTTTTGGTTAGGCAGGTAATGGGCAGGAAAGGAAAACACAGCATGGTGCAGAGTACTGCTGTGTATAGGTGGAGCAATTCGTGCAGTGAACACTGTGTAGTGCACAGGAGTTGGCTGTGATGTGCACTGAAACATCATGCTGGCTGTGGCAAAGGCAGGGAAGAGACAGGGAGAGCTCCACAGCTGACAAGGGAGGCCTGGCAAAGTGCTGGTAGTGAATGAATTCTGCTCAGGTGTACTTCTATACAGTCTGATGGCCATATTTAAAGTCCAGTTTGGTCCCTAATAAAGGAAAGATTCCCAACCCTATAATAAAAAATTTATTGTATCTTAACAGCTCAGACCAGCACTAAACCTGCTGATGAGAACAGCATGATTACTGGTGCTGAAAAGACCAATATGTGGACTGGCAATATGCTACCAAAGCTCAGATCAATATAATTTTGACAGCAAGAACAAGACAGCAAGAAAATGGGAGAACTGCACCTCCATAAATCAGTAATCTAAGTGAGGAATGCAGACTTTACATTCATACACATGTCTCTTCACTTCAGGAAGAGATCAGCTCCCATTCAGACACCCAGCATTTGGACACATCACTAAGGTTCAACTCATCTAAAGATACTGCTCTAAACACAGTTGAAAATCTGGTGCTTTGTCCTTAGACAAAGGCTCATCCAAGCAGAGACATGTTCTGGCCAACACCCACTCGCAGGCTCACAGCTTCAGTCTCACTTACTGTGTAGATTCTGTCAAGTACCCAGCTGTCCCAGAAGAAGAAAAGACAAGTTTTGTAATATAAACAGGCTGCATTACTTCACTGGAGATACAGAATCTTTGAAGCTGCCATTTCCTTGCTGCTAATAAGGTGCTACAATGCTTCCATTCTGACTGTTAGCCACTTGGGTATTTGAGATAAATTTTGCAAGTTACCTGTGAGCTATATACCATGACTAAGTAGAGTTAATATAATCTGCAGTTTCTCAGCATATTTTCCCCATCAATGAGCAATATTTTTGTTGGATTTACAGGTATTTTACAGGCCAGTTGGATCTACAGGCATAGAGAGGATCACATATGACACAAATATGGGCTGATCCAAACAAACTCGGGGAACTCAAATTTTAGCTAGCTGAACTATGAACCGCAGCCTAAGAAATACATCCAGGAAGAATGCATCATACAAGGGGTCAGACCACCCCATGGTGAAGGAAAATAAGCCCCAGACTCTGGCACCTGGCCTGATATTTGCTTTTCAACTGGCCAGTAAAAGACCAAGTAGTGTCCAAACTTGTGACTAGAAATACAGGAACAGCAGCCTCAACAGGGGCAGCATGTCAAAAGATATTAAGCAAAAAATACATTGGCTACTCTATTTCACACCAGATTCTTAAAAGGCTTTGCCAAACAGGTTTACATGTTATTTTGTGGAAATAATCCACAATTTTTATACTCTGCCCATTTTGGTACAGGATTACTTCTATCAGTGCTCGTTCTCACTTTTTAACTTCAGCAGTGGGTCATGTATTCATCTGCAATCAGATAATATATTCAGACATTGGTTTAGAACAGATTACATAAAATAAAATCATTACATAAAATCAGCTGCTTATTCAAGATAACCTTCCCATCTTGAAGTCCTTGCTGTTACACTGTAGATTGGAAGACATGTGAGTATTTTATAAGAAATCAATATTTTCACTTACTTCTCTTGAGTATTTCAGTTTCCCAAATTATTAGGGTTAACTTGACTATGATCCTGAAAACTACGTATCTAACCAGAAACATCTGATATGCCTGATTTTACTTTTCAGTTACTGAAAGTTACTTTTGAAAAGTGCATAAAATCAGCAAGTTATGCACATTGATTGTGAAGACAGGATATCAAGTCCTGTGTAAGGTAACTCAGTAACCTGCACCATAGATCAAAATTTAGTGATTTGTGTCTCCAGCATATTTTGGGATTGCTGAAATTACCAACTTGCTTTGCTGGCTTTATGATATGATGACAGCAACTACACCCCCAACACAAACCTCCTGAGAAACAAAAATCACCTTTCTGGTATGTATCAGTGACTAATCTTCAATGCAAGATTTGGGATTAGAATTTCCCTATGAAAATGTGCACCTCTGATAGACTTTCCCTCTCTTATGCAGAATTTGAGCTGGTATTTGTAACCTGCAGCAACTGGACCCTCCTATCACTGTTACTGGAAGGCACCCGAGAAGCTTAAAAGTGGTATGCATTTCTATAAACACCAATTTCCTGTGACATGCCAGGTCCAAACATATAAACGGCAGGCAAGTTCCTCTGCTTAGATGAAATACTGGTTGCAGTTAAAAAGCAAGCAGGACCACTCACAGTGGACTTCGGGCCTAACAAAATGTGCTTACTTTTCCACTTCTAGAAAATTACAAGACAGTGTAATTGCTTACATCCTCAGACTCAAAGACATGACAAATCATTTTGTACTGCCTCTTTCCGTCTTGAGAGGGGTGAGATGCTTCCACATTATCCTGGGAGTTAGAGCGTGGCATTCGCCTACGAGCCATCAAAACAACTATGTTTCCTATATCAGCAATGTAAGAAATGGTCCGCAGGGGATGATCCATCATGGTTTCCTGGGGAATGAGAAAACCAACATAAGCAGCTGCTTCAACTAAGTTCTTATTGCGTATCTAGTATTATCAGAACACACAAATAGCTGTGAGACCTCTGTCAAGTGAAGTCTCTAATAACTGTTATGCATGAAGGGAGATACCAATAAAAACCAAGAGCTTCACTTTCCCAAAATAAAACAAAGAGAAAGTTTTACAGGGTTTTTTTTTCCTGTGGAAAAGCACATAAAGACCTCAGCTGCAGAACCTGCATATGCTGGGCATGTATATGTCGAGGACTATGAACAAATTACCACAGCTAAACATTTTGGGCTACTCGGGGCACAATCAATACTTGATGCATCATGGCTCATAAGACATGAGCTGACTGCAATTATTTTACTCACAAATTCTAATATTTCTACAGTCAGACACACCAGAGTAATTGCCTGTATGACATAGTTCTTGACCATGGATTTCTGACTAGAGGGGAATATGAGAGCCAGCATATTTCAAGGACAAATTTTAACATGAAGGTGAAAGTCTATTTCAGTAGTCTACTCCAACAATACTGACAAATGTGTCTGAGTCTATACCTGTGTGTCTGCATTCAGTACTTTTATTCTCTGTGTAGAAATGAAGAGGTCCACTTCAGTCATGGGTTGAGATTCACCTTCTGGAGCCTGCAAATAAATGGATTACAGTCAAACTAACACATTAGGTAACATACTTACTAATAATGATGTTAGTTCACGAACAGGGGTGCATTAAGACACAGTCACCAGAACAGCAATGCAGGATAGAGTATTAGACTGCAGAAGCAAAAGATAAACACAAAGATGTGGAAACTATATCATATATGTGAAAGTGAATTGGGTATTGTTAGAAAAAGAAGTTAACTTCATAAAAGCTTGCCTGATATTTTTCCTGATTCAGTAAAATTATACCTGACTGCAACATGAACTGTATAAGGATTTCTTGAAAAGCAGTATCATTCTACCATTTTCTGCACACTATGAATTCCACTTCAAAGAAGGTTTTCGTACAAGCCATAGAAAGGCCTAACAGTATCTCTTGCCTGAAGAATTTCTATATGGGCTAGCAGAGGCTGCCAAGACCAATGGAAAAACCTGTACCACAGGAGGTACTGTTTGAGCTGTTCATAATGCAGTTCTGGTAAGAAGACCTTCACAGTCAGACAACATACTTTTCAAGCAGTAACCCACTTCAGAAGTTGGATTTTGTTACTAGAAAGCAAACATTTGTAATATTTTAAAAATTACATTTGTTAAAAGATAACTGAAAGCTCCACAAACAAAACTTATTACAAAGATGAGTCAATCTCAGTATATTACTGTATGTATAGACATAAACTTTTTTTTTTGCATCCAGCAATTTGACACCTCTGTGAGTCAAACAAAGCACTCTTACAGAAAGATTAAAAAAAAAAAAAAAAGTAAAAAAACCCCCCAAAAACATGCTTCATTTTAATCCATCATTTTACAAAGTTTAAACCATTGCCATGTCAGTCCTGATTCTTTAATATGCATTTTGGGTACTCCCTGTAACCATTTGATAAATCCAATCTTTATTCTATTTCTAACATGAAATGGCTAATGATAAGCAACAAAAAATGGCCAATCAGGCAACTGATTTCTGAGACATGTCGACTTGTATGGTGGCTCAGAAATAAATCTGAAAAAACCTTGCTGGATGCAGAAAATAAAACCACAAAATAAAAAGAAAGGAAAAAACCCTCCCAGAAAACAAAAGAACAAGCATAACATCAAGCTGATGGAGTTTGTACTGCACCTTCTTCCTGCCTTTGGCTAATTTCTGGGCCATCTGCTTAGCATGGAACAAACAGAGACAGGAGAACAGTTAGAGAAGAACTTATAGAGACTCCAAGTCAAGCAGGAATCTACACACTAATGTCAGGGCTCACAGACTACCAGCTGGTCTAAATTAGTCCCTGCTTATATTAATTTCCTCCTTTTCTTTTTAGCTTAAAAAATTATAAACTGTCATGTTTAGCACATTTAATTTCAGAAATGAAAAGAAATAGCACCAAAAGAGTCAGGAAGAACACAAAAGGATTTTGTTTTTCACTTAAGATGTTACTTGCAACAAACGAAGTTATTTTGTGTGCATTTGTTTTTGAGGTTTTTTGGGGGGGAGGGGGTTAAGAAACAGAACAGAGCTTCCCCTCACTTACAGCAGTGTAAACCATGAGGTTATTTCTTTTGAAGACACACCAATGTAAAAGGTGAGAGAAAAATTTTAAGCCTTATTATTCCAGCTTTTTCAAATCTCATACTTCAGTAGACTTCAAAAAAAAATAACCTCCCTAACACTATGCTACTTTTTCCTGGAAAAACAGAATGACAGAAGGTAACTGTCACCTTCATTTTCTCCTCCTTCTGAGCAAATAAATCTGTACCAATGTTCACACAGTGTCCCTGGTCAACAAATTTTCCTGTGGCACCTACACAAAGATATGTCTGCACTATCACATTTTTTCAAGGAAGCAGTGGAGCTTCAGAAACACCTTAGAAGAGGTTTCTACTAACAACCCAAACAAACATAATTTTTACAGTCTTGCAATCATAAATTCAACCCAATGGTAAACTGAACTTACAGACCTGTTCGCTGAAGGAATGTGATACTCCCCAGGCTGGCAGTTATCCCTTTACATCCAACAATAACACCCTCTTTGCTAATTAAATTTACAGGTATGCTTGTGGTGGGAGGGAGGCTTATTGTTACAAGCTCCATACAGATTCAGCACTAACTACTTTTACGACGAGCAAATAGGAGGCCTGAATCACAAGACACATCAAACGTTTTTCACTGATGCTCACAACTTAAATCTGTCAGGTTTTGTCTAAACAAATCTGAAAGCAGCTACCTAAAGTTTAGGCCACACTGCTTATTTACAAATAGAAACGTTCTTAAACTAGCTTTTAGTCATCCTTTTCAAATTAAGACATATTTTACAGCCTGATAGGTTATTTTGCAACAGATGATTGCAAACTATTGCAAAAGCAATTCAAACTGCCTTACACGGCAGGCTCTTCATTACATTACTCTCAATTTAAATTAATACTCAGAAATAATATNTCTGTTCTTCAAATGGAAGCATATTGAAGAATTATTTTCAAATATTTCATAAAAGTCAGGCAATGATATGGAACAAGCACTTTTAATAAGTGATTTAACACTGCACAGAAATGTCACAAAAGAAGTTAT
>VYXC01007180.1:76112-143036 GCA_013397175.1 Platysteira castanea
GTTCTTAAACTAGCTTTTAGTCATCCTTTTCAAATTAAGACATATTTTACAGCCTGATAGGTTATTTTGCAACAGATGATTGCAAACTATTGCAAAAGCAATTCAAACTGCCTTACACGGCAGGCTCTTCATTACATTACTCTCAATTTAAATTAATACTCAGAAATAATATACTTATCTTGAATAACAGTTGCCTGTCATACACTGGATAAGGAGGAGACACTCCTGAGACAGAGCATTTAAACTGCTTTCCAAAATCAAGCTTTTCTTTCTCACCCTTCCCAAACTTTAGAGTGATGAACCTCCNTGCAAGAATACTTTATTAGACAATTCCTCTTTATCACCGCATTATTTCGCTAACTCAAAGCAAAAATTTTCTCTGTACTCCTAGAAGAAAAAAACAAATGGAAAATACCTAATCTACATCATTTTTTTTAATATACAGAATTCAGGATTTTAATTTAAGGTAAATGAAATGTAATTATTTATATAGATGCAATTTCCAAAATTACAAAACATTTAAACCCAACAAGCTTCTGCTTTTGCTACAGAGATGTCCTAAGTTTATTCAAGCCATTTAGTCTCTACAAATAATGTTCTGCAACTCAGGGAACATTGAGAGGACATGGAGTGTGTGAAAATGTGTGAAATACTACACTAAATATCCACATATGGGTTCCATCTTAAATTACATTCATAAATTAAACCAGATGTTACCTAGAAATGTTCAAATCTGCCACATAGCAAGCTAAAAGTGCCTCCTAGTGAAATATTCCTAACTACAGTTGAGGAATACCTTCAAAGCAGTGCATCTGTTTTAACTTAGTTGGACTTCACAGAGATGAAGGCCAATCAAGAAAACACTCTTGTACTTTTAACTGAAAAGACTCTTCTTTAAAGAAGAAGCATGGAGAATTGTTTTCAAAGTCTGCTCGTATTCCAAATGAATGAATATATGGTCTGAAGGCTCTGCTAAAAGGAAGCATTATACGGATTATTAAATTCAAAACGTATACACTTATGTGAATGTATGTGTACATAGCAGGGCTTAAACAAAGCTCTTCACCCCTTTTTAATACTCAGCTTCAAGTCTGCATATTTTAAAAGCTCATCCTTAACTCATAACCTTTGTTTTCTTTAACCATGGAGAAATGCAACAAGTAGGGCAAGCTGTAAAAAAACATGAGTAGGGCACAACCTTCATAGTCACTGTGCAAGCCATAATTTACACATCTGGGATAAAGAGTATCTGATGCAGTGATGAATCTGGCATCAAGAAATCCACCTGTCATAATGAATTTCTCTCTGAAAACATATAGCTTTAATGGCAACTAGCAACAAAACCAGCCGAAACCAACCCTAATAAAAGCCAAAGGCCCTAAGATGTAGGGAGATTGTGTGAGCCTCACTTAGAAGCAAAAAGCAGTAACTGTCCAAGAAGTGTTCAAAGGTATTGTGTACAATACAATACAAGCCAATAATTTTCTGAAACACACCAAGTTTCAGAAAATTAAATATACCAGCTAGGGTTTTACGAGGTCAACAATGCAATCACTTTGACCTCAAGGTGCAGACAAATATACTATAAGCAAAGATATGCATGCCTGCTGATTTATACAGACGCGTAAATTATGGGGCTTATGGGTGAAATGCATTGAACAGATTTCTTCTGTTTTCAGGCACAGAAGTGCTGAGGCATAACAGAATCCTCAGAAAGAATGGTATTTTGTTAATGTGTTTCTACAAAATACATTAAGTATCGGAGTAAGATTCTTATATCTCACAGGCCCAGTTTGAATCAATTCTATTTCATTTTTCTCTTCCAAATCCCTTCAATCTTTCTCCAATGTATATTTCTACACAAGCTTTACCTTCTAGGTGAAAACTTCCTGTGCAGCCCCAGGTTCAAGTTCCACTTCTGATACCTATTTCACCATATTCTGATACCTATTCTGGTAACAGCCATGATAGCTGATGCTAATCTTTCCTTTCACCCTCCAGTGATGTGTCCCTCCTAGCCCTTGTTTCTCTCCCTTCTCTTCCTTACCCGTAGTTTCCCGTCCATTTAAATCAGACAAGTTTTCTAACACACAGCAAAGCATCAGGAAGGAACACAAAGCATCTACTAAACAGCCTTGTTTGCCCAGAGCAGGAAAGAAACAGACTCCGTAAGAAAAATTCTTCACTGCAGGTTTGGGGAGAGCCCACCAAGACCTGCCATGATTGAAAAAGCTGCCGCATATTTTTAAAGAATGTCTCTGAATTCAGAGTCTCCAATGAACAAAGACATCATTCTTTTGCAAAACGCTCAGTAGTTTAAGTTAGTGAAGACTTCCACAGAGATGATGGAGGATAATCTCTAATAGAAAGGCTACGTCCCTGCCTTTTCTAAAACGTGAGAGTGTTAACTTTTCAGAGACAAGGTTACAAGAACTTAGGCATTTGAACACCAGCAAAATTACAATTTTTGGAAGTTGTCTCAGTGGCTCTAGTTGGAGCTTCTGTGCCAAAAGTTACATACAGAAGCTAAACCGAACACCTGCCATGGAAAGCATTGGAAGGAATAATAAGAGAAGGAAGCATCAGCCGACCTTAACAGACAATACTATTGGCCTTGCTGATAATGTTCTCTCCTCTTCCTCTCTCTTTTATATAATAGCACACCAAATCTGATTTAGAACCCCAAATAAACTATACAAAAGAAGAGCACACAGATACTAAACTAAGAAAAATTCCCAAAGTAGGTGTTGATTAGCTGAATCAGCAGAAGATGAAGCTGGGTGCCTACTAGCTAGTCATGTATGGGCAGTGGGAATGTTGAAGCATCCTGTACAACCATGCAATACTTCATCCACACCCCTTATTTCAGCTGATAATGTCGTAATTGTGACTTACAATACAGCAGCACTCCCACTGCTTGGCATGGCCTGTACAGAAATCATTTGGCATTTCTCTTTTTTGAAACAAAGTTTGTCAGATTTCAGGACAAATTATTTTTTCCATACACCTCTGTACCATCACAGGCTTTTTTGTTTTTTAATCAGCTCAGAGCTGTTGCGTGTGGAGAAACAAGCATCCACAGCAGGGTCAAAAATAACTGCAGTCATTACAACAGTAGCAGTTCCATTGAGTGCCAAGACAGAAGCAGCTGCAATACTCACTAGCTATTCCCTTAACCTGTTTTTCCTCCACACACAGATAATATATAACTTTGACCACCACTCACTTCAGATTCTGGTTTAGGGTACCTGGCACAAGTACTACCACAGGGAATTAAAATGACCTGGTAACTTCCCCTTATCAGTCTTGTTCCAAAAGCAGCGTTACATATACAATTTACTTTGCAGAAAGAAAGGTGAGGCACTTCTCATTCTGAAACTACAGACAACCCCACCTGAAAAAATTACTGCATAAGTAAGAAATTCATACCCACAACCATAGCGCAGCTACACAAGAAGCAGAAGGAATTACTCCTCACCTTGATCCTGCTGACAGCTTCCTGAGCCTGCATCATTCTCACATTCTTGGATGGAGTTTTATCAGAAAGGAGTTGAGTTGAACCAAGGTAATTGGCAGCAAAAATGATTCCATCAATTAAGTCTTCAGGATCACAAGGTCCAGGAACTGTAACACAGGCAAGCAATCATTGAAGACATTCATGGTGAAACACAGCAAAGCAGCAGAACTCTGACAACTTGAGCCTGAACATGATGACTGCAAATCCTCCTCTGAAACACTTCAGTTTAGCATGACAAAAAGGCAACCAGTACTTTCAAAGGCACAAAATACCAAACAAATGATCTCAAAATTTGTGGTGGGCTGACCCCACCCACCAAAGCCCTTCTATCACTCCCCTCCTCAGAAGGGCAGGGGAGACAAAACATAATGAAAGTCTCGGGCTAAGACAAGGACAGGGAGAGATCACTCATCAGTTACTGTCATGGGCAAACCAGACTCCACTTGTGGAAATTTGTTTTATCTATTACTAATCAAGTCAGAGTAGAATAATGGAAAATATAAACAGATGCTCCCTCCAACATCTTCCCTTAACCCTCCCTTCTTCCTGGACTCACTTTTAGTCTCAGTTTTCTCTATCTCCTGCACCCACAGGCACAGAGGAATGGGGAATGGGGGCTGTGGTCAATTCATCACACGCTGTCTCTGATGCTCCTTCTTCCTCTTGGGGAAGGGGTCTCACATTCTTCCTCTGCTCCAGAATGGGATACCTCCCATGGGAGACAATCCTTCAGAACAGACTGCTCTGGTGTGGGTTCCCTATGGGGTCACAAGTCCTGCCAGAAAACGTGCTTCAGCTGGGCTCCTTTCTCCACATATCCTGCAAGGAGCCTGCTCCTGGGATTTCCTTGGGGTCATAGCCTACCTTTTTTTGGCATCCACATGATCTGGCATGGGGTCCTCCAGGGACTGCTTATGAGTGTGTGTTCCACTGTGGACCTGCACTGGCTGCAGGGACACAACTGCCTCACCATGCTCTTCACCATGGGCTGTATGGGAATCTCTGCTCTGGCACCTGGAGCACCTCCAGTTCTTCCTACTCCACTGACCTTGTCTTCAGAGATCTTTCTTTTACACATTCCCTGCCCTTTCTTCTCTGGCTGCAATTGCTGTGGTGCAGTTATTTCTCCCTTCTTAAATATAATATCCCAGAGGCGCTGTCACTGATGGGCTCAGCCTTGGCCAGTGGTGGGTCTGCCTTGGAGCCAGCTGGCACTGACTCTGTCGGACAGGGGGCTTCCAGCTGCTTCTCACAGAAGACACCCTTGTAGCCACCCCACTACCAAAACCCTGCTACGCAAACCCAGTACAACATCTCTCCAGCAAAAGCTACAATTGTTAATCCAGGCTGTTTCTCACAATAGCTCATTATTTTATGAGTAGGGATCAGCTTGGAGCAAGATAGGCTGGGATTTTTTCACTGTGATAAAGGGACAGACACAGTTACCCAGCTTGCTTCTCACCCACCAAACCCAGCCTTGCAATTCTAACACCTGTAGTCACAACCACAAAGAGGAAAGGTGCAGTTTGATAGCAGCCATCAGCCTCTTTCTTGCTTGTGCATTAACCACTTGGTGCAACAGGCAGAACAACCTCCCTGGGAATGCTCTACACGTACCACACATCCCCCCTTAATAAGAAGACAGCCTACCTAATTAAGTAAAATATTTTTACGCCACAGACCTTTAGAAATAGTAGCCCTAACAAGGATATTGTGGTAAAGTACTGGGTTAAAAAAAAAAAGTTAAATACACAGAGCATGGGATCTCTTGATGGCAAAGTAACTCACTTAGTCCACAGATTCTTAGAACTGCAACACCTGCAATCAGCTTCTGTGGAAAGTGACAGGATGTAAAGTGCTCATTACCTAGCAATGCAAATCCTTACAAAGCAGCATTTAGGATTTGTAAGATTTTTGGTATTTGGCAACTGTATCTAAAATTTTTATACGTGAAAATGTTCCATTTTGTCACCATGTTAAAACTGTAATGATCGAAAAGGGAAGGTAGGTAGCTAAGAAACTTCTTGTTCTTAGAAGTAAGGAAAAACAATTGTTGTTCAAGACAAGTGGGAATACTAATCATATTAAAGAATGCTCATGTTAAACATGTTCACTTTATCACAAAACACCCTTGTGTTTATGTTTGTCTTTCCTTTTTCCTCTAAAAAAATCAAGGGGTATCTTGAGCTATAAGCTGATGGGGCTTTAAGTTTCAAATTACTCAGAATGCCAATTTTGTTCTAATGATAACATATGAGACTAAGAACCCCTTAGAATGAGCATAGGTAGCTTTGGCTCCAAGGAAAGGCAAGTCATTATTATGATTATAATAACAAAGTTAAGCTGGAGATAAATATCACACTGAAAGTATACACACAGATAGGAGCAGATGTATAAATCTTGTGAGCAGCTTTGTCTTCTTTATTATTTCTTTAAATACAAAAATTTATGACTAGAAATTTTAAAATGCTCATCTCCAACGTGCAGGGTTTGCTCAAGTAGTATGAAAATTCTCAAAATGAACAAGTCACTGTAAGCACATGACCTAAAGAAATCAAGTTACTTCCTTAGGGAAATTCATGCATCTGGAAGTACTATGTATTTACACACTTTTCCAGTCCAGAAATCATACAGCATTTTAAGTGTTGCTATTTATTACTCTACACATCAAGGCCTTTTCACCACTTCCACCACTTTACTAAGAAGGGTGCAAAATCTTTTTTAGTACAATTTCTGATCAAAAAAGAAAAAAAAAAATAGATGGGCAAAGGTGAAGGTAAGACTCCAAGAAAGAGGCGTATTAAACCAAAAAAAGGTATGTGGTCCAATTGCATCAGAGGTGAATGCACAGACAGCACTGCTTTTTAGAAGACTTCCTCCATTTATTATTGCTGACAACAAAACTATTACCTCAATGAAAGCATAGCAGAGGTGCTGGTAAATTTTTCCTTGGACTGCTGGTGGATGAAAATGGAACATTTGCAATTTTAAGGAATTTTGTGCTGGATCAAGAACCAAGAAAATTTTAGTCTACAATTCAAATTTTTTCCTACAGAGGAGAGGATTATTTCTAATAGCCCTTGACAGACAAGACTATCAACAGGAGATGAATTTAAATTCTAAGACAGATCCTTCACTGTTGCAAAATTCCAGTGCTTAGCCGTGGACTAACTGACATTCTGGCCAGAGACTCCAAAATATGCAGCTTATACTCTGAAGATGAAAACAATGATCAATTTGCAGTCTAAACAAAATGATCACATAATCAATTAAACACAGCACACTGTAAAGCAATCCAAGGAGTTACAAGGCAGCCCAAATAAAGTATTACATACACTGTATTTCTAACATTTCGTCAAGCACATGGAACAACCACTGTCACGGGAAAAGAATAAAAAAAAACAAATGGAACCTCTATATTTTGCTTCTGCCGTAACTGCACACAACTTGCTTTCCTCCTGAAGTATACACAGGATGCATACTCATACAAAAGGTAACAGCAGTTCATGTGGCAGGTAACTTGCTTTTTCACATTGTTCTGAAAAAATTCAGTGCTACTGCAACCCTAACTCTAAGATGGGAAGCAGTATTTAATTAGAGGCAAGTAGCTGTTAATCAAAGCAGATTTTCACTGGCAGGCCTGTCAATAAATCCAACTGAGATTGAATTGAATCTGCCAATTGAAATCAGTGCTGGACAGAGCACTACAGTCTTCTTGATTAGTCTATTTTCCTTATCCACACACATTCTTACATGTTGTGTAAATACCATTTAAAAAGTAGTGTTTTAAGTGATACTGAGAAAAAAACCCAGCAGAACTGACACAGAAACTATGAATGAAACACAAAAAACCTAAAAGCTCCATGTTTCCAAATTTCTGAAAGAGCACGGTAGGATTTAGCTCAGGTTCAAAATTAGACACAATTTAATCTAAATCATTACACCCAGCCCTAGTACCTTCTTTATTCAGCAAATTAAAATAAAATTTTATACTTTATAAATACAGGTGCTTTTTTTTTTGATATGAAAAAACATTTAGAAATTGTAGAACTATCTTACCTTCAACATATGTTGGAAATGAAGCCAAGCTTTTTCTGGACTGTAATTAAGACAAAAAGGATTTCAAACAGAACATAACATGCGCAAATACACATTAAAAAGTTCTCTGTGCCAAAAAACCCCCAAACTTAAATCAGCCATAGTTATTAGTAAAGGTAGAACACCACTTATTACTATTTATATTTAGTATTTTCAAAATCTAAGCACCTAGTAGAGTAAATTCAATGTACTCCATCTAGTAGAAAATATGCTAAGACCAGACTTCACTTACTTGTTCATGTTCACTAGTGCATTAATTGTCTACCAATAGGTGCTCTACTTTAATACAAGAAATATGCAGGGAAGTACATAATACCTCAAAGATACTGGATCTTCCAACTACAAATAAATACATGGAGGAATATAAAAATTGCACTATACTGTTATAATTCATGACTGAAACCATCATTAAGAAAATGCAGTTATTCATTAGGAATGGTTCTAGATATATCCCTCACATTAACAGACGCTACAAAAAGCTTTCTAGATTTTAACAGGTTAGAGAGCAACCTGTTCTCTGTGGGATAAGTGATTTCACCACGACTTCACCACCAACTGTGCTTACACTGTATCAAGCACAAAAACACATTTGGTAGCTCCAATTGCACAAACAGTGAAGAACTAAATAGAATTTTTACTTGTGCATGTAAATACACACACTAAATGAATACCATACATACTACTGGTATTTTCTCTGAAAGGCTATGAGACTAACCATTCAGACATCTGAAAACTACGACTTTCAGAGAGTAAGGTTCACCACTTTGTCCTAATCAATAATGTAAACCACACACAAAAATTTATCAAACAAAATTCTGTGTGGCACTATATACCTGGTAATGGATATACTGAAATACCTGCTGCTATCATAGGAGGTAAGACTTCTGGATAGTTGATGAATCCATAAAGGATTGTACTAGCAGTAACTCCTCCAATGACTGCTTAATATAACTCTATTCAAAGAAGATCTATACATATGATCAGAATAATGCACAAAATCTTCAATAATGTTCAGTATATTTCCAAATTATATACACAGAAATATATGCCAAATTATTTTTCTTTATGACAGGCAACTTACCAGGGTCTGCGTATTAGTGGAAAAAACAGGTAAAACTAGAAAGGTAACAGTTATGTAACAGATTGACTCACTAACCCCAAGCAGTCTTTTCCTTTGTAAAAAATGGAAAATTGATGTAACAAGTAATATTTTTCAATCAATGATGCATGTCTTGCTATAAAATAAAATGTGTGAATTAAGACCAAAAGGCATGTGACAGACAGCTGAGCCTGTGCAGCTGTAAGTTCTTTTCACTCCCTGTGAAAACTGCTCAGCTGTGTTGCACCAAGAATCCTGTCCATCAGATACTGTACTAGCACCAATAAAGATGTCAATAATCAGTGATCTGCTATTGCCAATGCATTTAAGCTGCTGTGAGGACACTGATGTGCCTTTTCACATGTGTGCTCTTTCACCTCCTCAGATGAATGTTCCTACCAAACCACCTATTTGTATAGACTCCAATAACTGTGTGTAATAGTTGCTGACATAGTGCTAAAAGGGAGATTCAAACACTCAAGCACAGACAAATCCCCTACACACCAGAGGCAACAGAGGCAACTCACATATAAGTACTTTACAAAGTATTTATTTCTTTCAAGCAGTGAACGAAGTCTATAATACTGACTTAGCAACTATTCAGCAATCTAACTAGCAACTTATTTTCAGGTTAGACTGGTGCAAACCATGATCATGTACGTCTTTATTCTCACTCCCAAATTTCATTTTTCTTGTTCATTACTCAGGTAGAAAGGCATTCTACTAATACCACTAGAATAGTAATGTAACAGGTAAAGTTACCAATAGGTGGAAACCTACACCTTTTAATTTTACATATCCATGAATAATGAAATATCAAGGTCATTAATATTTTATTACTTTCAATAATCTCATTGCCATCCAGTATTATAAATTTATATTTAATAAAAAGGTTTCTCTAAGACCTAAAAATCAAAAAGTTATGAGGCTGTTTTATCACTTTTATTCTTACATTAGAAGTAGTAAAGCAAGAATTATTCCCCATCTGAGGGAAACTAATAGCCCAACACATCCTACAATGAAACCTGGTTTACCACCTCTGTCACTATGTGTAAGCACATCCTAAAAACTGAAATCAGCAGTGTTTTGTTTGTTTTCTTCCTTTGGGTAAGTTTCTTATATCTAAAAATTGCTAGAATATATAGGGACAGTCTGTAGTGAAGAACGTTTAAGGCTTTAATAAGCTAACAGTAAAGCAGATGAAAACTTAAAGTCATGATTTATAGTTGAAAACTTCAGAACATGAAAAATTATGGGTTTCTTCAGTCTTTTGAAATTTTATATTATTTTCTAAATGTAAATGTAGACTGCCAAAATTGTCCGTAACAGACTGACACAACTACGTACATGCTGCAAGCTTTCTTATCTCTTCATAACCACAAAAGTAAAAAGGAAAGAATGGATTATTTAATTAGTGTTTCAATTTTAATCCACTTACAGTAGATCAGGTTTTTAATTTTGGAAGATAACCCATGCACTGCTATCAGTAACAATATGCTATTTTGTTATGGTAGTTTCTAGATTGTTTTCAAGTTCATGAAAAAAAAGAAGCAAATAAACAAAATATTTGCAGGTTTTTCTGTTTACAGAACCTGCCATTCTATACTAACCCAAATACTTCTTATGTCAAATTATTTTCTTTTCACACTACGAGCAGTTCTAATTACACTTATTTTGTTTTGGTGGAACTACTGCAGTCTAAAGCACTACCAGGTGAGCAGAAAAAACCCCAAAACATGTCACTTTATTCTGAGGAGCTAGGAGTCAGGAATTGAATTCTTACTTTGAATCCCTTGCAGGCCAGTTTCTACAATGACAAAATATTAAGCAGTGTAGCGTATTATGTAATTAATTTAATTTAAGCACTTTTTCATCTGTCTGAGAAATACACTTTCTTTGTCAGGGCAAAAAGGGAAAGGGCTGCTTCATTTTGCCTCTGCTACAGAGGGGATATTGGCTGTTTGGTAAATCAGTACCTTGCTGCCTGTTAAATAAATTTAGTGACAGCTGAACAGAGTCAGAAATGCCATGACAAAGAGTCTTCAGTATGTTAGAAATTCGGTGAGATAGCCAGCCAAGCAAAAGGTGAAGAAGCATAAGGAAAAAAAAGAAGAAAAGGGATCACACAGGTACAAAGGAGCAAGGGAAATAAAAGGCATAAGCAGCATGAACAAGACTGTGGCTTTTAAAAAAATTGTACTCTACCTCTTTATTAGTGGAAGCCTCTGCTGTACTGCAGACCTCCTGGTGATGCTGCCTACTTGACGATTCAGCACCTCGAGGTGAAGCAGAATCTGGAGATGGAGACTAGACACGACAAGAAAATCAAATAATATTGTGAGTGCCCGATGTACAAATTATTCTTTCACATTCTACACCCTATGCTCTGACATTCTAAGAAAGAAAAGGTAAAGCCACTTAGGAATAAGCTGTGATGGGAGACAAGTGGACTGACCTTAAGCAGCATACAGGGATTCAGCTACAGTTTATTTAGTTGTCAAATTGGGAAAAGTGAAGAAAAGACTGGAATTTCCCCATAAGCACACATGCCCTCAGGTATAATTAACCTAAGGTGCTAAACTAATCTAATCTGAGCAGAGGAAGACCGCAGTGGTTGTCCATAAATGTTATTCCATCATCTTAGAAAACAACTTTTATAAACTGTGCAGAGTAATATTGATGTATTCATGAATTTATTCATTATATATTCATTAATGTATTCATCAATCTATTCAACGACAATTCAATACCAGTGTCATCAAGGACTGAAGATTCCCCATTCTAGATACAGTAAAAACTTGGAAAATATTCAACAGTTCATGCTATGAGCTCACTACATGCTTTTTAGACCACATTTCCTCATTCTTCTCATTTTTCCATAAACAATTCAGTGAAGCAACTGTCTATGTGATTCACCAGCGAGTATCTTGATAAAGGGGAAGAATGCTCTTGGAAAGGATGTTCTAATCATAGACAAACCCTAATGAACACTGGTGATGCAAAAAAGCTGTAGCAAGGTATCTGAAGTACAGAGCAGGGGCCCTGGTATGAAGGTGTGACACAAGAACACAGAATGTGTTTCACAGAATGTGGAATTAATGAAGGTGACCAAAATGATAGAGAGTACAAAGCTTTAATCCAGCAGGTATTTTTAGAGGCAGATTTTAAGGAGATACCTACAAAACATGTCTGTACAAGCCAAAATGTGAATCCTCAAAAGGGAAGTTAAGAATTTAGCTACAACTGGGTATTTAGCCCAATAGTCCTGACATTCTACAGTCTCCTTTGACACAGGACGAGAGCAGCCCTAGCTCTGACAGCCCAGCAGTTCATCACTGATAGCAAAACACTCAAACGCTATTCTTATCTTTTGATAAACAGTATGACATAGCTTTTCTCTGAGCCAACGAGTCATACCAGAAAAGGGACACATTTCCAGTGGTCTGAGCTGGCAGCAGCTCCACCCTCATGCTCTGCATCTACTGCAGCTGAAAAATTGAGTTCTATGAAACACTCTACAAAAAACCCATAAAACCAAAACCAAACCAAGAACAACAACTAAAAAACCAAATGTCTAAGTTTCTCTTAGCTTCTCTTAAATATGAAATGAAACAAGAACACAAAACTCCTGTCTCTACTTCTTTCTCTTTACATTCATTACTCTGTCTACCTCAGATAATAACTAAGTATTAAAATTACAGTTAACTAACAAAGGCTTCCAAAGATTTAAGAAGCAATTCTTTACAGGTATCTCCTGGGTTAAAGAGCAGTCCCTTCATCTCCCTGTACTTTGAATCACAACTGCAAGACAAAAGAAGATGCAGCTGTGAAACAATCCCTAGAATGCTGGCATGTGGTTGCACCATCAGACTGAAGAACTGCTCGCTGCAGAGAGCATGAGAGCAGGGGCTGTGGGAGAGATACAGGATCCCTTGACTTGCTGGGTAAGTATCAGTCAACAGTGTCACAATGATGCAACTGCACACAAGGCAACTCCTATTTATGTAAGAGAGTTTTCATAGTGCTCACATTCTTATAGTTATGCAGTATTTCTGTATTAGGAATAAAGTTAGAAGGTGCATAATACTACCAAACCCAGTAATGACATCTACACATTGTAGGATTGAACTTTAAATAACAGACAAAGAAATCAATTTAGGCATCAAATGTGTACATGCACACAAAAAAGAGCTCTTTACAAAGGCTGAAAACTCTCATATTCACACACTTAAGGATAAAGACTAATTATTTCATTCAAATCAGACAATTAGCATTAAGAAATTTTGCATCATTTTTAATGTACTAACAGTTACTCCATTAGCACTATAAGTACCTTTATTCAGGTATTTTTATCTATGAAGTATCAGAACTAAATTATTACATGGCTTTCTTTGTGCTCCGTTTGAATGTCTACTCAAATATTTTGGGGGAGAAAACCCCCAAACAACAACAACCACCAAACAAACCAACACCCCCCTCAAACCAAACCAAGAACCAAAACCACCAAACCCAAATATCAAACATCTTACAAAGTCTGTTGCCTGACATGACACGAAAACTGTCCTTGAAAACACTTTTACAGGGAAGCCCAGTCTTTGAAGAACTAACACTCAGTTCTCTTTGACATCAAAACACATTTTTAGAGATAACGTACAAGGAAAGAATGCAGTCACAGCAATAACAAGAAATATTTTGATGGATCATAGTGGATAGATAATTTGCATAGCTGCTCTAAACAAAGTCTAAAATAAAGGCTTAGTGACTGTTTCACTGTTACTCGTCATTAACAAAAAAAGTTTTAGAAACCTAACAAAGTTGCTGTCAGAACAAACACAGCAAGGTCAAATGAAGCATGCTGTTATTAGGTACAGAGGTCTATCAAAGGAATATGATTTTTTTTTTTTTTTTTTGTGCAGCGATAAAATATGATAACTACCCCTTTTCCTCTTGAATATCTACTTACATTTTTCTTACGATACTCAACCTGGTACATCCAAAAATTCTCCATCTCAATTTTGGCGTTGTTTGACTCTGACTAACATGCAACCCACTCCACCTGAGAAACCTTCCTTGCTCTTGTGCAGAGGGATTCAGTAACAGAACTTGCAAAAGGAGAGGATTGTGTTGCATCTAACCAATCCAGGTCAATCCAGCTGTTTCCTATACAGTTCATGAAGAGGCATGTAACTGACACGGAAACACCTTCAAATACAATCACTTGCTCTTGCTTTATAAAAGTAGTGTCGTTTTATGTGCTTTTAGCAGCAGATCATTTGAAGAGAGTATAGCTTGTGGGTCACATAGTCACATACAAGGCTAGGAGAGAGGGGATGAAATCACAGTATCATAAAGTCATACAATCTTTTATGTTGGAAGAGACCTTAGAGGTGATCTAAATTTCACTGCCTCTGCCATGGACAGGGATACCTTCCACTAGAAGGGGCTGTCCAAAACCCCACCCAGCCTGGCCTTGAATACTTCCAGAGATGCAGCACCTGGGCAAACTGTGCCAGTGACTCACTACCCCCAGAGTTAGGAATTTTTTCTTTCTATCTAATCTAAACCTTCTCTCTGCCAGTTGAAGCTGTTCCCCCTTGTCCTATCACTACATGCCCTTGTAAAAAGTTTTTCACTGACCAGTATCCTCAAGTCCTTATCTGCAGAGCTGCTCTCAGTGAGTTCTGTCAGTTTGTGTTTGGGACTGCCCTGGCCCATGTGCAGGACCTTGCACTTGGCCTTGTTGAATTTCAGGAGGTTCTCACAGGTCAGGTCCCCCTCCTAAGCCTACCCAGGTCTCTCTGAATGGCAGCCCTTCCCTCCAGCATGTTGACCACACCACTCAGCTTGGTGGTGTTGGCAAACTTGGCAATGGTGCACTCAATCCCACTGTCCAAGTTGCTGACAAAGATGTTAAACAGAATTGGTCATTTTTTGTTTTAAAAAATGTAATTTATTCAGAGCTTTTTTTATAGTAGTGTATGTGTGGACAAATCAACAAATGCTTCAGCAATTCAGGATTCACTTCGACAACAGGGCATTACTTACTTGACACTAATGTCTGCCTACAGATATTGTGGCAGAGGAATAGCAAAGTCTCCTTTGTACATTAGCTCAGCAAACAATCAGATACAGCAAGGCTTTTTGTTCCCCCTCCTCTTTTATTTTATAGATAGTCTTCTGAAAAGAACCCCTACACATTGGGAAAAGGTCAAAGCACTATGGAATCTTCAGGTCCAACAAGTATAGTCAGATGCATTCTATCACAAGAACTGCCCTTATCAGCACAACTATGGCAGTAAATCTCCCTGGTTTTAGGGCAACTATGTGATGGCAGTGTCCTCTGTCATTTGTACAGCTCAAATTCTGTTCACTAAAACATAGACTGAGACCATAGGTTTTAGCTGACATAAATATCCATAAAGAATGAAGCTGAAAGCTAATGATTACTGGTTGTCTTTGTTGGAAATTTGTTTTAAGTACAGTGCTAAAAATGGTGGTCTTGAAAAAAATAATGCCAGCTTAGCACTTTACACATTCTTGCATAGTGTGGCATAATCTATGCAATTTAATTTATATTTTTGACGTATGGATGAAACTTAACTTTTTACTGTAGTTCTAGTATAACTGCCTCTGCACATACCTCAAGAACTTACCCATCAGTTTGCTGGGTGGTCCAGGACCTGCCCCCTGTCAGGCTGTGCATACAAGATAGGCAAGGTGACCTGAGGCAAGGTTACTGACTGAATTGCTCATTCAGAACAACACATTTGATTAACTGCTATAGGACTTCACCATACAGGAATTTCAGGCAGGCTAAAGAGATTCCCCCAAAAGTCTCCTCCTGTGTCCAAGACAACTGATAAGCAACATTTAGCATTTTAACTACCACACTGGGTAGTTAGCACCTGAAGTGAGGGGCTCTGTCAACAGGCAGCTGTTGGGTCAGGACTCTGACTGACCCAAGAGCTGACTCGTGCAGTTGCTGCCACAGAAATGACCAATCAGCTTATGGGTAAGACACTTGCTGGTAGGGAACAGAAATGATTCCTGCCTATGTAGGGGAAGGTCATGTGCTACAGTCTTATGTACATATTTAACATAGGAGGTGCTTTGTATATAGCTTAACATAAACAACATGGATCACACATGCTAGAGTGATCACACAGGATCACAGACCAACTGTATCTAAGAACAAATGCAGTTTGGGAAGTCTTGGCTTGGGGAATTTCCCCTGATCCAGGTAATGACGTCCTGCAAATACAGAGCCTCCTGTCACTTGCCACCATCTGGACAATGACAAACAATCCCATTTGAGAGATCTGACTCAGTGCTGGCTGCTTCTCTGAGTATGGACTTCCTCAGCCAAACTTTCACTTCAACTTCCAGTAAAAACGCAGTTTTATCTGTTAGTTTGAAAAAATCACTGTGGATTCCTCCTGTGTGTTCAAAAGATTTTAACTATAGCAAGTGCTGTTTTAGTTTTCAACAGCACAGAAAAATCATTTGAAGTTACTTTCATTTTTCCATAATCTAAAAATGTAATCAAACAAGAAAACATTCAAGCGGTTATGTATCCAGTGCTCACCATAATTTGAAAGCCAATAACTCATCTGGGAGTGTTTGCCTTCAAGGAGACTAATTGCTAAATTTAAGCTTTTTTCTGTGTGATTAAAGAATAAAATGTTTTTTGTTTTGGTTGGTTCTTTAGTGATTTTTGGTTTGGGGCACTTGGGGCTTTTTCTTCCTGTGTAAACTTAAGTCTCTCATAAATGATGGCAAACTGATCTGTAGTCTGTGTGCTCAACCAACAGTTTTAAAAGATCTGCTCAGAAAAAACTCAGCAATATACTACCAATAAAAACTCATCTTTATTTTAATTGTTTCCTTTCTCTCTTTTCCCCCCTTAGTTCATTTATTACTGAAGCCTGCTTAATTATTTAAAAGACTTCTATACTGCCTTTTAATAATACATTACTCCTGCTGTGGAAAAAGTGAAGCAAATTCATCTCCATGAAAACACTGACGTATCAGTATTGAGAAAACCCTGCAACTGAGAACGCAAGGGTTGAAATAAAATATACATAACCAAAACCAACAGAGAAGCGAAGCAATGCAGCCCAGTTCTATTCCACCTGGAAGACTTGTCTTCAGCTCTGAATTTCTACTTCACAAATCTAAACCACCCATATACATGGGTTTGCTTTATATTAGGGTTTATTCTAACATCACACCACCTCAAATGTCTGCAGAGGAACAGAGACTATAAACACCAGTGACAGGGGTTTGCAAAACTGAAGTCTTGGCAGGCAGGAATAAACCATGTCCTGCAGGTCAACAAAAACTGGCTATCAGATCTATAAATCCATGGATAACCCAACAGACTCAGAAAAAAGTCATGGTAATTAGTTCTTAAATGGAGAATTTCTACCTCCAAACCACTGTGGTTTATTTCTCCTGATTGCGGCAGAATTGAAGCAGGCAGCCTGCTTCTATGCTGTTTAATTCACGGCCCAAAAAATTCTACTTGGCTTTTTGAGCCTTTCAATGCTTTTCTCAGTAGGTTTCTGTACTTCCACAACTAAGCAAGCCACTCTTCTCAAAGCTCTGTAGCAAAGACAGGTTTTTTCCACACAGTTTAAACACCAGAATGTTTCATTGCATTTTGAATTATCTACCACACAAAACTATTATCCTCTCCACTTGAACAGGTGGATGAACATTCATCCTCAAGTCCAGACCCATGCACTGCATGTCTTCAATTCAGACCTTTAAACACCGCAATTTCTGTGCTTGGCTAAGCACATTCACAGCAGGTTTCCAGTGGAGAACCTGACAGGTAAGAATGGTGAGCAAGAGCTACCTAAATGGGATATGGGCCTACCCTTCCAGTGAGGTAGCTGTGTGCATCTAGAACATATTTTCCTAAAGGGGCCCCCACTCCACTACTCTTGGGCGCAGGTGTACCACAAGGTCAATGCTTAAACTTTTTCATAGCTCCATCTACAAACTTTATTCAGTGTGATAGAAAGGCTGAGAGAATTGGGATTTTTCAGCCTGGAAAAGAGAAGGCCTCTGGTGACCTAACTGCAGCCTTCCAGTACCTGAAGGGTGCCTAAATGAAAGCTGGAGAGAGACTATGTACAAGAGCATGTAGTGACAGGACAAGGAGGAATGGCTTCAAACTCAAAGATGGCAAGTAGAGATTAGATATTAGGAAAAAATTCTTTACTGTGAAGGTGGTGAGGCACTGGAACAGGTTGTCCACAGAAGATGTGGCTGCCTTATCCCTGGAAGTGTTCAAGGCCAGGCTGGGTGGGCTTCTGAGCAGCCTGGTCTAGTGGGAGGTGTCCCTGCCCATGGCAAGGGGCTTGGAAGTCATGATTTTTAAGGTCCCTTCCAACCCAAGCCATTTTATGATTCCATGATTTTATGGGTGAACAAAATCTCTCAATTTCACACTCAGAAAATACAATCTAATTGCAGTTCCACAGCCTTTTTCATCAGTGGTCAGTTTCCTGATGCCACACTGGCAACTGTGCAGCTCTAACTGCTACTGTGCTTGAAAAAGAGATCCTCACAAGGCCATACCCAAGTGATTCCCTGCTTTGGTTTAAAAAATTTTCTGATAAACAGACTTTGGAAATATATGTCAATTGTACAGATCTCATATGTGTGGCAAATGTTAAAAAAGACTCTTACTGCGTTTATTCAAAAGACACTGAGGATTTTTCAACTTTTATCAAATACACAAGTACAACACCTTCCCTGTAAACTGACCACCTCTGCTTCAAATAAAAGCATGCATCACTAAACCAGGCTGCACAAGGCACAGGGCAGCTAACAGTCTCCAATGTTAAATATTAAACAGGTACCTCTTTAAACTATTTACTTATTCACAGAAGTCTGCTACCTGCCTCCTACATCACAGGGCTATCAGAGTTTATTATGGCAGAATCATCCATGGGCAGTGAGCACTTTACTTTTCTCATACACCTTACCAAACATTTCTTTTGAGGAGAAATACCCACGAATGACTGATACTCTTGCTAGACTAACCTGTGAATAAAACTGGAATCAGGGCATCTTAAGTACACACAGATACTGTGATCTGTATCTTTCTTACCATCACAGTCACTGCATGTGTTTCCTAACAGTCTCAAACTATACCCAGCTGCAGGTTAGCTGAATACTTCTGAATTGTTAGCTTCTTAGAATAGTTTCTGGACACTTCCAAATGGCATCCTACCAAGCATCCTGCTGTAAATGTATTACCCAAATGCTCAGCACCAGGGGTGTAACAGTCACCTTCTTGTGAAAAAAGGCAAAGAGGGCTGTTGTATTTAATGAGTCTCAATCACAAATCATTCTTCTGGCTTCACTTGTCTGCAGTGGACAGTTTCTAGCTACGTAAAAAGTGACTGTTGCTTGTATCTAAAGAAGTCTTACAAGTTTCAATACCACATGATTAAGAACACAAAATTATTACAAATATTTTCAGGTAAGTTCTATATCTAAAAGAAAATATTTTCGCTAAAAACCAACTTGAGGATAATCTTCAAAACAGATCTGCAAAATAACTGAAGACAAAACCCACCCAATTTGCATTACTTATGTACAGCAACTCGATACTTCTGGGGCAAGAAAATGGTGTCTGCCTGAAGGTAAAAAACCTCTTATTTCCAGGTCAGTGCTATAAATCAGGCTGAAAAACATCTCTGGCATATACTAGCTAGACTTAAAAGCCCTCATCTGAGATCCTGCTTCTTTCTTGAGGGAGACAGAAGACCAACTTACAATTAGATGAATGGGCTTCAACTATATTTTTGTTACATTGACCACTTATGGTCACTTAGTCAACAAAAGCTATTTTTGCCCAATTTACAGCTAAGCAATTCTAGGAATGCTTCATTAAAGAAAGCAGAAAGTTTCTGAGTTGCCATCTAAATTAAAGAAGCCAGTAAAGCAAATACATATCTTTTCTTCAGGGAAAAACAAAATTCCTACTCAGTCCCAAGTCCCTTCTACAGTAAGTCTTCTCCTCAATCTTCTGTAGTTCTTCTAAATTATTTGTGTAATTTACTTCTTCCTTCCAAGAACACAGACTGTTTGTACATCTACAACCATCGTTTATCTCTTCACTGAGCTATACTAACTGTCATTATAAATCACTGTTTTGATTTCAGCCAGCCTGAAAATTTCAGTCAGGTTCTTATCTGGCATGGTAAGAAAAATATTGAATGAGAAATTTAATTTTTGGTGCAAAATGGGAACCTCTATGTACTTCAATATCTAATGTATGCAGAGACCAATAAAAACACTTGTTTTGTTCACTATATGAGCATACCAGGCTGAATCATATCAGCACACCTCAGAAAAGTTCAGTTCTGCGATATGCACCTGGATTTAGGAGAGCAGGTGAAGCACCTTCAGGAAGAACTTGGTGCTCTCAGGATCCTCAACCCAATGTCACCAAGACCATCATGGTACTCAGTGTTATAGTCAGGAAGCAACAGCAAGTTCTTTGATCCTCCAAGCAGTAACAGCATTTACAGACAATACGGTAAACAAAATGTGTAGCAAAAGAGTAATGTGATCTATTTAAAAATGAGGATAGAAATAATTTCAATTTTGTAAATTTTCAAAGTTAAGTTTAAAAGAACTGTTTCCCACATAAAATAATCCAGGAAGACTTCTTCGGCCCTCATGTGACTGCAAAACAACTCTGAACAAACATAATTTTTAAAATATTTGTAGAAATAACTTTTGCAATATAGCTGTTTCTTGGGGCTTTTTTTAAGGTTCAATTAGGTTTTCTACTAAGAATCAAGAAAAAACCTCAAACATACTCATCACTGTGTTTCCAAAAGTTTTGCAGGAAAAATAAAGTCTGGAAGCTGTATGTCGCAATCAGCTTGCGTGTTTTTTTAACATCTCAAACACCATGCTCCAAAAATCTCTTCCCATTTGTAGAATACTAGCTTTCCTCATTTTGAAAGCAGATAAACAAATCAGAAGCCTGTCACAGATCTACATGGCACGTGATCTTTTTTCACCATCTGAACTACCTTTGCAGTAGCTGAGGTGTCTTCAATAGTTCTGATGCATTCCTAGAACCTTACAATAATTCAGTTTAAAATACCAAAATAACACACAAGAAGTTCTTCTTCCACTGTTCTTCCAAAAAAACCCCAAACAAAGGTCACAAAAAACATTCCACAGCAATAAAGAGGATGGAGCAAATGTTTGCAGGGACTTGCCCTTGAAGTAATAACATAGGAACATGTAATAGATTTTTTTTGGTCAGTAAATTTAGCCTACCAACTCTTTTCGTATCAGGCATAAATTTAACCCATTTAACAGTTATTTGAGTTTATTCCAGAAAATAACGCAGAAAACTCCTAAAACTTGAAGTAAATATTATCTTACAGATAGCTGGAACCACAACCTGGTAGACAATCCTGATCCAAGTTAAAACTCATGCCAAAAGTACAGAATTTCAGAAATGCTGATGCTGTAAATCTGAACAACTGCCTTCAATACTTAGATTGCTGTAAATACACTTGACAGTGATAATATAATACACTGAGGCTCGTAACATATTTCTAGAGACTGCAAGTGGACACGAACTTTTCTAGAATATGAATCTGATCAGTGATGCCATCATCATAAAGAGTATTAACAGATTTTGACAGAACTGTTGGGATTGTTATGTGACAGAAAACAAAACATAGAAACTTAAGAGTTAACAAAAGCACAGAAAGATAGATAGTATTTGGTGTTTGGTTGCTATTCTAAAATATATTATGGCAGTAAAAAACACAACAGCATTTTTTTCAGAAAAGACAAGTAAAGAGCTTCATGTGACAAGCGCTTGTACAGCATACCTGGGGTCAGCAGTGTTTAATAAAGAAAAATTTGGCTACCTGATAATGCATGTTTACTTCTCTTATGGTCTCCGGAGTACAAATATAAAACAAAGCACTTTTTCAAGAATGAGACACGGAACAGGAATAAAATGCACCCTCCTTCACTGCCATGCATGACACAAAGGAATGAGACATAGATAACCCGGGAGGTGAAGGCTTTGTGTACTCACATCTCCATCTAGTGGCCTCTGGTCGTCTGAATCCCTGGACGGACTGATGTCCTGCCGCATCACCCAGATAGGCTCCTTAGGTTCATCAGGGGTGTAGGGAGAACGGATGGTCCTTGTCTTCACCTCCTCAATAGCCTCTTTAATATCCTTGATAGCCAGTGAAATTGCATCTCTTTTTTCCTTGCTGTACCTCTGTACAGATTCACCTGAGCTGGCTGTCACTCGAGAACCTGATGTGAGCTGGCCATTACTTTCATGCCCACCACTGACAAGAGCCTGACCATGCTCCAAACTCTGCTCTGACTCTGGCATGTCTTCAGCTGCCTTGTCTAAACTCTGGGAGCTCATGCTCTGCTTCACCTCTGCTACAATCTGATCAATGTCCTCCTCTTGTTCGTAACTATCCATTCTTGGGTAAGGTGCAAACTCTGCTTCCTTTTCAGGGCTGTCAGACTCTCCATCAGACCTTTCATCATAATGGTGAAGGCGGGCACCAAGTGCCTCCTTGCGGTAATTGTCAGCTTCCTCCCTCTCCCGCTCATACTGCTGGATGCCCTCCCTGACATCGAGATCTGGTGTGTCTCCTATTTCCTCATACACATGCTCCTGCAGTCCATAGTCAGCGTAAGCCTCAGCATACTGTTCATCCTCTCCTCGGTGGAAGAGGCGATGTGTGTAGACATAACCCGAGTAGGCTGCATTCATGGCTTCCTCGTGCTCGATGGAATGGAAATGTAAGTGATTGGGCAATGTTCGGTTGTGAACGGCCTCACCATGCTCAGCCTCGGCATTCTCCGTGTACTCCTCAGACTCAGGCCTGTACTGCACTGCATATGCGCTCTCATCCTCGTTTTCCTGCACTCTCTCGATATCATAACTGTCCTCCACTGTGGCTATCACATCCCCTTCTGCAGTATCTGTGTGATTGTGGAAACCACTCTCAGTGCTGGCTGACCGAGCTAACATGCCTTCCTCCTCCTGCCCAGACAGACCCACGTGGCTGCTGTTGGTATGCCCTGGGTAGCGAGCCGCATACCTCTGTTCCTCTTCCACCTCTGAGTGCTCCAGGTCAGCCTCCACTGACTCATTCACTGCTCCGTTCGCTGGCTCTTCACTGATCTCCCCCTGAGGTGGTCCAACCAAATGGTTCATGGCCAAGTTTTGGAGAGTATATTACTTATTCTGTTGGCATTTTGTCTATCACAGCTGCAAAGAAATAAAAAAAAAATCTGACATTACTCCAAATAAAAAAAAAGTGGAGTCAATAAACAGAAGCAACAAAATGCACCCTTCCTTCCCAGCAGACAAACATTTGACTCAGCTCTGCAGTCATGTTAGAGACAGCACTGATGCCATGATGATTTTNTTAAAATCAGGGAAAGGTAACAGCACAACAGTATGATCTCCCATGCAAATGATCTCCAACAGCAGCAACCAACAACAACACCCTTGGGGACTGCACTTCTCACTTCCATGGACAAAATCTTTGCAGAAGAATCATTTCCAAACAACCCCTTGGAGATGCTTGTACGGACTGCAGCAACATTGCAGTGGTGCTGGCCTATCAGAAAAGCTAATTTTTGCCAGGACTTGAACCATGGCAGAGAGAACAAATACTTCACCTTTGCTGCAGCACTCTCCTACAGCTCACTAACTTGGGACAAAGGAAGGATGCTGTAATGTAAACCAGCAGATTTAGCCCTGTCACAGTAGTCTGCAGTTGCTTAGATACATGACAGCCATGCATTCAACACTTCTTCAGCACGACATCTTCAGGTGAGCTAGTCACCCTATGCACTTTTGAAAAATCAGTAGAAATGAAAGTGCACTCTCAAGGTGCAGTACATCTGAAGCACCTAGAGAAGCACACGACAACTAGATACAATAATCTTTCTGCAATCTACCTATAATCAGTTGAGATGGCTTCTTTCCTAAAACATGGAGAAGACATTACAAATATTCATAACCCTGACCGCATTGAGACTAGTAGCACATCCCAGCCTTGCTGACTTCAAGTACAAAATCTCAAAAGACTACATAATTACTAGAGAAGTCTGCCAATAATAATAAAAAAAAAAATGCAGGGAACAGAAACAGGCCTGTCTAGCTCATAAGGTTTCATTTTTACAGAACAGCTTCAGCTATTTTTGAACCTTGCTCTACGTTTTTAAGATGCAGTGTCATGAAGAGGACATGTAATGTCCTTTTAGGTACCTAAATCAAGCCACATACCCATAAATAAAATATAGCTCTAGCTTGTGACTTACTGGTAAACAGAAAAAAAAGAAAAGATACCTGTTGGAAAACTGCTAACTTGAAGGATCTATAAAAGCATGTGTCAATTACCAACTAAAAAAATTAATGTGACTGTGAAGTAGAACTTGGATCAAATCTAGTAAACTGAGGCAGGGAGACTCAGGTGGCACTTCGCTGGCTAAATGAGCTCTGTGCAGAAGAGCACTGGGAATAACTTTCTGCGATGAGAAAACAACAGCAATTTCAGTTGCTCTCTGTTAGAAAAGTGACAGGCAGGTAAGCCGAGATGTGAGTCACTTATACTATATTTCCACAGGAAAGCCAGAGGGTGCACCTTCCAGGTCAGTGAACACTCCTGTTACATCTAATGTTTCAGCCTTTTAAACACAGGAGTCCTTAAAAAAACCCTCAAGCAGTTGTAAAGTAATAGCTAATAAATTATATTAGCTGGACTCATAAGGTTGTTGTACACAAACGAATCCCTTTTCAAAATAACTACGAAAAAACTCAGTTTGTTTTTTTCCAGCTAAGGAAGGTGTGTTAGTAAGGCTTCAGTAACAAGACAAGGTCTTTTCCAAGACTTCCAAGCCATTAGGAAAGAATGGGCAGAGTACAGGTGTATATGCTGGTGTGCACCAGAACTAATACACCAAACACTCTCCCTCCACACAGCATATGATACGTTAAGTAAGCAAGAACAAGACTGGAGAGCTTTCCACTTTTAGCCCACAAAAAGGGTGAAAATGCCAAAGTACAAGAGGTCCTTGAAAAGTCCTTCCCAAGGAGGATTACAGCAGAGGAATACATTCTGGGCAGGTAGCTCAGTTTGCAGCCTGCACTGTGAGCTGCAGATTGAGCTCTGGGTGGCAGGAGCCCCAGGCAAGAGGCTGGGAAGTGCCAACTCCTTGCATAACGCAGGACAAGAAGATGCTGGCGTCAGCCAGGCGGCTGGACAGGATGGACACTGAGACACGGCTGGAGCCACAAACTCGGGAGGGAAAGTGAGACTTTGGAGCACTTGGACCATGAGGGGATAAAGGCCCAGGGGTTCCTTTGTTCAGGCTCCCTCCTTGGAGGCTCAGAGCTTGAGCTGTTTCTGTGTTACCAC
Organism: Platysteira castanea; assembly: GCA_013397175.1. Taxonomy (NCBI): domain Eukaryota; kingdom Metazoa; phylum Chordata; class Aves; order Passeriformes; genus Platysteira; species Platysteira castanea. The sequence continues at coordinate 101,287 of VYXC01007180.1, forward strand.
ACCGTGAATAAATAGCTCTTTGGAAAGAGACATCCAAGCCTCTGCTGCAGGAAGCCTGGGGTCAAACCAGCCAGGAAGCCTGGCCTGACCCTGTGAGAATGTGTAGGAGTCAGGTGGGGACCTGTCAGGTCACTGGAGTGGTCGCTGTGAAGGGGCTTCCATCCCACCAGTGACGGTCTCTGGTGGTGGGAGTGTGACTGCCAGAGTCTCGTGAGTGGTCAGGCTGGGGAGGTTCTTTAATATTGCCTGCTTTCACTGAAGTTGATTATAGAATTTCCACGCTTTTTCACATAGACAGAACTAAACTAAAATAGAGGGCTGCTTAAAAAAATCTACCTTAAATTTGTTGCATTTGAAGTAGCCCCTGAGTCGTGGTCAAGTGTCATTGGTCACCCCCAGAGAAAGGGTAGTGCAAGTCAAAAGAAATGAAGTTACACATAAACACAGGATCTTTAACCTAATTATGTTTTTAGAAAAGAAGGTAAAAAATCAGCCACATGAAGATTACTCAAGTCAAGTAAGGTATCAAATGCCACAACGTTTATGACAGTAAAAGTCCTGATAACTGCTGAAAATATGTTATTCTGTTTTACAAGTCTTAATACATGCTTGTAACAAATTTTATGGACAGACACCATCACTGACATGTCTTAGCAGTGAGAAACAAATTACAGAGACTACAAACCATACAAAACATGGCTAAAAAACACCTGAGACCCAACATCTTCCTTTGACAAAGCTAAAGTTTCCAAAGTTCCTCTTGTAAAATATTTCCCATTCAAAGAATTCTCTTAGCTTGACTTCAACTACTGATATCCCAAAACTTTCAAGGTTGTGTCTTTTGAAGGAATGAGGAGGAAATGTTAAGCTTTACTAGAAGTTTTTTACTGAAAAATGCTCTTCTGTTTGCCTTTCCTCCTATAAATTATACTCAACTTTTTAATTTTGAAAACAATAAATTATTATTTCTTTTGAAATCTAAAAAAATTTTTAGTTGTTTGAAAATAAGTTAACTTAGAACTCTGATCTGAATGAATGTCCTTAGGTCACCTCAGACCCAGCAACCTTCAACAGAAACTAAGCTTCTGAGTCAAGAACATTTATTTTACTGTTTAACAATCAGTCTTTAGGATAGTGAATTAAAGAACACCCATTAAGACAGCCGGTTAGAAGTTACTAAATCTCTTTTCATACATGGTAGCTGGAAGACTACTAAATCCCACACTTTTTATTCTTAGCAGCATTTTCCTCAAGCAAATACAAGGTCTGCCCGATCTTTCCCACCAGACCTGCAAAAAGCACTTTATTTCCTGCAAGCAAACAAAAATCAATAACCTTCGTAAAACACCGTAGAGAGAAGAGAATATAAGCAAGACATGTTATCTGACCTTGGAAATATAGACACAGCACCCATCTGAATGGTACTACAGTCTCATATTAATTACCCAGAACAGCAGCTGTGCTCTGGTAATCAAACATATATGGGAAAGTGCTCTGTAAGCGCTCTTAGCTTTGCACACAGGACCTGATGGATGAATCTGCCTCCACAATAGAGAAATCAGAGGTTGATTACTACTGCAACTAACTCTTTGTTGAAGGTTAAACTACCTTCCTGTCTGTAAAAAAGAAAAAAATTATATATCCACATGTTTCTTGACAACATAAAGTTGAAAGTTTAAGAATTTTTCTCTACTACTTTCAAACACCATCAAAAGGAAACCCACCATTTCAGAGGAAGACCACAACACGCATGCAAAGTTCCTCTCAGTGAAAGATATTCAGTAAGAAAAGGTAAAAGTGTGAGTATTCAGATTCCAATTTGGTTTCTTATTTCTTACCCAAGTCCAGATGAATAATTGATTTCTTCTATAAGCAGGCAAAAATGAAGTGGTTATTATTATTAATACTATTATTGTTATTTCAAATATTACTTTAAGAGTTTATTTTGTAAGAGCATTATGCATTGTATTTCCACAGTTTAATCCTGATTTGAATAAAAGCTCACACCCTTGATACATCTATATACTACAGTTACTGTCTCAAAACAAAGCTGTGTGCCACATGGAACCAAGACTACACACCCACATACAAACACAGGTTTTTCTGTCACATAGAGGATAATAGGATAACTCAGGAAGGGACCACAGGAGGTCTCCAGTTCAACCCTGCCCAAAGCACAGACAGCTTTGAGCTAAGACCAGGTTTCTCAGGGCCTTATCCAGTTAGGGTTTGATAACCTCCACGACTGGTGATGGCAACAGCTTATCTGGGCCCCAACTTCAGTGCTGGACTGTCCTGGAGGGGAAAATGTTTCTTCCTTATAGTCAGTTTCGATTTCCCCTGTTTCAGCATGTCCCAGCTGCCTCTAACCCTCCCTCCCACCACACACTACGGTGAGGAGCCTGGCTGCATCTTCCCCATCCCCTGGTATGGAAGCCATCCCTCCTCCCAACCGAAGCAGCCCTGGTCCCGCAGCCTCTCCTGTGTCTCTGTGGCTTCCCATCATTTCCCACCAGTATCATCCCTGTATCAGGGACTCAAAAGGGAGGCAGTACCCTTTTGAGGTGGGCAGGTGGGTTCTGGCAGGCTCTGACCAGAGGGGATGGCTCCTGCCCTACCCTGGCTCTCAGGATTGTGTCTGTCTCACACTGCACCAGATGCTGCTGACCCTTATTCGGCTGTCCAGGCCTTGTCTCAGAACTGTTACTTGTCCCCACCAGTCCCAGTCTGTATTATCATGAGGGGCATTTACATACATAGATATTATTTTAAATTGAATATTAATTTCAGTTAAATATTTCACTTATAAGACGCATAACTGTTTCCTCTTATTTTGCAGTTGAGTGTGTCAGCAAAATAGTTTTGTCTTCCTTAAAATACTTCAGTCACATTTACCTATGTTTTCCATGAAAAACAGGTATTCTAACATACTTACACATAACTCCAAATCACCCTAGGAATACAGAGACCTCTGACTGAATTTTCAAAGGCATCCCACCTCAAGTGCAAGTCTTCTTGGCACACTCCCTGAGGAATTTTGTAAAGCACCTGTTTTTCCTGACTTCAGCAATACACAAATGTTTCACTTGTACAGATCTTAACAAGACATACAAAAACAACCATTCAAGAAAATAACAGTCTTTTGGCAAACGTATGTCTTTGAGAACCACTTTAATTTTTTTTTTCTTTAAAGAGTCCTGTGGTAGGAAATTTCTGAGAACTTAACAACATATGCCATGCTCACTTTGAGGGAGTTCTCCTCCTGTGTTAGATAACTCTCTTTTCTGAATTGCAACCTGCTTGGGAAACCTCATTGCTTCTGCTGCCATGTGCTAAGTAAGCTCATCCAAAACAGCTTTAAATAAAAAAGCTGTGAAACTTTTATTTCTTGCCAATCAGCAAAAGTAGCACCTGGAAAGTGACATTAACATCCCACCACATGCACACACATACATACATTGGTTTGTAATAATGAGGCGGAACAACTGTGAACACTTACAGTAACTGTAAAGCAGAAAAGCTGCATACACAATATTGCTCTGCACACAAGAACCCGTAACTTTTGTTAATAGTAGACAGATCTAGAATTACCAGCATTAAGAGCATTCAAAACATGTTAAACTTTTCTCCCCGTCCAACTCACATCTTATTCAAAGCTAAAATATACTCCTGAGCAAGAAACACCTTTCAGTAATCTTCAGCGCAGACAGACCAATCTCATAAATACTTTAGGGCACAGGAGATGGGGAGCACTCAGATTAGAAAAGAAACAGATCCTTCTCACCACCTAACACTAAAGTCTTGCCTGCACAAGAAATAGAGGCAATATATGGATGGAAGCCATCCATCAGCTGCCAGAAGAAGGCTACTGGATATTATGGCCCAAACAGAAGACACTAACCAAAAGCAGTAGAGAAAGATCTTGACAAGGAACCACAGGCAACCTCTGCAGTGAAGTGCAACAATTAGACACACACAGGACCGAAAACACCTTAAAAAATAAATCATGAATCCCAGATCATAATTGGCTGAGGGAATAAAACTATTGTCACCACTAAAATTATTAAGCTTCCTAAGTAAAAGTTAGTCCTTTTAACAGCTAAACTAAGGAAGTATGGGGTTCTCTTTCACTCTGGTGTCATTTTCGGACAGGGCACTGCTGGGTTTATTCCTGGGTATTAGGTATTGCATTTTCAATTAGCAGAGAGATAATCTGAAACTTTGAATGCTGGAATTGTTACTCTGGTATTCAAATCATGGTTACAAGTAACATCAATTTTCAATGGAGAATGAAAATAGTACATCAGCAATATCAGACTATCACAGCATTTAAAATCAGTATTACAATGTGAAACTAGCGTCAATCTCTGTCAGAGTACAACTAGGAAAAGTGAGTCTATACTAAATTTAAGCTCATGGTTGTTTGTAATTTACCATTATTTCTCCTCTGTGCAAAAGGGCAGAACTGTCCCAGAGGACACAGTGGAAAATGTTGACTCCCCGGTGATGAATTCTGAATTCAAATTATGTCATCTTTACACTAGTGACATTTTTATAGCAACGAAGACTATCTTTTTCTCTCTATTTAAATAAAGAGGGATTAGATCTAACATACTAAAAGGAAAAAAGAAAAAATCATCCCAGCAAGCCCAATACCCTTTCCATCCTTTTCAGAGTCATTAATAGTGCAATATAGAATAAATGTAGACAGAATTAAATTATATGATCCAGTGAATTGCAGGGCATGGCTACCTTCAGGGTGAATAAAATGGCCTCAAGCCTCATTTACACAGTAAGAACACATACGTCCAAAAAACCCTTGGATTTTCCTCCTTTGGCTACACATAAAGGCTTGAGCTAACCTTTCTAGCTGTAACAGTCTTAATTAGCTGCCGTGTTAATTAGCTGGCCAGTGTTGCGCAGTCTTGGTTAGTGTTTCACAGTCTTGCTACAACTGTCTTGGATGCAAGTGAGACAGAGGAGTCATTGATGCCTCTCAACTTTCCCCCCTCAAAATACCAATTTTGTTACAGGAAGCAAAGTTTTCAAGTGAGTTAAACTCTAGCTTTTTTAAGCTTTTCTAGTTAAACTCTAGCATAATTCTTTTATGCAATCAGTCCACAGGTTTGGTAGATTGGTTAGGTACACAGAAACATTTGGATGGTGTTCAGACCACTTCAAGAAAAGATGTTGTCTTTTCTAGAATGCAATAGAAGGCTTTTCAACAAATACACAGCCTTAAGGAATACCAAGCTAAACAAAAGACAGTGAAGTCCAGCTACTTCGTGTGTCAGCCTCATCAGCTTCTTTCAGCTCAGACAAGTGAGTCACAGAACACTCCTTCAACTCATGGAAATGGTACAGAAATAGTGCTGAAACTGGTAACTTCTGTCACACAATCAGTAAACGCACCTGTTCTGAGAGACTCGTTATTACCTGAAATTTTCAAGCTAAGAATATTCCCTCATGAAAAGCAATCATGGTTCAGATAGCACAGAGTTAAAAGATCTGATCCTCCTTTAATTCATTTTATTTCACAAGTTCCAAAGGAGCTATACCTGACTTAAGTTGAAAAATTGGGATAGATAGGATTCAGAACTTGCTTGCCTTTGATATTGATGCCTTAGGTTTTAACTTTTATATTTTTCAAATCCTGTACTGCCTGGTATGTAAGTCTGAAGTTTCTTGTGGCCTGTTATCTGCTGTTCTCTCGTGCTGTTTAGACATAACAAGCCTCTCCAAGCGTGCTCTCCAAGGACACCTAGATTGTCCCAGGCCCCAAAATGTGTAAACTAAAAGCCTCTGAAGAGGCAAACTTGGGGTAGCTACATCACTAACTGGGGTTGTAATTGGAGAATTAACCCTGATGTGCAAATGAACCAAACTTACAAAAGTGTGAGGAACTTGTGACCCAACATCTATCTTCGGTGTAGCTTTTGGCTCTCCAGGGTGTACCTTTGAAGGTCCTTGAAATAAATACCTACTTTTATTTCCTTATTCTTGTCTAGTCTCTGTTTTTAGGTGGCCACGCCAGGCATCAATGCACTTAAAAATGTACTACTGCCTGGCAACTGTAACACGTAGTTACCAAAACCATTGGATTATACAATCCTCCCCCCCCCCCCGCCCCCCACAACCNGACTTAGACTTTACTACGTGGTTTTTTGACAATGATTTTTTCAAGTCTTTCTCTGAGAAAGTCATTGCCAAAGACAATATGTAGGATGTATAGGTATTATTCAGATTGGGGAAGTATGAGCCAGACAGAGAAATGAGATAACTAAAATTCCCAAGTATTTGGTCACGGACGTGCAAGTTCCTTTCCATTCAATTCTTGCCAATCAAAACAACTGAGCTAATACTTTCTATCTACCATATAATAGGCTTCTTTTCAAGGACCTGATATATATCTGGACCACATTATTGAGAAGAGGGTTTTAAGTACTAGCTAGTTTGTCTCTTGTTACTTATTTCTGAGTGACAACAAGACATCAGTTATCCCCTTCCATTCACAGAAATTAGGTAAGCAAGAGCATGCAAGGGCTGCGGGCTAGCAAAAACTTATAAAGGAACAGTGAAATCCCACTAACAAAGGTATTTCATTTAAAGGTTATAGTCACAACTGAAGTTTAAAAAAAAAGGGAAAAAAAAGAAGAAACCAAACCTCAGCTGCTTTAAACCGCAATATTCCTGGAATCAAATGCTACTTCAATAGATTTGGTCTTGTAGGTATATAGCAGGGGGGAAAAAAACTTCACAAGAAACAACAACTATGGCACAAAATAACAGATGCAAAGGAGGTAGAAGTAGGAAGGCATAGATGTAGGTTACAGGAGATTAAAATTAACTTTTTTCTCCTCCCTACATGGACAGCTTTCTCTTCTACTCTGTTTTCTGTTACCATTTTAGCCCACATAATAAGCCCAATCTCATCTCTAACCATCAACTTCTACTAACACTTGCAGATCATTTTACTACTTCTGTTTCAAGGAGAAGGTGCTGATTCAGTCCCCATTAAAAAAAGAAAATCAAAGCTACATAGTCCAGCTCACAAATTTCCAAAGGCTGGAAGGAAATTTGATCTGCCACTTGCATTTTCTCACAGATTGGCAGCTGTGTTACAGTGCCCTACCATACAGAGAGCCCCACAGCCATCTCCAAAACCATATGGGAAGATGTCATACATTTACTTCCATGCATAGTCCTGAGAGACGAGGTAAAAAACTCTCAAGCATGTCTTCCACTGTTACAACCTTTCTGAAATGCTGTGGCCACTTGTTAGCAGTAAAGCAGACGCACCACAAGCAGATGCACACACCAGATTTTCACTAGCAGGAGGCCTGTGTGGCTAGACCAGCACCCACGTGAATTCGGCGGGCCTCACTGGACATGTCTGCCTGCTCCAGTCTCCCCAAACGAATTTTTTTCCTATCTCATAACATTAGCAATTTCTGTGCCTTCCGTGAGTTTCAAAGCAAGATACAGCCTGTGCTATGCCCCAGAGCTGATGAGAGAAGGGCTACTCATCCAAACAGGGAGGACATCAACATCACTCGTTTCTCTGAACTGAGGAAGATCTTGACTGAGACCTACTTTTTCAGCACAAGCATATTCCTGTTACTGGAAATAGCTGCTCCATGGCGACTACACATAAAATTTGTTCCCCAGACATAATTAAACCCTAATGAAGGGCATTTCTCCACATCTGCAGCTCACAACAGAACTTGAGGAGTATTAGCAATTGCACTGTACACAGCTCAGGGTACTCAGATGCACAGCTTGCTCAGAAATTAGTTTGAGCAGGGAAATGGGAGCAATGCCTGGCTGCAGCCACTGGGGTCCTATCAGGTTAAGGAAAAAAAAAAAAACCTGTTGATGCTAATCAAGTTAACCAGATCACACACACTACTGCCAGATTATGCAAATCAAAAGCAGATGCATGCTGTAAAAGGCACAATGCTTCCCATACACCTGCCAGTCTCTACCTGCTAAGGAAACAAACAGACCAGAACACAGCTACACAGGACAGAGTTTGGAAGAAAACAAAGAAAATTGAGGAGAGTCACCCAAGCACACTTTTCACATCTTTTTGCACTATTTACAGCTAGAACCTCCACATAGACCAGTCCCAGTCAAGACATACAGACAACAGGTAAAAGGACAGTGTAACAGCATTTAAAGATGGAGTCATAAGCAAAACAGAACATAAATTAAAAATTATCTAAACACACAAAATGTGGCAGCTGCCTAGTTTTAAAAATTATTTGCATCCTGCCCCACAGTGCTTTTGTTTACCTTCCAAAGAGAAATGACACCCAAAAGAATTCAGATGGCTCTCATTTCTGTGTAAGTATGTTACTGTTTCTTCTTTTTACATAGCAATACTTAGATTTTAGTAGAAGCATATATTCCATTTAAAATATTTTATTATGCATTCTTAACATTATAAAATCCTTTTATACTATTAAGACATCCAACCAGTGGAATTACAGTAGAAAAAAGTGGCAGCTAAAAAGGATGATTCTAAGGTAAAACATATTTAACATGAATAAAATTAAAGGAAGAACAGAACAATCCTGAATTGTTTTAACACTTGAAGTACTTATTTAGTTTTCATTGGTTAATATTTTTCTCCTTTGTGATGGCAGATAGTCTGACTGTCAGTGGATCCTTTCACTTATTCTCACAAGTTATCATTAACGCAACATATTTCAAAGGCACCCATAACCCTTTCTCTACAGGAAATAGAAGACCTAATTATTTTATTATATTTTATAAAGAGAAGATAAGGTATCTCTTAAATGTTCCATTCAACCTAGATAAGGGGAATCCTATAATTCCAGGGAATGGTATACTTGAAATTATTCTGGTTTTGTTTTTTTTTTTTTAATTCCTTTTCAAGGAAGGACCATTGCTCCTATAACAGAATGTTTTTCTTGTCTGACATCCAAGCTTAACTGGTATTCTAGGCTCTACTCTTTGGTGGTATTTAACTCAACTTAAAATCCATGTCCTGGTCTCTGTTATCCATCAGGCAAAGGAATGGTTTGACCTCTATTCAAACACCTGAGCTTTGCATAAGTGACATTATAAAAATGTACACGCTAATCTCCCTTTTCTTTGCTATACTACAACATCCTTCCATTTTTAATTTCTTAAATTCAAGACAAAAAGTACTGAGGATGTGATTTCTCTCATGGAAACATGCTTTAAAATGAAGGTAGGAAGTCACTGAATTAACTTTAAACATGGAAGTAGATCTTAAAAGCAATGAAAATAAAAAAGAACTGTATATTTCTTATAGCTTTTAGGTTGCTACAGGATTATTTTAAGATTACCACTTTACTACAGAATTCAACACTGTGCTTCAAATCAGTCAGGAAGGTGGCTATTGTCAGTATTAAGTTACATGAACTTCTCCAGAAAAGTAAACTTTTAGCTCTATAGAAGTTGTAAACCCCATGATGATCAGTAGGTCCAGCCTCCTAAAAGCAAAAACCATTACGATCCCCTAAGTTCTAGCTTGCTTGAACTGCAGTATACACCACTTAAAAAGGCCTGCAATTTTCAAAGTTTGTCAACCCACAACATCCATTCCATTATCCTACAGGGGACTTACATTAAGTTACCATGCTACAAGTATTAGACTTCACTTTTTAAAATATTAACACAACATACTCTTCCTTACAATCTTCTGAAACTCTGCCATAAGGGTTACTAAACACTAAAAGTCCAAAATGCTCTTCTGCCACACACTTCTAAACACGTTAAATTAGTCACCTGAATAGAACGACTTTTATGTACAAATGCAGCTGGTCAACAGTAGGAATTTTGCACAACCAAGTTTCAAGATTTTCAGGAGTTCAGGCCAGTTTTTGAACTGCTGACAGTTACTTGTGCAGATCCTGAGCTAAAATATACATCATCCAAGCTCTGTAACTAAAAGTGAGTAACTACAAGCTGAATGTTTCAAAAATTTTATTAAAGCCACTATTAAAAACAATTAAAAATTAGTCCTGGGAAAACAATTATGGCTCTTTCAGGCCTATGACCAGGGGTTTGGCTTTTCTGAAAGTCTCTGAGCTTCTCTCATCAGTTCTAGGGGGAAAAAAGTCTGAAAAAAAGGTAAGAAAGAGGAAGGTGAGGAGCACAGAAAAAAAATCTGCAGTTTGCAAGAGTGAATAGATTTTCTTTTACACTTATCAGAGACAGTTTCTCAGAGTGGGTTTACCTATGTGTTTTAGCTTGGACCTGAAGTACACTTTTGAAGGCAATTTCTGATGGTCCCCACAGCCTGCACCTCAGTACACGCTGTGGAGTAGACTTGGAGATCACAAAACAGATTTCTTCCAAGCAACCATCAATTGGCAGAAGAGAGGTTTTGAGCTAAGAAATGCACATGAATAGCTGCAAAATAGATAAACCTAACCTAATAGCAAAACTCTAAGAGAAAAATAAATCACTGTATCGACAGAAAAACAGACACAATACTGAAAAAAACCCAAACACAGATTATCCTTTTCCTCCCTAAGGGTTCAAATAAAACCCAACCCAACCCAAACCAAACAAACAGAAAAAATACCACCCAAACTGCAAAAACCTAAAACCACCCAAATAATTGTTTTGTACTATGTTACTTAATTCTACATGGTTTGATAATCAAAATAACAATCACAGTCCAGCTATCAAAGCAAGTTGAGAAGCCAAATACAGATTTATTTTACAGTTTATAGGAGTAACAGCAGGCAAACATACTTAGAGGGCTCATCCAGGAAACCTGACTATTACACTGAAAAGAAAATGAAAAAAAATCTGCAGAGATGTTCAAGTCAAGGTGCAACAAAGAAGCAGCTCAACAAGTTCAAAATCAATAATCCATACCTACTGCAAAGAACTAAGCCACCAAAAAATAGTAAAGGAAAACAAGCAAGTGAGAGTTTGTTGGTACCCCACAACACCAGAACAACAGCACCTGAGTGACTACAAAACAGAGCAGCCAAAGGCTGCTGAGCAGCAGTGACATCTCCCTTGGCTCCCAGCCAAGGCAAGTGCAGCCAAGTCCCATCCCCACACATTTCCCATGTCCCAGAGAGGCTGGCCTCTGCACCATCACAGTCCAGGTTTTCCTCACCTCAGACTCATTTCTGCATAATAGAAGATGCAGCTGTGACTCTAACTCTTGGCAATCTGTTTTGTCTAAAGGAATCTGAATGCCTCAAAATAACTGACTTAAAGAAGAATGGAAACAAACTGTTTCTGTTCCCACCTGCCCCCACCCCACAAATAACTCTTTGGTCATATGCTGGGCAATTCCTCCTATGCATGTACATGTATGGCAGAAGATGGGTCCCTTCTGTGAGAGCTCAGCCAGCAGCGGGTACAGCAGAAGTCCATGTCCGGACAAAGACTTGCAGCACCAGCTGGTGCTGGGGCTTTGCCAAACACAGACCTAAGCACTCAGATGACGGTATTGAAGGACCATCTGCAAGCACACTAGCTTCCCTAGATTTCCTACCAAGGTGGGGGACTTGTTATATTTTTTTCAATAAATGACACTTCTTACCGTTTTGATCCCAAGGTCTGCATTTCTCCTGTCACCTCACAAAAAGACGCTGCCCAGAGTCACAGGTGGTCACACTGCTCTCTTCTGCCAAACCCCAAAACCCCCACTCTGCATCCCCTAAGCAAACACAAGGCTACTCAGAGCTCTTCAGCTGCACACTGCCATAACTGACTCTAGGCTCTAAGCTTCCCAGTACAAACACTTGCCAAATATGAGTCATAATTTAAGAAGAAACTACCGCACTTTTCCCTCCTGAGCTGCAGCTGCTCTATCTGGGGTGCAGTGCTGGGGTGGAGAGCAGTGCTCTCCCCCAGGAAAGAGGAGGTGGGAGAGTCATAAATGAAGGAGTAAAGCTGAGCATGGAAAAAGGTGAGGGGGAAGAGCAGGTAGAGTGGTTTTATGTTTTGTCCTTGTTTCTCGACATGCAACTCTATTTTAATTGGCAATAAATTAGTTTTCCCCAAATCAAATCTGCTTTGCCCATGACAGCAACTGGAAATCCCCCTCTTTATCTCAATTTACAAGCCTTTCTATCTTATTTTCTTTCCAGTATCCTACTGAAGAGGGAGAGTGAGAGAGAGGCAGGGGGATGGCAGCCAGACAAGGTCAATCCACCAAAAGCTCACTGAAAGAAACTAATTATTATGACCATAGTATTGACATATACTCAACTCTCTTTAATTTAATGCAAATATGGGGAAAACTGACTTCACAGGAGCAAAGATTTACCCCAGGAAGGTTTGTGGCCATCTTTTTTCCCCTTGCCTCCTAGGAAGCACCACGCTGGGGGAGAGAGCTGGCGCTATTTTCCCTTTGTCTCCCTGTGGCAGGCGCCATCTTGGAAGGGGGATGGGTGGTTTTGGGTTTCTCTTTGTTCCTGGGGAGTTTGTGAGATTTAGCAATTCTGTACCTAGTGATTATTTACTGTTATTTTTTTTGCCTGTTGCAGTTTTGCTTGTTAATAAACTGTTATTTTTTGACTCTCGTCAATTTACTCATATATCTCCTTACTGGTGGAAAGGGATTGGTTGGAACTGAGGGAGTTAACTCATTTTAGAGTGTACACCTCTTTAAATTGTCTTAAACCGAGACACACTTGTTGTTGGTCTTCTTCTCAATCCTCCAACTGTCTTGGCACTGAAAAGCCCATTTTACAGACCACTCTAAAGCAATAAATCAAAAAACCCTCTGAAATCACCTTGCCTGGCTTATTATACCACAACAACATCAGTGATTTAAACCCTCCAAATTCTTATCTATGCTCTTGTCTATTTTACTAAGTGATCTCTTAAATAAAATCTAAATGGAGAACCCTTTGCTTATACTTCGCAGACTTTCAGCTCTAGAGACAGTTTCTGTCACAAGACACTCAAACATTACGAGTGACACCTTTCTACCCAATGTATGACTACGAAATAGGCAAAACCATTGTGCCTTCAATAAATAATATATTCAAAAATAGCATAGACAAGCCACCATAAACTCTTGTGGTTCTTGCAAGTTTCGTGATCACAGCTACGTACGATACTTCGCATTTTTTAAAAAAAGTTTCTCTGGATTTTTTTGATGCAGCAGAACACAAATACCATGATCTTTAGTACTCCCAAAATCTTTTAGAGCTGCTCTACGGTACTTGTTACCTTCAGCTGCCTCGGAGGACAAGGCATTACCTTAATGGAATAACAAAAAGAAGTCCTACTCTACCTTAACAGAATTACAAAGAAGTCCAAAGTCAGAATTAACTTTCAGAATTCAAAATCAAATAATTTTGAGCCCACATTTACTTCATCTTTTCCTTCTATGAGATTTGCAATGTTTCATATTAGTTAAAGAAACTGCTGAACTTTACACTGTGCTAAAAACTTTAAACTGCAGGNACTGTGCTAAAAATAGACATCATCAGCACTACAGATAATACTTACAACCAATAATATAATATATAATAATTATCTTATTAATTATAGCAATTGTTATATTTTATTACAGTATTAATCCTTATATAGTATTAGTTTTATTTAATACATATTTATATAGTATAAAGACTATAATAAAGTAACATTTACTACTTTTTATTGATAGGATTTTTAAAAAATAGACTGTATCACTAAGAATACCTGGCCACATCACTGATAATATTACAGATATTACTTCTGTCCCAAGAGGATAACATTGATAAAATTAACAACTCACATTGACGTTAATGTACTGACTACTGAGTAAAAGTTTCTTGACATCCTCTGGAGCTAGGCAGAGAATTCCACATAAGTCCAAAATCCTGACTGTAGTTCAGCTTTTCTTGTAATGAACATCACACTATAAAAGATGCTAAGCTGCTGTCCGTATCTGATGAATTATTCAACAATTTCACATTTATACTAAAAAATGTTTTATATCTGACTTCAGTTAAAAAAAAATCTTTTATTACAAACCAATTTACAGTTTGAAAAGGCCAACAAGTTTATTAAGAATTATTTCCATGTAAGTTGTTAGGTTATGCTTGGAGTGTCCCTTCATTAACAGGATAAAGAATCACTGGTGTGACTTGCAAATCACTGATATATTCATGCAACTGGAGCAAAAATCTCCTTGACTAAAACCCACAGACTTGTTCTTATTCCAATATGTGGTATCTGGTGCACTGAGGTTAAGTCACTATACTAAATTTTCCGAAATAAATGTTACCCAGTTTGCAAGAGGAAATCAGTTTCTCCTTCAAATCCATTCCTAAACAGTTAAATGATTCTGCATTTCTTTAAACAACAAGAGGGAATTATTTTGTGACTATGCATTAATTCAGAAAAAGGAAAATCAAATAACAAAACCAAAAAACCAAAGCACTTCCTAAAAGCTTCTGTTGGTAAAAAACAGTTTCTAGTACACCTCAGAGTAGCGAATCAGTAACCCTTGCTCCAAATAAGCTGACAGATCCAGGCATATGATTCTGTCTGCAAACATATCATTACAGAAATGTGTCTCAAGTCTCTGCAATCCAGGCAGCTGGACAAAAAAACCCCCAAAACCCACAGTAACCACCCAATTAGATCCACATCTACAAAAACCTTTTGGCCTTATACGTGCACACTGGTGATTTTCAGATTTCACAGAAACAAGCTTTTCTTTATTAAAAAATTTATAGGCATCTGTACAGCAAGAAAACCAAGAGTTTCAGCTCTACATCTTTCACCGAGATATCACACTATTTTCTAGCAAATTGAACAAAAAAACTTCTGTAAGAAATGGATAGTATGTAAATGAAATTGTGAGTAAGAACTGAATGTAGGGTACACAGCCTAGCTGAGGCCCTAGTAAGGACCCATGACAGCCCACAGTGAAAGTGTGAAAAACAGGGTATCCTGCTGCTCTGGCACACACTCCGGCACAGACGGTAAGACCCCCATCATGAGGAATTGGATCTAGATAGAGAGCTGAAAGAGAAAAATTCTGTGCAGGAATTGAAAAATGTAAACCAAATCCAAGCACTCTAAGATGGCAATAATGCATGAATGCTGCCAAGCCACCCACACTGAAGCAATCCTGTTGATAATACTGCATAAGAACATATAACATAGAAGAACATTAATTATGAAATTTGAGTATGGATGTAGCAAAACTGGGACCAATGACAAAAAGGCAATTATGAGGGGGTTGTTTCCCTGTGAAAAGTTTTGGCAGAGACAAGGAGGTACAAGGTTAATGAAAAGCTCAGCCCAAACTCAGAAATAAAACAGAGACTAACACAGCAAATAAAGAATAAAACGCCAAATCAAGGGGAGAAAAAGAAAGGCAGGTCTTCCACTGGTAAGTGTGTGCATGCCTCTAGATGGTAGTCATGCTGACATGTGAATTCAAGTCCACAAGGAGGATGGAAGAAACCCCTTCAGAAGACATGCTGGACTCTCAATCAGGTTTTTGTTCTTAACACTGTTTGTTCCCATTTTCTTTTTTTTTTTAACACTGTTTGTTCCCATTTCTTTTTTTTTTTTTTTGAAGGGGTGNGGAAGAGGGCACCTGTGGAGGCAAGAAATGGATTTACACCTTAGTATCTAGAAAACTCTAATTTAGTAGTAATGATATATGTGATTCCTCAGAGTTTGCATTCTGTATCATTCTGGAATTGTAAACCGGTATATTTGATTGCATAGATTATAGATTATTTTGCATAGACTATTTGGCTGCTCTACCTGTTTAGTCTTTGAGTGTTCATTAATCAATAAACATCTTAATAGCTCACACCAGCTAAATCTCAAGTCTCCCCTCTAAAGATGGGAGTGTCAAATCTTGGCAGTAACAGGAAAGTATTCACATAGCAATTTTTTCCGAGGTTCTTCTAGTATATACGAGTGAGGTTCTATGATAAAATCTGAGGGTCATAAAGCAGCAGCAGGTTCACCTTCCTCAGACTGCCTGATCCAGCATGATCTATTTTCATCTAAAAATGCAGTATTAAACCAAACAAACCTGATATGCAAGCAGTGCACTGTTCTCCTACCAAGCTACTTCAAAATCAGGTTGACTTATATTACTACGGGTTAAAAAATTATTAAGTAAAAAACATACTAACAAATCGGGCGCAATGTAAGAATCCAATTTTCTCCAGTAAGACTAACAAAGAAGTAAGTAGCTGCAATGCTTAAGAGATTTCTATTGTAAAGTTTGTGCCACTGCTTCAAGTTTGTAGTTTTGATTATTTTCATACTGAGGCAGAAAGATGCTTCATGAACATAGACAGCAGTGAGAAATTCTTGATTTCTATCTATTTCCTTCCCTCCTGACAGTCTGAAAGTCACAGAAAAATCTCTTCTTTGTGCAAAGAACATGACTCAAAAACTTACCAGGCTACTAGACTGCAGTGAAAATTAATCAATGCTTATTTATAGTGAATTCTGAAAATGAAAAGGACAATTTGAATCAGCAAGGAATTCTAAAACAACACAGCACTGGCAGCATGAAATACAGTGGGAAGAGGAAGAGACAATTTTTTTTTTAAATACTGTTTCTATAAGCATAGGGAACAGTTACTCTCTATTTCCTTCATCTATTTTATTTTTGTAGCAGGGACAAAAATAAACTTAAAACAGGGTCAGTCTTCTTAACACACGGAGTTTATAAATACAGAAACTATGTCATCCTGAACCAAATCTCCTGAAGATAATAATCTGGGAGAATTTATGAAAAATGTGTACTTAGTACATAAATGCACATAACAGCAGTAATTAAATTAAACACATCTCTCAAGCATGTAAGTTATATGTGATGTGATTTCTTCATTTCAAGTTAAACCAGGCATACTGCAGCAGGCCAAGATTTAAGTATATATAAATACAGATTATGAGTTTAACTATAAAATGCATTACAAATTCTCTCCACATCCTAAGGGAAAGGCAGTAAGCTAGGAATAGAATTAATTTATTGTCTTTAAATCAAACTGCGTAGCATTTGAAATAAGGTATGCTTGTAAGAGACTGAAGAGATGTCACAAATGGAGTAAGTTGAGTTACTCTTTGTGATACAAGATCATAATGTTCCCCAAGTATTAAGTAGCTGGTGGTAAGCTGAGCAGTGCATGTCTTTGTTTGAAATTGATGCTAATTTTTTCAGCAAAAGTACAGAAATTTTCAGTTTATATGTTTAGGGCTACTCGGGCAGTTCTTTTTGCTGCAGTCTTGTTGAAGCAAATGGGCATCAGGAAGAGGTCGTGTTCCTTGTAAATGTTTCCACATATTACAGGAAGCACATCTAATGGCAGAGATCAACCCAGCAGTTTCATAGCACAGCTGTTCCACTCACTGCAGGGCAGATCCAGATTCTTTTTAGAAGGATCACAGACCAAAACACAGACTAATGCCTTTAATCCATGTATGCTGCTTATCTAATCTTGGAACTATCTTGCAAGGAAAATTGGCAGTGGCTTCAATAAGAACTCCAGGAGTGGCCACAGGCTTTGTCATCTGCTACGAAATATTTAACATCCCAGATCTTTTTCCCTCAAAGAAATGCTTGAAAAATTTACTAGAAAGTGGCGAATCCTTCTTCTGTTAGAATTCAATAATGGCATTTTACTAAGTCCATTCAATTCAGCAGGTACCAACAGGAAAGGCTAAAAAACTTCCGAACATAAGTTCTGCATAAACAATGCCATCTTGCAACTCGTTAAAAAAGACTATATCGTTTTTGAGACATAGGATTAAAAAAACCCCTACCATCTCACAGACACCAGCCCCAAAATGATGGCTAAATTCAACATTCTTGAATTTCACCAGGGATCACAGTTACCTGCTGTAACCAACTTATTTTCTTATTCCGTAGACAGCTGGGGAAGCAAGCTTCCAGGAGAGTTTTCTCCAGGAAAAAAGGATCAGATCTTTCCCTCTGAACAGTAATCACAGAAATCAGTCCCAGCTTCTCAGCTAGCCATGTAATCGCAAGGGACTGACCTTTGGTGGAACCATAATGGACAGCATACCAGTTGGCTTCCTGAAACACAGAGTGCTATTTCATAAGGCAAACTCCCGTACTGTCCCCAGAGATGGCACGTGACTATCCAAGGTACAAACAACAGGCTGTCATGTACACATTTGCTTTCTCAGTAGACAGCCCCAGATCTGAATGCACACGGAGAAATGAAATGCAGCTTATATTTTAACTACTAAGGATTAAAACCTGCTGCCACACTGGCAGGTAGCTTGACCACAGTACAGAGACAACCACACTGTATGGAAAATTCCATCCATTTCACATTTCTCAAATGCTGCTGAGTGACAAAATACTTTCATCTACAAACTCCCCAGTGACATCGGCCATGCAAGTGGACCTCCATGTATGCATGGAGGGATCTGCTCTTGTAGCCCTTCCTTTGATCCAAGAGTCCAACAAGCCATGAACCTTACACTGGACAGCATCTAGCTCTACACAAGACAAACACAAACACACTGGCAAAAATGAGCTGGGGGTTTTTCAGCTAATTTTAAATACACCTTCACAACATACTTTTCACAGGTGTCCTGGGGAGACTCAAAAGGTACTTTAATACCAGGGGTTTAGTCTGAAATACATTCAGTGTGAAGCAGCTTAAATACAGCACTGTGAAAAATGCTGGCAAAAGTTCCTTGTTTTCTCCTCCATGGCTCTCACATCAGAAATACACTGAGGACTGCTTTTCTGAATGCAATGTTTTACCATTCTGTTCTATATTTTATGTACAAATTCAGCATTGAGCACAAAACCCCAAAGGATCAAAATGGAAATTTCAGATAAAGGTTATGAGGCACAAAGAGAAGTACAGAATTTGCCAAAGAATTAATGAAACATGAAAACCTGTAAGGGTAGGATAATCACGGTAAAGATACAACTTAGAGGAATGAAATACCTACCTGCATAGATTTCATTATTTTGGCTTGTTTTTTGTATATTTTAAAATACCTTTGATGCCCTCTAGACTAGTCCATCTCAGAATTTACCGCTTAACAACTAGGCATCAGTTTTAAATGCTGTAAACACATCTTCATGGACAACAAGTGCAGAGAATACACTCTGCTACATGTTAGTTAAAGAGAAATAGCTACATATATTCAGTATTGAAGGTTCTATTAGTCTGTGTAACCCAAGACTTGAACAAGAATAATTCTTGATCGCTTATTTTTAGCACTTGTTTACTTTGTGCTATTTAACGTGTTATTGTTTTGCTTTTGTACTCTAAAATAAACTTAATTCCAATTTGAAACCTTTCATAAATTTAACTATACTGTTCCATCTGAAAGCCCTACAAACATTATACCATACCAGGCAGCCAGATGTGCCAAGGTACAATCTGGATGGAAATTCAACAAACAGAAATGCCAAGACAGACTGACTGCATTACCCATTTGTTTATACTGAGACCCCCTGTATTACTACAGACAGGCATAGTGTAAGAACCGGAGCAGAATGAGTTTGTGCATTATATTAGTACCCAACATGTTGCAGTTCACTCTCCCTGCATAAGCAATTTCCATTTTTGCTCTCTCAGGCACACCATGCTATTTGTGACATGAATCAAATTATACTGCTATTCTCAATTACTTAGATGTAGGACAGTGTTTTGCACCAGACAAATTGCCTTCAAATGTCTTCACTTTCTGTGGGAATTATGTTGGACATTATCCCTAATGTAGAACTACTCAGTAAGCAGAAAGAGAGAGCAGAGCTCATTTTAGAGACAAACACTCAGGAAAACTGAGCAACAGCAACATCAGCCTGCAGAGCTGATTACTGACAGCTTGAGCTGTGACTTTGATTTTATTAATTTGCAAACATCTACTCTCCTTTTTAATTGCATCACAGAACCTGCATTCAAAGGAAACAAGGAAACTGGCACGAAAGAATTCATAATCTGAGCTCACAGGGTAAATGTTTTCTAATCCAATTCATGCTCCATCATAACTCAAAGCTTCTCAGACTATCAACCACATAACATGCATGTCAGGTGAAAATACTTAATATGTAAAGGCAAGTGTAGAGGCTTCAGATTTTGACAGAGAGAGAATCAGCTGATCTGAGCTTTCTGGGATTTCACATCTACTTGAAAAGCAAGAAAGCCAGACTCCTTTAACTCCGCCTACATTATCTGTGTAGAGTGTGCTCAGATGTGTTACAATTATAAACTAATGGGAGAGACAGCTAGCATTCAATATAAAATACAAATTAACATGTTTAAGCCACCAGTAAACAAGCAGCCATTACATTTTGTTTACAGTTCTCCCGTAACACAATGAACTGTAAACAGACCCCCTTTACAGATACCTGCTGGGTATGTCATAACATTTCAGCTCAGCATCTAAATTACATACTGGAAATCACCGGTTACAATTCTGACAACGCCGTTGGTATTTTCTACATGGTTCTTACTTCATCTGCTACAGACTACATATGAAATCTAATCAGTAAAAAGGGAAAAATAATGGATGGAGTAAAGAACTATAAAGTTGGTCATAAAACTATATATATATGAGTAGTATGATGGAGACACTTTTTCTGTGAACACTTGGGATTACCACTTCATAAATTAAAACAGTTCTATTGCTCAGATAACTCAAAAGAAACTCAAATCCTACATCCGGGTATTCTTTGTCTTCTAAACCATCTTCTATTACTCCTAAACCAAAATTAATTCTAACACCTGATGAAATCCTGATCAGACAAGAATGAGAACCATATAATCATAGAATATGCTGAATTAGAAGGGACTCATCAGAATCATACAGTCTAACTCCTGGCCCTTCACAGGACACCCCAAGAATCACATCATGTGCCTGAGAGCATTTTCCAAATGCTTCTTAAACTCTGTCAGGCTGGTGCTGTGACCACTTCTTTGGGGAGCCTGTTCCAACAGGGCAGAGCAGAGCAGGACCATCCCCTCCCTCGCCCAGCTGGTGATGCAGTGCCTGATGCCCGCCCAGGGTGCAGTTGGCCCTCACAATTCACCCTGGGCCCACAGCTACATTAGCAATGCTGGTCCAACACACACAACTGCCTGGTCAACTTGGCAACTGCCTTGGCAACCGCCAGGTTCAGTTCTTTTCAGAGGAGAAAGTCAATATATTTTACCATTATCTCATCAGCAGTTTCATTAAAAATGCATGGTTTTATTTATTTTTGAGGTCTCTTCTTCCAAATTGGTCTGGAGCTAACCAGCAAGAATACCGCTTGAAGAACAAAAAAGGAAAAAGGAGGCTTTACAATACCAAGTTTGGGGAAGGAAAAAAAAAAAAAAAGACGTGGCTTTGAGTAGATTGATTTTAAGCCCCTGCCTAAAAAACAATCAAACTGCAGTTCTCTGACAGCATACAAAAAACTCAGCAATCACTGAGTCATATCTTGAGATGCCATGTGACACAACCATATCAATGTCCCTGTCCCTGAAGTCAGCATCAGTGACACCGATGACATTTCTGACATTTCTGATATGTGTATTTATCCATGGTTGCTTGCTCAGATTTGAGTGTTCCAATATTCTTACTGCTGGCAGTTTTCCCAAGGTCTCATCTGAATCTTCACCATTTCAGTGCAAGCTGGTTCGGTATTATCCAGTCCTGCCAAACCAAGAACAGAGTGCCTGCTGCCTCTTTCTTCACTGCAGATATTTTCAGTGCTGTGTACACCGTGCCCCTTCTTTGGCCTAAAAAATTCCCACTTAATAATGGGGATTCCCTCTTCACTTAGTCTGTCCTCTAGAGACTTCCACTACCCTCCTTCAAACTGTGGCTTGCACACTATGTCTTACAGCTGAGATTACAGTGAATGTCAGCAGAAGCACAATAGGGCATCCACCCAGACTCTCCCCACTGCAACTAAACTAATAAATAAATAAATTTAGACCAAGGACTTACGAGGAAACCTTCTACAAAATGAAGTGAATCATTAAATATAGAATTTTTAAAAATTATCACCAAAAAAAAAAAGTTAACTCAAGGGGATACCTTTGTAGCCCACCTTTATTGGAGGAAAAAAAATTTAAAACATGTCAAAATAATCAATCACCAAAATAAATCACAGCCTTTGAACAATTCTCTCTCAGGAAGTGAAATTAAAAATGTAAAAGTCAACAGAATAATAAAAACTTATATTGATAAAAAAACCCCCTGTCTTTATAATTCTTTAAAAAAGGAAAAAACAGTAAGTCACTACAATTAGATTCCTTCTAACATCTTTAACCTGCTTTTAATGGAAATCTCTTGATTCAGTGGTGACAAAGAATACTTTGACTGTCAATTATTTGTCAATTCAGATAATATCCCAGACAGAAAACAAAATACAAAACAGAAACCTGAATGCCAACCATTTCCACTAAGATGTGCTAATATATCAATTTTGATGGCCTAACTTCTAATTCAGCACAGTGAAAAGGTTATACATGAAATCAGCCTACTGTCTTGAAAATCTATGTCTAATGGGTGAGTTTTCCTCTCCATAACCCATTATTTTCCACTGTACAGCAGCAGTGGCACAACAGTGATAGTAATAGCAATGATTCAAAATTATTTCAAATAGTTATTGAAAAATGTCAAGAAAACAGTTCAAAACAGAAAGGGTACGATTATCACTAAGTTTTGTATTTCTCCTAAAGTAACTGAAACTACTGTCTTGAAGAGCTCGTTCACTTGTAAAAACATTGTTTGTGCAAACAAAAATACTACTATTAACTGCATGATCTTTTTATGAAAGATCACTACAACTGCAAAATGACAAGTGCTGAAACTAAGAACAGCCATCTAAGGATTCTAATAATCTCCTTCAGTAATATTTTATTCCATTAACCATAACTCAAGTCTCAGTGAGAAATTAAAAAAGAAGTAAAAAAGGAAAATGAAGTAATCATGGTCTGACATCTAGCTTATGGAGAACTATAAAAACATTTTTTTTAACATCAAAACATTTAAATGATGATTTTAGAAACATAATTGAAATTCTACACTTCATATAGCATCAACTCTTTAAAGATCAACGGAAAATACAAACACCAAATCACCAAAGCCATAAGCAGGAATGAACTTATAAAGCATAAACAGTAAAATAATTGTCTGTACATAAGCAGTTCAGTGGAGAGCCAGTTATATATGTGAAGTATACATAATGTTTTTAAACAAGTTGGTATCACTAAAACAAAAATGCAGATATAATTAAAGCTTCATTAAAGATTTAAGATATTCTGTCACTGATTTTCACTTACTGTTTACCAAAACGAAAACAAAGAGCCACTCAAGCTTGTAAGATTACAACCTGTGAATAACATTACACTGGAAAAAACCACCCTATGATTAAAGAGCCTGGAAGGTAGGCTCTTTTGTTAATCCACAAATAATAGTTTTAAGCAATTAAACATTTCTTTATTTCTCACACTTACCTTTTTCAGCCACTGGCAATTTTTCATTTATTTTATAAGAGTCTCAAAGATAATGGACTTTCTTAAAGCTTCACAAGCAGCCCCAGTTCATTGTCCCAGCAGGTGAAGGGTGAGAAGCACAGCAGCAGCTAGCAAACCAACCCACACATGGCATGACCAGTCCCACTGCTCAGCAGGTCTTTGGCCTGACCCTATCCTCACCCTCTTCTCCTCCATGACCAACTTCCTGGCTTTCTAGGGAGATGTGTAGTAAGGATATGGGGAGTGGGAGAAGAACGTAATAGACCAGTATAAGAACAGTAGACTTAGGAAATCCTTATGAATCTTTAAAAAACCAGGTTCCTTGTATCTTTAACTTCTTATGAAAATTAAAGCATGGGAGGAGTTGCAGTCCCATGGCTGTCTTTAGTGCACCACACAGATCCCCAGTGCCAGCATCCCTTTATTTCACCAATTCTGGCTTTGGACCAGACACAACTCCCAGATCCTCTCATGGAAGTTCTTCCCAAAAGCAGCACTTTCCTGTCTATACTGTCCTAGCCACTCTTGTGTCAGGTTTCCTAACTTCACTTTCACTCATCTCCAAATATAAACCAACTGTATTGTGAAAGCGAGTAGTCCAGACAGCCTGCTGCTTTGAATTAGGTAAGATACTGAAAAAGCTTTACACTTCGAAACACCTGGAGCTGACACAGTTCTACACCAGTGTGGCAGGGATCAGAAGGTGCCCACCTTCTCCTGCCAGGTGCTGATGCCGGGCCAAAGGAGGAGGTAGGCAATGTGGTTACAAGTCATACATGGGAATATATTTGGTTTGCCTGTTGAAACATTTTCAACTGCAGGTCTATTTTATGAGATTCTATACAAATTTCCAGACATCACACTACCCAAAAGTTCAGCTCCTTCCCTGTGTACAGAATCCATCTACTTAGTAATCATTTCTTTAATAAATGATGTTCCTGTTTGGCTTTACTCCCGGACTGATTTTTTCTAGATTTTGCAACCTGCCTATTGAAATTTCCTGACCGTATGGTCTGACAAGACCATAAAGTTGGGGCAAGCTATGACAGAAAGGGAAAGATAAAGCATAGAAGGAACTGTACAAGAACACAACCCAAGTACAGAAATGCAGCAGTATCAATTCACTGAAAGATCATTTTCCCATCCACCTATTATCTCCCAGGAGAAGCTAAAAAGACAGCCAGAAAATAAAGCTAAATAGTGCCTCTTCCATCCCAAAAGGACATGCAGGAATTCATTGCTGGTTTTTGTATTAACCTATGCATTCTATGTTTGTCCCTGTGGACAAACACCTGATGAATTCTGCACAAGGTAGTGTAGTGTCATGATTCTTATTAATGCCACGAACACTGACTAAATTGTGTAGAAACTCAGAAATAAACAAACAAAAGAGTAATTAAAAGCTTTTGAAAGTTTCTGCAACATCCAAAGAAATAATCCATATTGTTAACGACAGNTTTTCCCTAAAAAAAATTTTTTTTTAAGAGTACTGTTTAGGAAACAATCTACTTATTCAGCATGTCTGTTCTTTTACAGATTTCTCTGGGTGTATTTTTTTCCCCACCTACAAACAACTGTACAAAATTTTTTAAAGTTTCTTAATTTTTGACCTGAACAAGAATTTGAAAAAATCATGAATCAATCAAGCCATTCTGATGTTAGGACAGTGCAAGCATAAAAAGAGTGTGGTCTACACGCAGCTTACAAGGGGGAGAAAGAAGTTACTTATGCAGATTTCTTTTTTGAGAGCAGCACAAAAAACCAACAGCAACAAAACANCTTCCCTGTGTACAGAATCCATCTACTTAGTAATCATTTCTTTAATAAATGATGTTCCTGTTTGGCTTTACTCCCGGACTGATTTTTTCTAGATTTTGCAACCTGCCTATTGAAATTTCCTGACCGTATGGTCTGACAAGACCATAAAGTTGGGGCAAGCTATGACAGAAAGGGAAAGATAAAGCATAGAAGGAACTGTACAAGAACACAACCCAAGTACAGAAATGCAGCAGTATCAATTCACTGAAAGATCATTTTCCCATCCACCTATTATCTCCCAGGAGAAGCTAAAAAGACAGCCAGAAAATAAAGCTAAATAGTGCCTCTTCCATCCCAAAAGGACATGCAGGAATTCATTGCTGGTTTTTGTATTAACCTATGCATTCTATGTTTGTCCCTGTGGACAAACACCTGATGAATTCTGCACAAGGTAGTGTAGTGTCATGATTCTTATTAATGCCACGAACACTGACTAAATTGTGTAGAAACTCAGAAATAAACAAACAAAAGAGTAATTAAAAGCTTTTGAAAGTTTCTGCAACATCCAAAGAAATAATCCATATTGTTAACGACAGAAAATTTAAAACACTTCAGTCATTTATGTGGAAAGTATTGTATGGGTATTATTTTAGAAAATTTTTTTCACTACATTCCCACAAATATGATCTGAAATAAGAAAAAAAATTTTTTTAAGTTCCCGCAGGCTTCATAAGCCTGAGGGAAGCCCAATGTTCCACATTAGAGGAGAACAACTTTTAACTGCTCACAGTAAAAAATACCTTATTAACATAAAAATTGCCTTGAAACAGATGTCTAGAGTCCAAATTTACCAGCTTCTGTGGTTTGGGCCAGGGGGAGAGAGGAGAAGGGCGTCTGTTTGTGGTGGGTTTTGGTTGGTTGGTTTTAATATACTGCCAAAATTTTTNTGTGGAAACTTATATAGCAAAATTGCTTTCAAACAGAATATAGGCATATTCTCCCAAGGTGTCCACAACACCTCTGTGCAGCCTCAGCTCAGTTTCCAAGTAAGCCTTTGACACTATAAGTACCAAACATATGGATTACACAGTAAGGAGGGACCTCCAGTTTATTCTAAATAAAAGTAACTCCATAAAATTGAATACAGTTTTGTGTTAATGGCAGGATTAGAGCAAAGCTACAGAGATTTAAATCAGATGCCACTGGATTATTTTTTTCTCATTAAAAACATTGCTTCTTGAAGATTCCTGGAGCANTTTAAAAACCTAACTAAGCAAATTCCTACAGCAAGAACAGAATCAAAACTATCAACAAGAGGAAAAGAGATAGAAGAGTAATAATGTCATTTTCCCTAAAAAAAATTTTTTTTTAAGAGTACTGTTTAGGAAACAATCTACTTATTCAGCATGTCTGTTCTTTTACAGATTTCTCTGGGTGTATTTTTTTCCCCACCTACAAACAACTGTACAAAATTTTTTAAAGTTTCTTAATTTTTGACCTGAACAAGAATTTGAAANTTTTTCTCATTAAAAACATTGCTTCTTGAAGATTCCTGGAGCAGGCAAAAAATCATTGTTTGGGACTTGGCTAGTTCTGCTAGAAGCAGATCAGTGAAACCTGTTAAGTCAAAAAACCTTTAAGACTCTCAGACATTTCTATTTCCTACTTTTTAAAATATCTAAGGATTTGCAATCCTGGGATCACCAAGAAAAAAATCTCACTTAGGTAAGATACAGCTAAGCTCAGAAAATATGCTGTTCATAATACCTTTCACTCTCACTAATTTCCACCTCAGAGATTTTGTATGTTGAGGCTCAAAAGCATAGTCTCAGCCGTTATCCAGGGCTTCCACAATGCCGTGCTCAGCTAGACTATTCATTGCTCAGAAAAAGGCTTTACAGGGCTTTACTAGAAGCTATTCAAGAGCAAGCAGTTAGTGATTTTGTAAACAGAAGCATGCAATGTAATAACTACTGTCAAAATAAACTAAGTGCTACTTTAAATTAAAAAGGTCATCTCCCACACAGACAGGATTATCAATTCATTACTTCTATCCTTACTCCCTCAACACTGAAGCAGCAATGACACCTCCATTGCTTTTTTTTTGTTGCTCTACACAAAGGCAACAAAGAGAAGGTATTTTTCAGGTATTTGTACCATTTTTCAAATAATACACATTCAAGTTAAACCTTTGCACTGATGCTTTAGGTTTTAACTTTTATATTTTTCAAATCCTGTACTCCCTAATGTGTAAGTCTGAAGTTTCTTGTGGCCTGTTAGCTGCTGCTCTCTCATGCTGGTTAGACATAAACCCTGTCTAGGTTTGCACTCCAAGGACACCTTGTCCCAGGCCCCAAAATATGTAAACTAAAAGCCTCTGAAGAGGAGGGGTAAACTTAGGGTAATTACATCATTAACTGAAGTTATAATTGGAGAATTAACCCTGATATACAAATGGACCAAACTTATAAAAGTGTGAAGAATGCATGACCCAGCGTCCATCTTGGGTGTAGCCTTTTGACTGCCCAGGGTGTACCTTTGAAGGCCCTTCAAATAAATACCTACTTTTATTCTCTTATTCTTGTCTAGCTTCTGTTTTTAGGTAGCCACTTCAAGGCATCAGCACAAACTTTAGTTAATTTCACCAGAAGTCATGGAGGACTGTGAAATCCCCTAATAATAAGTTCCAGGTATCAGGCAGTTGTTTAATTACACATTCTGTATTTATTGCAAATATAAAGCTAACATTATTAGCAGGCTAGTTGAAGTCACACACTCAGCACTTGAGCTGCCCAACCACTGTCGCAGTGACTACTGATCTGTGTTATATATGCAGCAACAACATCAGCAACTCACTATCAAACAGAACCAAAACCAAAAATTTAACAGTTCCTGGCAGTTTTTCTGGTATGCCTTCAAACTCCTCACACAGCACAGTGAAAACAGAGCAGATGTAAAGCACAGCTGGCAGGCAGGTCACCAGAACAGCAGGTAACTTCCCTGTTTCACTGAAGAGGCTTTCACATCAGAAACCAGAGCTGCAGCAGGTCTTTTGGGGCACCCCACTAGAGCCAGCAACCCACACTGGCATATGGCTACGGTGACCACATGACTTTCTGCATGCTACTTCACTATTGTTCCAGTTTTAAAGATCTGGAAAGCTCTGTCAAATAAATGGATTTTGCACAGCTTTCAAAAGCAGGAAAAAGATAAAATTAATCAGTAACAGCTGTACATATGTTATAAAAGGTGCTTTACTTAAAATTGTAGTTTTTTAGCTCTGACTCAAAACTCTCTTTGTCAGAAATGCTGAGGGGTAAGGGAAGAAGAAACAAAATGTACAACCTGTTAGACTGCTCAATACTTGCAAGCAAAATACATCTAAGGAATCGGCTAATTCAGTGACATGTCGTACGGTGATTTCCTCAATTCTGAGCAGAACTGAAGCCACAACACCAGTTTTATACAACTGCAGTCACACCATGTGCAATCAAAACTTCAGCACTCACTCAGTGGGGACAGGCTTGATGCCTGGTTATTGCTTTTTGGTCTGCTGCAAGTTGTGGTTGTGCAACAGGCAGCACTGCCTGCTTTGTATGCTGAGGGTATTACAGGGATGGATAATGTGTAAAAGGAAAGTAAGGATGATAACCGAAACAGCAACAGTCTACAGAAATAATGTTAGTAATTCTTCTACTACTAACAAACATTTGCTACAATGTCAGATTTTAAGAACATTGGAAAAAAGATAAGAATCCTCAGGGCTACAGTGGCACTGCTTGAACCTCCCATGGGGAAGCAAGGAGAAATGTTCTGAAATAGCTCAAGGCATCTTGCAACCAAAATATCTACTTAATCTTTTCATAAAAACCAAATACACAGCACCTTCTTTTGACAGGTAGCTATAGCAGTCAAAGATACTTCAGCTAGAAATTACATTTTTCCCAGAAAGAAAATCTAATCATCAGGAGCTAAAAGAGTTTTTGTTCAACTATATTAACTCCCAAATCCCATAAAGAATTTTCCAAACCTATTCCCTAGCAGCGTTTCTGCTAATTCTTCATTACTATTACAGTTTCCCACAACAGTTACAACTATTTTTTCCAACACTTTTAACTCTGAAACATCTATCTATGCTTTACCACTTTCAAAAAGATTAACTAACCCTTTTCCCATGATGGCCATTATTTCACTGAGAGTATTTGCCCAATTTTACTATTTTTGTCTGATCTCTTTTTACCCAGCATTGATTGTGCTCCCTCTGCCACCCACTGTGTATCTATGTGGTCCTTACACATGAAAGCTGATTTTTCTACAGATTTTACCCTCCTTGTATTTTTGAAGGAGGAAAGACAAGTAGCACAAATTGTGGTAGTTATGTTTGAAATTACATCAGACGGACCCATTGGTACAGGGCACCCTTGCTAAAAGCATTCCAATCGATTGCAGAGGAATATAAAAAATTGCAACAAAGCATGACCATAAGCAATTACACTACAATCACTTGACCTTCCTTTGCAAGACCAAACAGATAAGGTACCTTCCCAACTTTAACTGTATATTATTCAAAACTGAAATATCAGCCTAAAGAAGTTGACCACTGAGTCATGGCACGCTGCTTCAAGGACAAAATTAAAGTTCAACATGATTTACTACATCATCAAATTGTTATTCTCATGGAAGAAAACAACATCAGAAAACTACATCTGGTGACAAACAAAAGAAGAAAAGAAAAGTTGCTTAAATCAGTTTCAAGGATAAATTCATCCTGGATTGTGAAAAGCAAAACTATGTGAAAATCCCTCTGAAACAGATTGCTTGCGCTGCGGATTGCTCCCTACAGTATTGCTGAAGCCCTTGCACCACTGAGTATTCACTTCTCTGAAAATATATCTTCCCTCACTCCCTGGGAGACTATTTCACAGTCTGGTAGACACCAGTGTTGAGATGCTTTTTCCAACGCTTAGTTCTTTCTCTATCTTACTGTATCATTCAGTTAAATCCTCCTTACCATACATAGCTTTTTTTCCTACTGTTTCTACCAGGGCTTTCTTTGGTTACAAGGTAAGATTACTCCTCTTTATTAACAAAAGGGAAATAACATTTTGTTCCTCTACAATTATTATGCATCATTCTTGCCCTGTGAATATCTTTGTGTTATTTGTATAAGACAACCAACCTAAGCTGTAAAAGGCACACAACTTAAGCAGAGAAGAAAAGTTTCTAAGTGCATTTAAAGCAAAGAGTTTCAATAGCAAGTCAGGCTTCAACACTGGAAACTTGCTATCAAGATCCCAACATTACTCTTAAATCAGTTCCTTTATTCCTTACGCCTGTACTTATTTTTCTTCAATAGGTAAAAAATTTGCAGACTGAAACCT
Organism: Platysteira castanea; assembly: GCA_013397175.1. Taxonomy (NCBI): domain Eukaryota; kingdom Metazoa; phylum Chordata; class Aves; order Passeriformes; genus Platysteira; species Platysteira castanea. Next base: position 131,888 of record VYXC01007180.1, read on the forward strand.
TCTCCTCACAAGAAACATTAAAAACCTTGGACTTCTGTCATGCCTCAAATGTAAAGAGTTGAACAAAAAACAAAACAAAACAAAACAAAAAAGCTTTTTAAATTTAGAAACAAAGCACCATTTTCACAGGGTAGACTAACTACCAAATTCTGCCCAAAATTACTGCAGCTCTTTCTTTGACAGCATAAGGTTTACCAGGTAAAACAGAGAAAGAATCCAGGAATGCATTTGTTCCTAATAAATTGAAGAAACCATGCAAACCTTCACCTAAAGCAGTGTAAAATCACAGCAGCAACAGCAGCATAACTTCCTCTGCTAACCAGACACTACGTAAGTGCCATACACTTGATATGCAGACAATAACAAGAGAAACTGTGTCCATGCCAGGCACAATGAGGTCTTCTGCTCCTGTAATTCACTGAGCACCTTTATCAGCAAGGCAGAAGAAAACCAACCGTCATCTTATTCATGTATACACAGATAGCATCCCAATTATTTATATAGTATTAATAAAAAGAGGCAAATGTAAAACTGAGAACAATTTTGTTCTTTGACCATAAATTCACAAGGCCACAGAAAAAGGAAGTAGTTTCCCTGAGTCAAAAATATCAGAGCAATGCATAATGCTCACCACCCACTGCCAAGTCTTCAGCATTATATGGCAAAGATTTATTCAGATGCTCTGGGCCAGTGCCTTCAAACTGTGGATTGTTAAGCCTTTTACACATTCAGAATGGTCAAGCATCTGTCAATTTTCAAGCTCTAAGGTACTCCCACTAACCTCATGTATGACTGTCCAATAATTTTCAAGAGCTAAAGGTGGTGGTTTTTTCTGAAAAACGTTTTTAGATTAAATGCAATTCTCTCCCCAAACTTCCAACACAGGTTCACCAGATCCTTTGCGAAGGCTTTTCTTTAAGCTTGATCTCTTGCATATAAAAATCCATCCATATGTTACATCATTGTTTTTTCTCGGGAAATACATCACACGTCCTGAGAAGTCAAGAATAGGACTACATTTAGAGCCAGAAGAATTCATCTCCTCAGGACAAAGAAGAACAGAAAACATTATGACATTACTTACAAACCAGATACAGATGGGAGAGAAGAGAAAAACAGAGAGTATTAAATCTCCACCACATACAATTCAAAGGCATGTAAAATACGAAGTACCCACTGCAAAACTATACACATAAACAATACACACCAGATGCAAAATAAAATATTTACATGAGATTACATTCCACAAGGACCTTGTCACAGGTGCCATGCAGATGGAGCTGAAGGGTGACAATGCTATGCCTTAGAAGGAGGAATTCAATTTTCACATGCTACACTTAGGGACAGGAAAAATAAAATTATTACTAGCATAGAGGAAGGTTTCCTCTGAGGTACCTTGGACTGAGACTGAAGAATCTGCGATCATAAATATAATCTGGAAACAAAAAAGGAAGGCACTGCTACCACCCTGAGTCCCCACGTTAAAACTTGCAACAATACTGCCACCATCTCATAAAATGCATATAGAAATTGGTGTATTTTCACTCCATGTTTGCTTCTGACACTTAAATGCCTCCTCACAACTGAAAGTGTCAAAAATCTCATCAGTTCCCAGTGTCAGTGCTTACTTGGAAGGCTATAACCATCAGCAAGAGTAGACCTGGGAGCCACTACAGGAGAATTTAGAAACTACTGCCTGTGGGGAAATCCTATCACAGCTGATGAGCAACAGAACAAAAGCCTAGACTTCTAAGGCTTTAGTCTCTCCTCACCAGAAAACAGCTTCCAGATTTACACCCCTGAAGCTTAATATGTTGATCTGTGCATCTTCTCTTTAGGCAGGACTGCAGCCAGAAGATTTGCCTTTTGGATAATGAAAGCATGGCAGATCTTTTGGGAGATTCCTTCCTCTTGGTAAAAGAAATGCCTTTTTCATGAATGTTGTTTTAAAACAGCTGTGGTCATTGGATCTTCAAGTGTCTTCAAAAGATTTAACAAACAAGTGTGCAAGAATAAACAGACTTCAGAAATTATAGCAGTCGGAATATGTGATTCAGGCACAACAGCAGGTGTTTTTTGCATTGTATGCTAAGTCCTTGTTACATATTTGGCATTGCTGTGGTTAAAGCAAGTAACAAATAACACACTAACAGGATGTGTCATCAAAATGCACCAGATGGATGCTCCAGCTGCACAAATCTCTTTCCTTCCCCACTCCTCTCCTCCAAATAGGATGCAACTTTTAAAGAGCAGTGACAGGAACCAACATGGAAAACCTATGTTGATAATCACTTCCCTGCCAAAATGTAATCACTGCACCAATTACTTTAGTCAAAAATTATGCTAAAATTTGGACTTGATCTTGAAAGCCATATTGTCACAGTGCTTGAAGGCTTCAGGAAGTTTGACCAGGTGAACATGGAACTATGCACAACTGAAAGTCTCAGTCAAGTTTGATTTTTTCCTACATAATCTGCCTCTGTCACCAATCTCATGCAAACTCCCTTGACACCAGCAGAAGAATTGACAGGTATTTTTTGCACTTTCAACATCCCAATTTGTCTTCTTAGAGAAAAAAAAAATCAACTAGACTCCCCTATTTTCCATCTTTTCCCCACTATGAACTCACACTTCCTACTGACTGATTTCTGAGCAGACCATAAGAACAAGGAAAGGCCTCTTCCTCACTGGGTGGCACCAGTGTAGAACAGGTGGGTTTTCCATGAGGCTGCAGAACAGACTGCTACTTCACACTGAGCAGCTTTTCTCTGCAAGCACAATCCTCCTTCCTAAAACCCACTGGCATTTCAGCCAGGTCTTACATGCTGTTCAAACTAAATACAAATAATTATAGGTGACTTCACAGCACAAAACCTCGTATTTCCAAGATGTCATGGCTTTGCATTGGCAACAATGTCTTCCCATCTGACTATGAATCTCTACAGGTGGCAGGTGAAGACCAACAAACCCACTCAAAGCCTTCATTGGGTGAGTTTTATGTGGATTACACCCACTGTTCAGTACCACACTACATGTGAAAAGTCAACACAAAAAAGGAGGGCACCAAGGTTTGTACACTACTACATCATAGTAATTGTGTGAGATATTGCAAAAAGCCATGAAGCCACAGGATTCCTGTCATACACTGGTGAGAGGGGAAGTCTTCTACAGGCAGAGCAAATAAAGTGACTGTGGATTTGCACCTAGTTGGAGGAGGTCAGTCTTTAAGGGGGGGGAGGTGTGCCTGATTTTTTGATACACTAAGCATAATAACAGAGACCCAGAATAAAATAAAACCAGAACAGGAGCAGGGGTTTTTGTTTACTGTCCTTTAGCCTTTACTGTTCATATGATTATTAAACCTTCAGACTGATTTTGGAATCATTGAAACCGAAAAAAATACGATCCTCTTCCTTCCATCACAAGAAACTCTGAATTAGTCAATCTCACCCTGTGAATCCCTTCCTGGTAACTTCACCCTCTGTTTTCAGGTGTAAGACATCTACAAAAGTATAATACACAACTCTTAATGTTTCCAATAACCAATGGCCCTAAAATGACTGTTTCACACACCGCTGTTTGAAAACACAAGGCTCGTGGGCAGGCAGCGAAAAGCCTTTCTTTTAAATACAAATGGAGAAGTTCTGTTTCTTAATTTTAAAAAAGGAACTCTCACCTTACTGCTGTTTGTGCTATTCTGCTATCCAGAGCATACCCAGTGCATATATAAGAACTTGCATTACAGTGCCTGTGGATGGCCCTGCCTACAAGAGCATAACACAGACTTTAATATTGAAGATCAAAATTGAGTTGTGAACTGTCCAGGTTTCAACAGTTATATACCGGAGGAAAAAAAAAAACTAAATACTTGAACCTCTGGTCATTATCTTCATGGATAAAGAAGCTGAAGAAAACGTATCTTCAATAAAATATAAATTTACACACTAGAATTGTGACATATAATAATTGCCTTTGTTCCATGCACAAAAAGGTTGTTCATTCCACTTTTAATTCCTAAAGAATCACCAAAGGTCAATCAGTTTTGAAGTAGGGGAACTTCTACCTTTCTGAAAGTTGCCCATATAAGTGTTAACTGTATACAAGCTGCAATTGTCCTTTAATATTTACTTTTCATGAAACTGTATTTCCATGCTGACATTCATCTCAAACTGCTTCTATTGGTTATCGGGGGGCAATTTATCCTGAGGAGGGTCTGACAGAGATCTCCTTTACCAAGTGTATTGTTGTCCTTGGTCAGTGACAGCTAACAACGGGACCCCAGTGACACAGGCACTGTCATAACCAGAGCAAGGGAAGACATCAGCTCATGCTCCACATCACCTGTGACAACCAATATAACCAGAAGAATCACCCAGTATGCTACTGAGACCACTTTTTCTCTAAAAAAACAATTACCCAGGCAGCTTACACACATCTTAATCAATATATTCTTCTCTCCTCTTTCCAGCTTACTTAGTTGACTTTCTTTGAGACAAAAATTTTTTTCAAGAGGCTGGGTTATCTTGACTTCAAACCCAGATATAACCAAGTCAGCAGCTAATTCGAAATGCTAGTTCCTTTTTTAAAATAATGTAGCTTGAGTTTAATCCAAAATATGTTTGATGTATTGTAGATTGAAGCAGTAAGTCTGTGTAACTCTTAAAACATAAATGTGTTTAATGTAGCTTTTAATTTTTTTTTCAGCTTGACCTAAGCTGAAATAAAGACATTCAGTCTTTACAGTTTACCCAGGTAAAGAAATAGAAAGGTATGGGAGGATGTGTGAAGTCCACATTCAACTTTAACTGCAACTAAAACTGCTGATTTCAAAATCAGTGTGGGCAAAGGGTGTCACATCGAAAATACAATGCATTAAAACTGCCTGACTTGAACAAGACTTTAAACTAGGGCTAAGCAGTCAGGCTAATCATCATGAGGCTGTAGTTGAAAGTCTAAAGCCTGGATGTTGAAGCTAATGCAGAGCCAGTATTATGAAGTACACTGTCCCCTTGGGCTGATGCCCATCTCATTGCCAAGAAGGCATTGAGCTCAAACATCTCCTTCCCATGCGCCTTGCAGCCCTAGCATAGTCCTACACGAGGAAGATTTTGAGGACTTTGGGATTTTCTCATTGTTACGAAATAAAACTAAGACGCCAAAATATGAATGATGTTGTGGCGATCTCATAAGTGGATTACATTAACCATTTATCAGCAAGGAATGAAAATTGTTAAGCAAGAGCAGAAGCTTGAGTTCATCCTTATTTATCACTCTGAGACAAAAGTTATAATAGCTGTGAATATCAGAAATACACACCAAGTTTGCGGAAAGGTTATGTAAAATGTCCACTATAAAAGCAATGGAATTACAAAGCTAGAGGCTGCTTTTGCACTGACTCCTATTTAATACAAATTCTGTCAGCTCACCACAGCATTACTGGGACAGATTTTCTCATTAAGTTAAATGTGACTGCATTGCACATAGATACTAGGAATGCTGCTTAATAAATTTTCCATTTCTTAAAAACAGGGCTCTAATTTTGAAACCACTGCAAAATAATTTAGCATCAAGAAAACAGTTTTCTAAACTTCTGGGCAAAAATTTCCTCCATCTTGACCATCTTAAAAATTCACTTTAAAAAAAAATAAACTTCAGGTCACTGAATTGGCTAATACAGCAAATGCAGCTGTATTTCAGTCCTTTCCTAGGGGAAATGGCAGTGGTAAGAAGGACGTAAAAACAGCACCCATCAGGAGATCACTGTTTCCTTCAAATGGTACATGTCCTTCACCCCAGCACTCTCACCGCCCCAAATGCCAGCAGCAAAGCAAGCAGCTTTCTGCAGGGCAGCTTGTCCAGCAGAGGATGAGGAGGGCAGGCTGGAGGAAGGTCTCTCTCCAGCAGTCATATGCCAACTCATCACACCAGGACTGAAGCAAAACCTGCAGCATGAGCTGGTGTTTGACACCCATGGAAGGCACAGCACTCCACCTTCAGAGCTTCATGCCTTGGCTAAGCCAAGGGCTAGAAACACAGCATGTGCGGCCCTTGTCTCAGTCACCTGATTTGAGCAGAGCTGAGATCAGATGGCATCCAGGGATCCATTCCAACTCAAATTACTCTGTGATCATAAAAAAGCTGGTGTGAGAAAGCTGTTAGGAAAGGAGAAGGAAAAAACCCTCAGCTCCCCACACACATCATACAAAAACATACCAATTTCCTCTTCCAACACAGGAGGCAGTACCCACCCTCCTAACATTTACCTGGGACACCAACATATAAAAATCCTACTGGTTTTGCCTGTTCTGTGCATTTGAAGAGTGTTAGTTTAAGGATTCTGCTGATGTTTGCCTAGGAAAGACTTGGAGCAAGAGCTTTTACCCTGTGCTTCTTCACCCGACTTTCATGAGAGCTCTTTTAGTCTCAGTTGTTCTTTTAAAAACGTTTTTCCCAATTTAATATTATTTAGTCTAAAGAATTACATTTGAGACTTCCAAAGCACCAAGATTTCAAAGATGATCAAAGTCCCATCAGAATAGACACTACATAAATACATGGTAACACTAAGACTGTTGGCAAGAACTACAACTCACATATCAGAAAAAATAAATAAAATTTTAGAAATCCACAAATAAAACCTAAGCATATATCAGGAAAACTAAGTCACAGTAATGTATGTGTAAAATCTTCCATTATGTTCTTACTTTTTTTCCACCTCCTTATGTTTTAAAAAAACCTTCCTTTTACACAGACCATAAGTTCTTGTCCACCCAAGTTTTGAGAAAACATGCTTATTTAAAAAAAAACCAAAACAGAATGAATACCACAGGAGGAATGATCAGAACGCTATTGTCTTATGTACAGAAGTCAAAACTCTTCCAGAGAAATAAAACTATTTAACCAAATCAGTAGAGGGCATCAAACCCATAAATACTAGATATTGAACCTTAACCACATACAGAGAGAAAGGCATTTCTTAACCTGACATGCATCCCCAGCATGGAGAAAATAAAGCAAAAGTGAGTCAAGGTAGGGTAGCCAATGATCTTTGCCAAAATGGCCACATTTTGTAGCCTCCATGGCTCTGCTGTTCTGGTGTTTTTCTGACCTGTGTTCATCTTCTGACATTCAAAGTTTGAAAATTAAATTCAGCAGGAACGTTCCCGATGCACGGAAGAGGTTCAGAAGAGTTTAACTAGTTGGAAAAAACCCCTACCACTAAAAGGATTCAGCCTAAATTCCAGGGATGTGCTGCTTAGTTGTGATTAACTTGCAGACTTTTAATGAAGTTTCTCACTCCATACACTCATATTTTTCTCATACAAGGTGGTCATCTTCTTAAGGAAAGTAACATTTACGGAAGTGCTCATCAGAAATAAAGTCTCAAGTAATGCTTAATTGCTGGTTTATGAGCAAGATTTGAAAGATCAAACAGCCCAAAAACATGCTGGACAGGAGGAATGTATACGGCTAAAAAAAAAAAAACCATTTAAACATTCTGAATTTTTGGTTTTAATTGGCTAAACACCAAAGAACATCTCCTCCTTTTGCTAAGCAATGAGAAAAACAGAGGGTCCCCATGTGGTTTACCTTATGTAGATTAGATATTGTTTTAAATACTTCTAATACTTTTCTTTGAGTTTCCTCAATGATGTACAAAACCCCACTGCTTATCCACAGACAGTTACTCACACGGGCTCATGGTTAATGAAAACTTCTCAGGGTAAGTATTTGTAATTAGACAGAAATTGCCACAGGAGACACAATGGACCAGGTGAGATGCCACCTGCCTAGCAGCATCTCCGTAGAAACAGACCTCCCTAGAAACAGAACTGCACCTTCATTCCTCCTCTCATGTCAATATGGATGGTTTCTAGCAGAAAGGGTTTAGTGTGGAAACACATTCTTATGGTTCTGGATATCTTCAGCTAAGTCCTCTGCCATCCACAGCTATCATGTACCCATTCAATTGCTTCTGTACTTATTTCTTCAGAATTAGGACAGACATTGTTATCTGCATATGTGAAAGCAGCAGATAAAGATGCTTTCCATGGCCCCTCCAGTAAAGCAACAAACATGCAGCTTTTTAGAAGAACGTTGATGCATGCAGTGGAAACAGAAAAATACTGTCACAACGCTCTTAGTAGCTGACTTATCAAAGCAATCATTACTGTGAAGCAAAACCAATCAGTCTGTTTCTCAGAAACCTTTAACCCCTATGCAATATGCATTACTGGCAATCTATTAGAGATAAATGAACAGAAGATTGCTTACTAGATCTTTCATTAAGCAGGGATCTTCACCTTCTAGGAAACCAGAAAAACACATTTAAAAATGCATTACTGGCACATCAAGCCTTCACTTAAATCTATGGTAATAGAATCTTATTCAAAGTTAAGCTGTAATTAATCAAGCTGCATTGCCTATGGACAACATGTATTAAACTATCTGAAGCACCTCTAATATTTTTTAATTAGCTTTTTTTTTGAGTTTAAGAGAAAAGGTCTGATTCTTCTAATTCATAATCTCATGTAAATCCAGAGTAGCTACGATCAGTAACAGACAATTCATGTGCCAAGGGAAAAAATGCTGAATTTGAAGTATCTAGGGCATGAGATGCAAGTGAAAAGTTTTAGTTCTCTGCTTGATTTTTCCTGCATTTTGTCTATTTGAAGACTTTGAAGTTTATATAATAATTCCACTTTTGTTTTTTTAGCATGTTCATTTGGATACTAACCCTAAACTCACATACATGTGGCAACACGGTGTTTATTTTCCCAGCCACTTTTTCTGGACTTACTATTAGTTTTTCCTGATTTTGCTTGCCATAAACATTACTACACACTGATACAACCTAAAGCCAAGCAAGAGAACCACTGTAAATGACTACCCACAGTGGTCTGTTAAAAATACAAAGCAAGCAGCTGAACAGGAGATTCCATTTCTTTTTACCCTCATGACTTTTCTGCTGGCTCTAGTGCTGATAAGCACTGCTTATAAAAAGAATTGTTAACTACATTTCAAAGATGCACACAGTCCTCATACTGAAGGCTTTTTAAGTTTAAGAACATAAGCATTGCATATGACAGGCTTAAAATGGTATCAAAGAAGTCAGAAGCCAGCTCCTGGTCCAATTAAAATTCATTCAAATCTCATACGCAAAGAGTTCAGGGTTCTCATTTGTGTTGCTATTTAGATAGATGACACAAAATTTAGCCTCAAATTTAGTAGTCCCTTTTATTCAAAGTGTTGTGGAGTACATTCATTCCCGTAGAGCAAACAAAATGTTCAGATTAAGACGTTTGTATTTTCAAAAACCCAGACTCAATTTCTCTGCCCCAAAATAATAAGGGCATGGTAGACTACAAGATTTTCACCTTTGGCATTCACAATGCCACCACATCCAGCATCACAAAATCTCTTCTGAAGAACTAGCTCCTATGTTTTAAATACCTGAAGGCAATTCTAACATATTTTTAAAAACTCCAACCAATAGAATGCAATTATACCCTTCCAACAGATAAGAAATTGCAAATTTATCATAAACAAAGGACTGAGAATTAAACTAACAACTCAGGAAATTGTGAAAAGGATTTTCTATTAAATAACCAAAAAGGGTTATAGTAAAAAGCTTTGGCATGTCTCCCTCTTAACACACCAAAACTATGTTTTCTATCTACCTAGATGTACCAAATAACCTCCCCAGCAGTCCTGTATTTTGTAATTGAAGAGCTAATCTGTAAATACTTTTATTTTGATAGCCTTCCAGTAGGCTGGCCTTGCATCTATTAAAAGACAGCATAGTAGCCAGAAAGTTTGCTAAAGTGAAGATAATGCACTAATGTAAGATAGAAGTATCATTTTAAACTACAACTAGAAATGTCCAAGAAAACTTGAAGCAATGAATTACATGATTCACAGTGCACAGCCACCCTTGAACCACCATCACTTTGTATAAATCAGTTTGGCCTAAAAGCTCATTGATATCTCAATATCAGATCACATTTTCCAAGGAAGGCAAGCTGTCTTTCACTAAGGCTTACCTTTCACTCATCAAACATCCACAACATTCATCAAAGTTACACTGCAACACTAAATGTTCTGCTTTTGCAGAGTTTCTTGTGATCTTCCATTATTATTCACTGGACACTTAAGTTTTCTATATAAATATGCACGGATGTATATTCAATAGTAGCTGTTCTTCCCTTCTGAGCAGCACTTCTGGGCAGCTTATTCTGCCCCTTCCCCCACAGAAGCAAAGGTAAACACATGCCTCACTTTTGGTTTGGCAGTACAAAGAGAGTAAACACATTCTATGTCACCATCACCTCTTGGGAAGAACAGGCATCGCGTGCTTGCTCCCAACACGGGCTGCAAAGGCAGGTGCAGCTGGTCCAGATTTAACAGCAATGCAGCAGAACCTGGAGTACTATGACCGGAATATTTTGCAGGGCAAGTTGGTTGGGACCCCAAAGGTCACAGCTGCAGAGCAGACACAAAACTGCAGCCACCTGGGTGTACTCTTATCAGCTAGCATAACATGACGCATGTCAAAGACAAGAAAAACGCTACATGGCTGATCTGCCCTACACCCACATTAGCTCAGTCTTAATGTATGCAGAGTCAGGCAAACATCTCTGCCTTCTAGTTCCTCAGCAGCTACGAAAACAGCCAGATCTGCAATGCACTCTGTAAAGCAAACTGCAGTTCCACAGCCCAAAGAATCTACAACAGGGGGACCAAAAAGATGTAGTTTTCCATCCCAGACCCACAGCCCCATCCCTCTTAAAGAGCAGATTTATGATGGCAGTAAAACAAGCTTTGGAAGACTGCTCTTATTGACTCTGATCCTTACAGAAAGCAGATGTAGTGCATACGGCTGCACTGACCATGACTGTGATTCAGGCAATCATTGTTATCAAACGGCTTTTCCGGGGANAAAAAAAAAAAAAAAAAAAAAGATCAAGACGCCTTCCTTTTCCTCTAACCAGAACGTGATGGTAGCAGATGTCACCTTCCCCCACCCCAGGGGTGGAGAGCACGCTCCACGGGGAGGATGGGGTGATCCAGGCCCCGCTGGGTTCCCTGCTGCAAACCGGGACGCGGCCGCAGATCCCGGCAGCATCTCCCGACGGAAGGGGCTGCTCCG
>VYXC01007180.1:151518-169824 GCA_013397175.1 Platysteira castanea
AGTTTTGACAAAAAATTAACTTTTCATAAACGAAATCACAGAACTGTACCTGAAGTAGAAAACTATTTGAAGAGGTTAACTGCAGACTGACACTATGGATCCAACTGTTAATGCACATGTATTTGCCTAATTAGAAAGTTTACAAAAATAATGAGCATACCTCAAGTATCTTGTCATCCAGTTCAGATCAGGAGTCAGATTAGGGAAGATTCTTCTTCAGATACTCTCATAAAATTTATACAGCAAAATTTATGTTCTAAAGGCAGTCAACTGGAATCAAAGTACCATGTATAGCAGTACTTCTATATTACATCTATCTTTAATATGAATCAAAGAAGATATATATTTTTAACATAAGAGGTCAATTACCTGCTTTTAATGTCTGTGAAATGTTTTCCCTTCAATTGTAACAGCACAGTAATTGTATGGAACCTGGAAAGATTAGCACAAGCTCTTCTGGTGGATTCTGGATTTTCAAAAAGGTAAGCACGTCACAGAACACCATGCTGTAATTCTAAAAAGTTACAGAAACATAAGCAGCAATCAGCGCTCCAACTTCTGCAGCTCTAGAGAGTATAGCCAGCTGTCTCTTGCCACAAAAAAAAAATCTTATAAAGAAGAACTACTGTTCATCTCCATCCTTCTAGAAACTAAGCTTGAACAAAGACCTAGGAAAGCATCTGAAAAAGGCCTAAGTGTCAGTGTTTATAAGAACCAAAAGTCTGCTATCATTACCTAACTCGCAAGAGAAGATGAAGCTCCTGTCAAAGGAAGTGTATCACTGGAAAGAGATTAGCACTAATTAGGAGGGGTGTCTGTTGCACAAACAACAAAAACAGAGTTCAGTGTTGTCAGAAAACAAAGGTTTTTTAGGAGATGAAAAGTTTATTTATAAACTGCCAACATTTAACAAAAACAATATTACACTATTTTCCATTTTCTACAGAAATACAATAACTTACAGCAGTGCTTAGTCCATTTTGTCACTAATACATATAAAAACAAGTCTGCTGATAAATAAGTGAAAAAAATCTGTTTACCAACCACCACCACTAAAATTGTACCTGTATATTTTGGAAGACATCTGCATAGAATATTTAGAACTGTAAGGGTGCTCTTTTTTATATTGTAAGTAATTTTGTACTACTAGGATATGCAAAAATTTAATTAACATGCAATACAAAATATTTGAGATAAACAAGGTAAAACTCAGTGTGCACAACTGGAAAACAGTGCTAGGATGACGTTCTATGTTTCTAACTAGACATTAGGAAAATGCACCTTTAATATGTGGAATTTCGAATTCCCTTCACAGCAAAACCAGATTTATAACCATGAAAATCTCTACTTGGCCAGGCTCCACTGAAGAAGGACTAAAAGCGTGGTGGAAGTTACTTAGTACTAGATAACAACAAATAATTGTAGAACATCTCAAATCAACATTATGTAGATGCATTTTACAAAGTAGATTAGCTGTTAGCTAGTGATAAGCATTTGTGAGATGGAAGGGTGACAAATGTGCCGTTTATTGTTGACCATAAATGTAGACAGCACACCTGGAGAACAGCAACACTTAGGCCATCCACTGTTTATTAAGACATTCTTGTTCAACATTCCATCAGTCATCACACAGCATTTAAAACCTCACCAGTCATCCCTAAATATCTTGCACAAACCTTGAGCACTGGTATCTGTTTGCTATTGATATGCAATACTTCCAAAATGGAAGTGTTATCCTGTTGCTCTGGTGTTTTGCTAAGCCTTCTCTTTTAACCTTGGAGTCAGAATTGTTTCTCACACAGTTTCATGTAAATAATAGCCAATGTTTATTTAACCGTCTATTCTGTTTTTCATTCCTTTTGTGATAAGAGAACTTTGACGAGCATCTTTTTTCTCCAGTGGGATTGAGGAGGAAGTGACATGTTCTCCAATCCCTTGTGGAGTTGAGAATTCTGTAAAATGTGACATATGTAAATAAAGTTGCTCTTTTCCCTCCTTTCTGCTGAACCTAGCAGGTGTGAGAGCGTCCTTTATTGTGTTTTCCCAGACACATTATCCTGGTTTGCACACAGGTACATTGCATGAAACTTTCTGCCACTAGAGAAGATGAAAAATCACGGAGGCAGGGGAGAGAATGGTGGGTATTGAGCTGGGGTGGGAGGTGGGGGAAAGAGGGAGAGAGGAGAGGGGAGAATAGAGGTGGATAAAAACAGAGGGGAAAAGCAAGCTTTCTTAGCTACTGATACCCTGTAGTACCCTTAGTTTTTCTCTAGCTGCCCTTTTAAACCTCTAACATTCCATAACCATTCCATAACATTCCACTACACCGACTGGGATTTTTTATTGAAGCCATAAATATGATCATTTGTGAAAGACAAACAAGTCCCTTACAATTCATCACACCAAGTATGTCACGGCTATCAGGTAGTGGCTGATACTCTCTCCACAGCCTGATCTTATGCCAATGAAGTTGACGGGAATTTTGAAACTCATTTCAACAGATGTAGAAACAAAGCATTCAGATCGCAAACAAATAACCAGATCCTGACAATTACTTCTACACAAGGACCCTGGTGGGTTTATTACTTGCTCCTTTCTGATTTAATGAACACCCAAATTAAGTAAGCCAGGATTGCTCATATCAACTATGGGCTTCCTCAATTCTTTCTACCTAGCAGCTAGTAAGAGAAAATAAAAAAAAAAAGAAATCACAAAGTATAGGAGAGAAGCTTTTTTAAGCTTTGCATTTAGGATGATGAGCAATACTTTCAGTAACGCCCTGCGATTTCAGGTGCTCATTTTAGAACACTTGGAATGAATCACATTGTCTAAAAGGAAACAGGAAAGGTGCTAGCATTTTCCAATAAAATTGATTCCTTTAAGGAAAGCTCTCAAATCCAATAATTCAAAATCAGAAGACATTCAAAATTAAGAGTAATCTGAAAATATTTTTATGTGATTTATTTTTACAAAAAGAACATGAGAAAAATACTGAAAATAAAGTACCAAAAAGACTACTTATTGTTTGTATTTAAATACCAATTTAAGTCACTAGTTTGCGTTTGACATACTTTTCTCAGTCCCCTGTGATGCTAAAGTACTCATCCAAAACATGCCTGTCCATTTCCTTTCTAGAGGACTGGTGCGAAGTATCCCCTAGGTATTGACTGAGCACCCCCAAATTTTCCCACCTTGTAAGACCTTACAAACTCTTTCACAGTCTCAAATACTCTCTACAAGGACTTGGAATGAACACCCCCACTAATGATTTGGTTGATGTGTGCAGGAATTTGCCCAAGTATCATGAAAATCAGGCAGATTAAGACAGAAAGGGGAAGCAATAGATCTCACTGCTTTCAGCAAACAACCTGGCACTGACCCTGCTAGACTCAGGCTCAGGACAGGTCATCCATGGAAGAGTCTGCTAGCCGACAGCCAAATGTGGGTGATTTTTGCAGCGTTCACAGGGCATAAATACAGTTCCACCATCCATCCATTCACACATACATGCACACTTACGGGAGAATAAATATAGGTAATTTATTCACAGATAAACTCTCTACTGATTACAAAAAAAAAAAAAGGAAGAAAATAATCCCCATCTGACAAGAATTCATCCTGTTACAAAGTAAGACCAGTGAAAAACAAAATTAATGTTTTACATTCACTATCCTGTAGAACATTGGTCATTTAGCAGATTACTTTCCAGTGTCTTACTGTCGTGTCGTAATTTTAGTCTTTCTGCTACAAAATTCATGATTTATCTAATTTATCTTGGAAATCTACATAAAATTTACAATGGTCACAACTGTGCATCTGAGAATCTTTCATAGAAAAAATATTGCAAAATATTATGTTTAAAACTAGTTGTATATCCCCCTAATAAGAAAGCTATGAGGATTAAATATTTTTGCACATATCTTGATAAAATAAACATTTCCCTACATAGAACAGTACTTTAAACATGATGGTGTTACAAAATTAGTGTTTAATGGCTCACTTGGACACTGTAGTGGTGTCACTACCTTGGATCTTAATGCTACTTAAAAATATTTAAGACATCTATTATTTTGATCATATGAAAGTAAAGAGATTATATGAAGTAAAGTGTGTTCCCAAGCACACTTTTCAAGATGGCTACACAGTTTTAAATGTAGCCATTTCAAAAAAGAAAAACTGATACAAAAGGGAATGAACACAGTAATTATAAATATATTTTGCCTTCTAAAAACAAATTCTGGTACCTCATATCGCTTATGTGATTTTTTTTTAACAACAGGTTAAAAAAACCACAATCTACTCATTACATGCAGCCATTCAGGAAATGTTACAATATTAACAATGTACCAATTTAGTAACTTTTTCCACAATGAACATATGGGTGTACCTCATCCGCGAAATGCTCTTTGTTTCACCATAATTATATTCCATTCAGAAAATGTCCCGTGAAGAAAATATGCACCTCACTGTGGGGTCTCCCCAGCTCTGTCTCTACAGTAGGATGTACAGCAGGTTCCAGATGGTGCAGATAAAGTTGTTTAATAAACCAGACTTCAGCTAAGAGTTCTGTTTTCCAGAATAACTCTGTTGCATGTAAGAGTTTGACACCTATCAAAAAAGTTGCATTCAGAACCCTAACAAAAGCTTTTAAAATATTGAATCTAAGATCTATGATGCATCAACAGAGATGCTGTAAAAAGCTTCCCCACCACTACAACATACTTTTAGATACTAACTACTCTACTGAATACTACTAGGAAACTCAGAGAAGAAATCCAACTGCCAGGAGCTTCCTACAAGACTGCAACAGCAATTCAAGATACAGAATAACGATACGAACAGGATGAGATGGGGTAAGGTCTACTGTAAATCACTGGGTACAGTGTTAGCACATGGATAGATTATAAAATACTATGCTAGACAGAAAAATAACTAAAAGCCAGTTATTACATGTTTAGCTTTTTTTATTTTTAATCAATAATTATAAACTGTAAAAATGCACCCTAATTCACTGCAATAGACTATGCCCTGAGAAGTAACGTTACACACTAAGCAAAAGCCACTAGGAAGTGTCAGGTCTGCAGTTCAAAAGCATAATATATGGAATTCCCTGGAAGCATATTTCCTCCGTTTTTCAGCAATACAGTTGCTTCTTCAGAGGAAAAGACTAATGAAAATTTATGCTAATTCTAGTTTTTCCAACTTTTTTTTTTTTTTTTTTTCCTTTCTCCTTTAAACTTGCCCTGGAGAAACTTGATGGATTCATAGATAAAGCTCTTGCTTTTCACATCTGAAAGAGGATATAGGCCTAGTATGAGGTTCTGAAATAACTGAGCCTGATGAACTCCACTTAAGGACATCAGTCAAAGTACTTTTTGGGAGGTAGTCAAACAAAAAATTAGGCCACCTCACCAATGCTTTGCTACATTCTTCTTTGCTGGTTGGAAGAACAGAGAAGAGGCTGAGAAGAAAACACACCTCTGAGTACACAGGGAAAATTATTAGACAGGGACACTGACCTTCCTTTGAAACTAACTTGAATGTTAAGTGCATTTGAGAATTGGCAAGTTACACCCTTTTCTTTGTATCTGACACTGATTAAACAGTAAGAACTAATTATAAATACCTGTCATCACCCAGTGAGTGCAAAGATACATTTAGAAGTGATATCTACGTTTCAGTGTCAGTTCACTGCTTTTTTCAAAATTGCTCTAGGAGGTACAATTCAGCAGCTGTGGGTTTTTCTCCCCACGCTGTAAGTGCAATGGTTCACCTCCTACTAGATTAAAAAAAAATCCAAAGAGCACTCTTCCCTTACACAAGGCAAAACAAAACCAAGCAAACAACTTGTCCAAAAATTTTATCATCAAATCTCTAAGGACTCACAACTTAAATTATTCTCTGGTACTCACATTTTTCTCAGTGTATTATATGTTTTTCAAAAAGGATGGTTTATTGAGTCCGGTTATGCAGACAAACCTTTCCAAAACCCTTTGTTTCTGTTCATCAATATTATACAGTACTGTTTGAAAATTCATTAATTATCTACTTAGGAAAAAAATCAGTCCCATCCATAAAGTCTAGCTACACATTCTAATTAAGCAGCACTAGAACAGAACTGGAAATGTCAGAAATGTTGATTATAATACAAAAATCTAAGCTTTCTCACTATATTATCACTTTGCTTATTTGTCTTAAAGCAAATTACATATAAGGTAATTAATCAAATAGTATAAACTGACAAGTTACTTTATCCCCTATTTAAATTACACATGGATTTTGTTGTATAAAGAATATGTAAGCAGCCAATAAAACACAAATATGCAGATGTGACTACATTAACAAATATTAATCAGAGCAGCTATAACAATGCGTTCCAATAACTTCATATAGATTTGTTATTGTAGCTATCTTTAATGCTGCGTGTTTCTCCAGTGACTGTAACACACAAGACAAACAAAATGCCAGTGAAATAACAGTTACTGTATTTAGCAGCTGAGAATTTACCACTTAAAAACATGATTCCTTCTATTCCAAATTCTGTAGTTTCAAATTACATTTGTTCCTCGAAACCCTTTGTTTCTAGTACAGATTTCTACAAAGACTAATCCAGTGAACAAAAAGAACCATTTCAAATGACACATACTACAGCAGAAGACAAAATTAGTAAAGATGCTGAACTTTATATGAAGATGTTTACAGATGTACAAAGTTTCATTTTTTATGTGAAGAAACTTCAGAGTGAGAGCCTTGTATTCTGCAGCTTCTTCTGGACATTTTCTCTGCAGGAACGTTCACTGATTACATTTTTAGTCTCTGATCAGAACAGCTGAAATGCCTTGTGTTAAGTAGCCATGCTCTGTACGTTAACTACCAATGGCCTAAAGCCACCTTTTTCTTTTTAACGCAGTGCCCAAACAGGCTTCGGCAGTAATACCAAGTGGTTAGACAGGTATGCTGCAAAGATCATAGTTCCAGAACTTCGTATCAGTTTTGAGCTTAAGGCAGTATGCTAGAAGTATCTCTTCAATAATTTCATGCATGAGGCTTCAGGACACTGACAGTTTGAAGCAATTTAGATATTATGTTCCTCTTTCATGTAATTTATACTGTTACCATTAAAAACTTAAAGCTCAAATTTAACAGCTTACTGTTTGCATTTCCTTCAAACAGAAAGATACTATTTTTTTCAATTTCCCTGTTTAGTTTTCTGGTTTTCAAACATTTCTAAATGTAACTACTCTAACTGGATTTAAAAATTAAAGTGTGGGGGATTATTTCCATCAGGGGCAGACTTAAAAAACCCACACTTATGGGTTATACTACTGCCATCATGTTATGCAGAAGTAGTAAGAATATCAGCACCATCTCTAATCAGAGTTTTCAAAACATTTTCCAAGTACTGAAATTCAATGCAGCTCTGTTAATCTATATAGGACCAAATCTTGTCTTCCTACAAGAATGCATCACTTGTGCTGACATGGATAGGAACTACACATGAATAGGAATTACGCACGTGTATATGAGGGCACCTGCTTAAATGTTTATGATGTCAAGTTCAATGGCACAGAACTTCCACAGTACAGCACTAAGAATGATAACAAAGACTCCAGATTAGACTCTGGAAGAACTATGTAATGAGTTTCAAGTCCGATTCTAGTATTAGTATTTTCTTCTGAAAGCCTCAATCATTCCAGTGCAAGAAGAGAGAATCTCTTTCCTTCCACAGTTCAAGAAATGTTTCTTATCATGCTCCCACTTCCAAGATTGCTCCTATCACTAATATTTTTCTCATAAACAGGTAATTTTTGCCAAGGTAAACAGAACACAAAATACATTACTAGGTTATCTAGGACCAAGAATATGATCTTTAATACATTGCCCCCTTGACTCCATACTTTCCAGGTTCATATGAGTCATTAATGGGATACTGTTAATCAAGCTGACCCAGGCTACTACACATACTTTAATGTACCATCCATATTCAATAAACATCAGGTCCTCTGGGATGTGTCAAAGTTCTTGCTCAAGTTCTTAAGTTCAGACTCCTGTTTATACTTGAACCTACCCATTTTCCAGTGATCACTGAGGCAACATCTTATGACAAAACCATCCTCTCAAGCCAATCCCACACCCCCTTCAGACAACAATGATGTTCTTCTGCAAATAAAACCATCAACCAAGCCAAGACAGCATCCCATAGCACCTCAAAACAACCAACCATGTAATACATCCCTATCAATGGAGAGGCAGGTGTGGATGCCCTCTGAGATAAAGCTTTGACATGGAGATGCTCAAGCCTAGACCAGTCTTATCTAGGTACTGTAAACAGAAGACTGTACATTTAGAAATGTCATTATTAGCTACTTTGTGCCTGTAATGAATAACAAACATACTCTCAAAGACTACAGGTGGTCTGTTTTCATTTTGAAATGCAAGAGTAAACTCCATTCATCAAACTACTTAGAAGTGCAGGAACTTCACATGTTGAGTGCTTTTTTGATTCAAAGTGATACCTTATGAGCAGGCTACCTGTGTTTTTCCTCCCTCATTGTTTCTCTCTCTGCCTAACAGAAACAGCATCTTTAAAGTTATGGTCAAGAGGAATTTGGGGCAGGAGATATATAAAACAAGTCTTGCACGGACACTAACTTGAAAATCTAATCCCCGCAGAGAATAGTCTGTTTTTAAAAGAGGCATTGTTGCCATTGTACAGACTTCTAAAATTGTAGAATGTTTCCCCTGGGTCTGTGGACCAGCACAATTCTACTAGTGTAAAAAATCCCTTTCACAGACAAGTTCTAAGGAAATTACAAAATACATCATTCATATATGATTTAAAATTCCCTTAAAATTTACAGTTATGTAAACAGAGATGTATGGTTGGAGTAGAGCTCTTAAAGAAGCGTAAAAAAGGAAAAAAAAAAACCCCAAGACTGAAGCTCTGAAAAAGAACAAAAGGGAACAGTTAGCTCTCTCCTTGCCATCACTTTTTTTTAAAACTTTATAGTCTCAAAGACCAGTTGGAAGAGTTACTTTTTACTCCATCCAATAATGGACTTATAGGGTGTTGGTTAAGTGTAAGTTACCAAT
The DNA here is from genome assembly GCA_013397175.1 of Platysteira castanea. Taxonomy (NCBI): domain Eukaryota; kingdom Metazoa; phylum Chordata; class Aves; order Passeriformes; genus Platysteira; species Platysteira castanea. Next base: position 160,612 of record VYXC01007180.1, read on the forward strand.
GTGTGATCTAGCAGGGTGAGAATCTGTAGTGTAAATAATACATCCAGAAAGGTGTATCAAGCGTGATTAATTCAAGATTGTTGAGGTAAAATAAATAAACATAAAGTAAGAAATTAAGGTAAAGTAGTCTGTTTTAAGAAAACTATTTCCAACTACAGCCAATACAGCTCTGACTGTAAGCTAACATGTGTTTGAACTATTTTCTGCCACGTTTTCCTGTATCTGCTTATGAGGATTTCAAACTCATAGACTTTCCTACCAAGCTAACATGACAATCAGTAAGCAAACAAAAACCCAGTTAGAACAGTAAAATGATGGCTCCAATACTGTTACTGGAGCCTTCAGAAAGAAACGCTGTATTCTGGTGTTCGACCAAAGACTGCCACACAAAAATAACAGCACTCACCAATATAATCTGGATCCAATAAGGTATTAGCATGATGCCATACAGGAACCACCTGGAAACAGACTTAGCTGATACTGACAGATTCTTTCATTCTTTTTTCAGACACTGTTCCACAAGCATTTCAAACTTTTCTCTTTTTCCTCCTTTTTTTTTTTTTTAACTCAAACGATTCAGAGTCCACCTTAATGCAGAAGTTAAAAAATAAGAAAATGTCATGTCAGGAAGCTGACAAGAGTGATTCTTAAAAAGATCAAGGAACAAACTGCATTTGCTAAATAAAGATGAATGCTAGTTCTTTAATAAAGTGACAGACTTCTATTCTGAAATTGAATTTTAGGACTGACCATCAAAAGAGAGAGAAACACAGAGTTAGCTAACACTTGCAACCAAGACATGCATCTGTGTCTGAAAAGAGAATATTGCACTAAGGGAAGAAACCTGAAAGCTTTAAACACTTCCTTCACTGACCTAAAAAAGTAACTAACCATTTTCTATAAGCAGTAGCAAACCTGGCTTGGTCCACATCCCTACAAGTTGACAGTACTTTGTCAACAAAGCGGTATTCCATTTCTGGACCAAGAGAGTCCTGCACAGGAGCACGCTTCAGGCGTTTTGTTTCTTGGGTATAACCTTGTTTGCTGCTGGATTCATTCAAACCATCAACATCCATAGCTTGTGCCATGTGACTTGCTGCAGGACTGTGGTGGGAATTATTCAGAGTTTCATCACTGCTGTCCACAGATGATACCACTGCACTCAGGAGACGAAGTTTGTTGCTTAAGTGCTGTTGAAGGTAGAATACACACCTTCTTCAAAGGAAACGAAAAGAAGAAAGAAAAAAAAAGAAAGTCATGCACTGAAAACAACCTCCCGTTGCTGCTGAACTGTTTCAATTCATTTGCCATCCCACCAGATTTCCTTCACAGACACAAAATCTGCTGTCTCTGCTCATGCTCTGCTAGAAGGGCTCCATGTCACTTTGGCAAATCTACTGTTACCTAGCTAGGAACCTGCACCCAGCTAGTAAAGCAGAAGTTTTCTGCAGCCAATCTTCTATCTACGTTTTCCTCATTTTTTGTTGTTTAAACATTTAAAGTGTGAGCAGGCTCATTAACAGCATCTTGTGTGTCTTGTACAAAATATAGGGACAAGTGGAGCTTACACCACAAGATATCTAAGCCAAATCAAATTTCTCATGCATCAGTTCTGACTATGCTCTTGAACATTCTCCAAAGGCTTAATACATACTAGCTTAAAAATCTTTTATTGAGTGGTACTTTCTAAAAACAGAACAATTTGTTTGGAAATATCACATGAAGAATCATCCACAAATCAGAAGGAAACTCTTTTAACCAAGTCCTCTTACCTATGACACCACAAGGTTTCATGGCCTGGGTAATTATCAATCAGTTCAGTGCAGAGCTCCATCTCTTCATCTAAACGGCGGGGTAGATCCACGCTTTGCTCCTCTGCACAGGCAGCTTCTGTCCCGGCACTCTCTTCCCCTTTCTGAAGGCTAGGGTTTTGTTCATTTACCATTTGATTTTGTACCAGTACGTTATTATCAGTCACTGGTCTGCGTATTAAGGAGTTGAGTAAGAACTGGCGGTAATGAAATCCACTATGGTCTGAGACGTGCATGGACACCCAGTATTTAGTGGATGAAAGTTCATCAAGGAGAACCTGAAACAAAATGCAGGGACAGTTATCAACCAGTATAAAGGTGGGAACTTACCACCACCACTTCTGTATTAAGGTAACCTCTTCTTTGGGGATTTCAGCCACTGTGGTAATGGTTTAAAAACACAAAGAAAAATGAAATATCACTGAGCCTTTTCCACTGTGTGCTGAAAAGCATCTTGGCATCCCAGCAGAAAACATACTAATACTTCTTCCAAACTCTGAAAAGGCAGGTTTTTTAGAAATTTTCCCACAGGCTGAGTGGGAAAAAACCCAAACCACTTATGATATGAAATAAGCAGTGGTTTAAGAATCTCAGAATGGTTAGCAATAAATACTATTTAGAGAAGGCAGAAACTACAGTGCTACTAGGTTTAAGAATTTTACTTTTTACCCAGGGGATTGTGGGTGTCAGAAGGCGGGTGAGTTGCTTAAAAAGAATAAAACCCAAACTTAATTTACACCTTTATTTTCCATGAGAGAATGTCAACCATAACATTATGTTTAAAGTCCTAGAGGCAGTGAAATACAGAATTATTTGTCCATAATCAGGTTGCTTGATTCTACTACTGAAGAAATACTCAAATGAAAACTGCAGCTCTGTTTTTAACACTGCTGGCTCCTATGAATTGTCTCTTAATTCTGAGTGCCCTTAAACCTTCAAAATTCATTTCTGGAGAGAAATGCAAGTTTGGCTACCAGACAAAGCTTCTTTTACTTTGCTATCTCTGTTACAGCCAGTGGTTTGGTGTGTTGTTTTTTTTTTTTACAGGCCTTAATACCTCTTTTCTCACACTGCTTCTCCTCAAGCTTAAACTACCGAAAGAGTCAAAAACTACCCTTTTCATTCACTTCTAAAGACTTTGAGTATAATCTTACTAGTGAACTCTTGCTTTTAACCTCTTCTCCTAAGCTACCTACATCACTTAACAGGACCAGCTGATGCAGAACTTTCATAGGAAGAAGTTTTTCTTTTTGATACTGCAGCACAAAAGCCACAGCCTCCTACAAAGAAAACCATGGAAACACACAAGGCCAGCTATACAGCTTTTTTGGGGGCATCTTTTAAAAGAAAGAAAGAACATCATTTAAAAGAAATTGGAACAAATACAATGTAAACAGTGTCTCTACCCAAGAGAGTCAACATGTTTTTCTAAATCTTGACAAAAGATACCAGCATCACCTTCCTTTTACAGTTCAGCAATCTCAAGTCAAGTAACAGTCCACACACGGGGTTCTTAAGGGGGCTAAAACTCCATGTCCAGAGCTGCACTTTAAACCTAAGACTAGCTTTTCCCTTCTCAATAGAATTGAGCTTAGTATTTTAAACTTCGGAACTTTAAAATTTAGAAGTCTATTAAGAACAACATAAGGCTTAGAAAAATCAGATCAGCCTTTATTCAGCTGTGATTGATACTACACACATTTATGCTCAACTGAGACCTTGGAAGAATCCAATTCATTTATGTGAAATAGTTATAAGCTACAAATTTACAGGGGAACATCTTAACTACACATTTTAACTCCCTGTACAAAGGGAACAAAACTATTCCCAGCATCACACCTTATGTGAACCATTTCTCTTTTAAACTCTTTTAAAAAACCAACACAGAAGATTGCCATTAAAACTCCTTGAGACGTACAAAAACCAGAGCCTCCTATCTAGGAACCTTAGAGTACCAGTGGAAGATGCTTCAAACAACTGGAAGTAAAAGAAAAAGCCAGCTGATGTCTGAATTGCAAGAGGTTCTTTCTTAGGACTGTATGCTTTGCTTAGTGCTTACAAAGCCGGCTTTCTCCATTTCCATCTCTGGAAGCTCTTTGCCACTGTTCCGTGAATAAAAAGGAAGCTGTATGAAATCACCTCCCTCTCCCCACTCTTGACAATCGTTTTCCTACCTCTGGTGGTGACCTGACTACCATGAAACTGGCAGCCTCCCTCAGAACAGGACATGTGTGGTCAGTGACCTTTGTCAACCTCTAGGTCTGCACTCCCTCTTACACTCTCCCCGACGCTCTGCTTGGTTGTTTTAGAGCTCTTCCAACATTAAACTGTAGACCAAAACTTCCTCCCTGGTCTGGGACACTGGGTAAATGAAAAGGAACTGGGGAAACAAACTTTTAAGGATAACCAGATAAACATAGCTATGTCCACCTGCAGAAACTAGTGCCTTTGGAGACCCAGCCATCTAAGAAAAAGCCAAGGCCTTACTGTGGATGGCTACAAGAAAAACAACTTTGTGTCTCATGAACATGTTGTCTTCTGGGCATCATACAAGAGAGGTGTTGCCTTATGACAACTACCCCACCACTTGTTTGACTGATCAGACCCTACAGTAAAGCAAGCAATCTCCACCCTGTAGTTATGAAATTGAGTATTCCAATCTAAAGCAAACAAAAAAGTTTTGTCAACCCTTGCTGAACTACATCCTATTTTTCTACCTGCACAATTTCACTGAAACAACACAATGTGCGTGAATTTCAAGACTATACCCCTACCACTCTCTTACCCCAGTTCTCTAACTAATTATGCACCCACCTTTTAGCAGGTATCTGGAGCCTATGATCTAACCTCACTAACTAACCGTACAGTCATACGAGAAAGCTGAAATTGGGCTTTCCAAGGCAAGTACTCCAGTATCAGAAAAATTAGATTCGTTTCAAACAACCTCATCTTGACAAATCCTTGACCGATATTAATGAATGCTATTCAAACACTACATAAACTTGCTAATATCATTCAAATTCTACAGCTAGAACAAATTGAAATTGATACATTGAAAGAAGATAATGTTATTGACTGTCTAGTGTAAGAATGAAAAAACACCTATATCCTTATGAGAAAATCTTCCCACTGGGCCAAAACCTTCTTCTCTAGCACTTTAAATCTTCTTCCCAGAGCTTGAGCTGAGAATCAGTCTGCAGTAGCATTAGGATTATCAAACAACAGGAAAAGAACCCTGAAAATCCTATTAAACAGCCTACCTCTTGAAATCCTCCAAAGCAGGCCAACAGCTTCATTAATGATAAACCTGTTTTGAGAAGTCGTATTTAAAAGATAATACAACATACAATTTATGTTTCTGGGCCTCTGTTTCCTTGTACACTTCAAACTGCAGGCCAAGTTTGTATTACAGCAGAAAAATGGCCCTAAATAATACAGTTACTCCTTAATTTCAGGCAACCTTGCAAGAACTAAATGGTGGTGGAATCACTGACTGTTTTATCTGTCAATTTTTCAGTATGGCTCCAGTCTTGCATCTCAGTGAAATTTATCATACTTTTCAGATATTCAAACACAGAAATTGCTGAAGGTGCAACATAAGACATGAAGCAAGTAAACAACCCATACAGAATGTGTTGGGATGGGGTCAGGAAAGCCAAGGCAAAGCTGTAACTGGACTTGGCAAGAGGCAAAGAAGAAAGGATTGTGTAAGTACACAGGTCAGAAAAAAAAGACCAAGGAGAGTGTACGCTCCCTGATAAGCAAGAAGGGTGAACTGGTGGCAACTGATACGGAGAAGGATGAAGAACTTATTACTGAGTTCTTCATCTCAGTCTTCATTGGCAGTCAGGCCTCCCACTTCTCTCAAGTCCCTGATCCTCTAGATTTGTGTGGGGGAGTGAAATCCCTCCCACTACAAGCAAAGAGCGCATTCAGAACCACCTGAGGAAGATGAACAGCCACAAGTATATGGGATCTGAAGATCCACATTACACAGTTCTGAGGCAACTGGTTGATGTTGCTAAGCCACTGTCCATCATATCCGAATTTGGGGCAGTTAGGAGAAGTCCCCAGTGACTGGAAAAAGGGAAACATTGCTCCCATTTTTAAAAAAGGGAGAAAGGAAGAGCCAGGGAACTGGAGACCGGTAAGCCTCACCTCTGGGCCTGGCAAGATCATGGTGCAGATCCTTCCACAAGATATGCTAAGGCACATACAAGACAAGGAGGTGACACAAGGCAGCCAGCAACTGAGCCTGACCAACCTGGTGGCCTTCTATGACAGAGTGATGGCAGTGATCCACATGAGAAGACCAACAGATGTTATCTATCTAGATGCATAAGGCATTCAGTATGGGTTCCACATGACATCCTTATCTCCAAATTTGAGGCAGACAGATTTGATGGGAGGTCTATTCAGTCGGTAAGGAACCAGCTGGATGGATGCATCCAGAGAGGTGTAGTGAATGGTTTTATGTCCAGATGGAGACTGGTGATGAGTCCCTCAGGGTTCTGCCTTGGGACTGCTGCTCTCAAGTATCTTTATCAATAACACATGCAGTGGGATTAAGTGCACCTTCAGCACATTTCCAGATGACACAAAGCTGAGCTGTGCAGTTGACACAACAGAAGGATGGGATGGTAGACAGGGAGATATGGACAAACTTGAGAAATGGGTTTATGAGTTCAACAAATCCAAGTGCAAGGTGCTGCACCCAGGCTGGAGTAATACCAGACACGAGCACAGACTGGAACTGAATGAGAACAGTCCTGCAGAGCAGGACTTAGGTGTTTTCCTGGATGAAAAGTTGGACAAGAGCCAGCAACATCCACTTGCAGCCCAGAAAACCAACTTCATCCTGGGCAGTAACAAAAGCAGCGTGGCCAGCAGGCTGAGAGAGGGGATTCTGCCCCTCTGCTCCACTCTGGTGAGATCCCACCTGGAATGCTGCATCCAGCTTTAGGGTCACCAGCATAAGGATGTGAACCTGTTGGAGCAGGTCCAGAGAAGGGTGACAAAGATGCTCCAAGGACTGGAGCACCTCTCCTCTCAGGACAGGCTGAGAAAGCTGGGGTTGTTTAGCCTGGAGAAGAAAAGGCTCCGGAGTGACCTCACTGTGGCCTTTCAGTACCTTAAGGGGACTTAGAAAAAAGGAGGAAGAGGGACTTTTAATGTGAGTAGATAGAGAGTGAACAAGGGGTAACGGTTAATGAAAGAGGGCAGGTTTAGACTAGATATTAGGAAGAAATTCTTTACTGTGAGGGTGGTAAGGCACTGAAACAGGTTGCCCAAGAGAGGCTGTGGATGCCCCATCCATTGAAGTATTCAAGGCCAGGCTGGATGGGGCCCTGAGCAATCTCATCTACTGAGTGGCATCTTGCACATGGCAGGGTGGTTGGAACGAGGTGGAAGTCCCTGCCAAACCAAACCATTCTGTGATCCTATGAACCTGCATATTTTTGTGAAAATCTGTAATGCCTGCTTTTTCCCTGCTATCCTTATTAGCTTTTATCCTTGCATCACATCTTGCAAATAATCACTGTATAATTCTGCCTCTGAAAGTTACCTAGACACAAATTTTATCTCAAGTTTCTTTCTGTCTTTTATGTTCCACACTTTTTCTTAATCTTCCTGTATCCCAAACACCTCCTGCTAGGCCATCTGAAGAGATGCATTGGTGGTGTCGTGAAAAAAACCCAGACCCAACATGGGGACTTCCCAACAGGTTAAACACACTGGTGGAGGAACTAAAGCACCATTGAAATTTTGCCAGAGGTAACAGAAATCAGATGGACAACTCCAGACAAAAGTACCACTTCCATAGTCTTCATTCTAATAAAATAGATCGACAGGGGGACTGGGATGGCAGGCAAAGCAAATGGACATTGGAATGATCAAACAAATTTAAAACAGTTCCTTCACAGCTATGTTTGTGATTTGTCACAAAAAGCACTCACAACTGACAATGAATAAATTCACCAGAATAATTCCAGTCCTGCAAAGAGTTATTTCTATTACAATGTAATTATTTCTCTTTAATTAATAAGGAGTAACAAGTGCAAAAAGCACTCAAGGTGTTACCCTGATCCTCAGACTACTGTTACCAGTATAAGGATGCAGAGCTGTTCAGAACATGTTTTAGCTTTTTGTTTGTTTTAAGGCATAAAATGACTTGAATTTTCTTCAACAGTGCTAACTCCCTTCATCTTTTAGTTAGCTAGTAAAGATATTAAAGTTCCTGTTTTCTATTAATATAGATCTCTAACCCTAACTTCTAACCTCCAATCTATCTCAACCCTGCTATTCTTCTGAGTTTTCTGAAAAATACCTTTTCATATAAACTTGCTAGGCAGATGAGTCCAAATTCTGCCCTGTGTCCACAATGGACATAAAAATAATGGCTATATTGACTCAACAATGTCCTGTAAATTCCTCCTTTACCACCCCATGTGGCAAATTGGAGCAGCTGCTGTTAAAAGTGAATGATGCGTATTATCAACCAAATATTCACAAAGAATTCACCTAATAACTTAGAAAACAAAGTATTACAAAATTGCCTATATCATTTTAGATCATGTCATATTAATTAATTCAATTTGCTGCAGGTCCTAATGTTATAGATGAAAAATATTCAGCACTGCATAAAGTGTCCCTGCAATAGTTTAATCAGCTCCCAGTGCAAATGCTGTCAAAAAGTACTGCTGGAGCTGAAGAAATTAGTTACAAGCACTACTATGCTTTCTCCAAAATTCCTCCTGCCTTTACTTGCTTCTTCAGTATTCTGAAACCACAGGTAAGCTGAACAAGGGTAAGAAAACAATGATACTACATGATAAAAATAATATCTGTTACATATTACCTTTTTTCTCTACTAGGAATCTCAAAAGTAGAGCTGGAAGCATTAGAGTTGTCCGTTCCTTACTTCAGCTCACACAGTCTCTACTATACTCTTCCCACACACACATTAGCACCAAGTAGTAAGAGAGAAACTCAACTTTGTACATAGGCAAGAAAAACGTGTTATTTCTGCTGAGCAGAACCTGCTTACACTGGCAAGAAACATGCAAAACATACTCACTGCAATATTGTGCCCACTTTCTTACAACATTCTTAGCTACCTGTGATAAGTTCACTTGATACTCTTCATTCATATTATACAATCTTCTTAGCAAACCAGTATTTGGGTTTTCTGGACAAGAAAATTTAAGACTTTATTCACTATTGTATTATACCTTGACAGTGAGCTTTGCCAAATGCTGTAAAACCCAGATGCGATGGGACCAGGCATTGTAGTTGCTTGGATACCTCCCAGCAGCTTCAGAGCAGACATTCATTTCCTCCTGCACTAGTCGGTGAATTCTCTCCACGGGTGCTGCTCCCAAGTTTCCTTTAGTTGCAAGAC
>VYXC01007180.1:170292-192295 GCA_013397175.1 Platysteira castanea
ACTCAACCACTGTATTTAAAAAATGGTTACTTCAGCTGCTTTTTCTCTCACTTGAAAACCTAATATACTTGTTCACTGGTGGGTTTTACACATTGCATCTTTTCCTCTCAGTTATCAAAGAAAGACAAAGTGTTGGAAGACAATATTAAAGATAATTTATAAGAATGTAATTTTAAACTCTCAACAGAAAATTACAAGCAGTGTATGAACACTTTCTTCCTATACACCACATGTTTTAAATAAAGATGTACAGTCAAGCAAACCATGCTCTGACTGTTGTATAACAGTATTTTAGGAAATGTGATTTTGAAGACTTAATGTTTGATTTTTAAAAACATCTTTGATCTAAACATCACCTNTAACTCCCTTCATCTTTTAGTTAGCTAGTAAAGATATTAAAGTTCCTGTTTTCTATTAATATAGATCTCTAACCCTAACTTCTAACCTCCAATCTATCTCAACCCTGCTATTCTTCTGAGTTTTCTGAAAAATACCTTTTCATATAAACTTGCTAGGCAGATGAGTCCAAATTCTGCCCTGTGTCCACAATGGACATAAAAATAATGGCTATATTGACTCAACAATGTCCTGTAAATTCCTCCTTTACCACCCCATGTGGCAAATTGGAGCAGCTGCTGTTAAAAGTGAATGATGCGTATTATCAACCAAATATTCACAAAGAATTCACCTAATAACTTAGAAAACAAAGTATTACAAAATTGCCTATATCATTTTAGATCATGTCATATTAATTAATTCAATTTGCTGCAGGTCCTAATGTTATAGATGAAAAATATTCAGCACTGCATAAAGTGTCCCTGCAATAGTTTAATCAGCTCCCAGTGCAAATGCTGTCAAAAAGTACTGCTGGAGCTGAAGAAATTAGTTACAAGCACTACTATGCTTTCTCCAAAATTCCTCCTGCCTTTACTTGCTTCTTCAGTATTCTGAAACCACAGGTAAGCTGAACAAGGGTAAGAAAACAATGATACTACATGATAAAAATAATATCTGTTACATATTACCTTTTTTCTCTACTAGGAATCTCAAAAGTAGAGCTGGAAGCATTAGAGTTGTCCGTTCCTTACTTCAGCTCACACAGTCTCTACTATACTCTTCCCACACACACATTAGCACCAAGTAGTAAGAGAGAAACTCAACTTTGTACATAGGCAAGAAAAACGTGTTATTTCTGCTGAGCAGAACCTGCTTACACTGGCAAGAAACATGCAAAACATACTCACTGCAATATTGTGCCCACTTTCTTACAACATTCTTAGCTACCTGTGATAAGTTCACTTGATACTCTTCATTCATATTATACAATCTTCTTAGCAAACCAGTATTTGGGTTTTCTGGACAAGAAAATTTAAGACTTTATTCACTATTGTATTATACCTTGACAGTGAGCTTTGCCAAATGCTGTAAAACCCAGATGCGATGGGACCAGGCATTGTAGTTGCTTGGATACCTCCCAGCAGCTTCAGAGCAGACATTCATTTCCTCCTGCACTAGTCGGTGAATTCTCTCCACGGGTGCTGCTCCCAAGTTTCCTTTAGTTGCAAGACTGGGCAAGGAGTTTTCCTGAATTAGTTGTTGCAGCACCCATCGTCTGGTTAAACGATGTAAAGTGTTAATGGTGAGAGAGCAACTTTAAGAGAAAAAAATAGTTTTTCATTTGCATAAACCAAATCTTCCCAATATTTCTATTCTCTGAACTACACTGGAGCTAGGTAATGAGTGAATAGTAAAATACCATCTGAACACTTGCCATACTAAAAGCTGTGACACGAACATCACACTCCAACACTGCCGTACCAGTTTGCTCACACTAAGTGATCATAGCTACTTACAGCATACTAAAATAAAACAGAAGGAAACAGCAAATTGATGAAAGAGTGCAAGTAGTGTGTGCATGAAGTTTCTAATGAGCTCCTCTTTCAAAGTCTTGCATAGCACTAAAATGAAGTATCCAAAGTGAGACAGAAGGAAGTGATTTAATAAAGAATTCACTCTGCTTAGTATCTTCTACATCTGGCAGTACTGCACACCGCAATTCAAATTTCTTTCTGTACATCACCAACAGCAGCAAAGTCCAAAAGGCTTATTGTTTCAAGGGCTATAGACATAAGCAAAACAAATGTTTTTACTGATGAATTACACATATTTGATTTCATGTGTCTGATTCCTAGATGTTTTGGGTTTTTATTTTACTCTGGACAGAGTTTTAGTAGTATTTTTAGACACAAACTCAATGCTGTATCTGCAGCCCGTACACAAAAGGGTCCTACAAAAATGGATTACAAATGTGTAAACTTCCACAGAGCAGCCCATGATAATGGAATTGCAAAGGTCCAACGTGGAATGCTCTGGACAGATGGACATGCTCTGGTGTGAGACACAGAGGCTATCCTGTTTTGTACTGGCTCACATCAGTTCGAAAACCAATGAATTGCTACTTTCAGAAAGATGTTACTCCTGGTTAAAGGAAATCAATAAATAAAATAGAAGCAATAAATTCATTTTCTTTAAAGAGAGAATTCTATTTTACAAGCCATATATAAAATTATATATATATATATATTTAAAAATAGGTAACTCAACCACTGTATTTAAAAAATGGTTACTTCAGCTGCTTTTTCTCTCACTTGAAAACCTAATATACTTGTTCACTGGTGGGTTTTACACATTGCATCTTTTCCTCTCAGTTATCAAAGAAAGACAAAGTGTTGGAAGACAATATTAAAGATAATTTATAAGAATGTAATTTTAAACTCTCAACAGAAAATTACAAGCAGTGTATGAACACTTTCTTCCTATACACCACATGTTTTAAATAAAGATGTACAGTCAAGCAAACCATGCTCTGACTGTTGTATAACAGTATTTTAGGAAATGTGATTTTGAAGACTTAATGTTTGATTTTTAAAAACATCTTTGATCTAAACATCACCTTTTAGTATTTTTTTACTTCAGTCCACAGGTATGCAAGAAATGGAAAATTCAAAAATAGTCTAGGCAAAAAAACTCAATGAGCATAGTCACTCTTTTAACAAAAGAGATGTATTATTTCATTAACATCAACTTCTGAGTAAAGTCATAAAGACTAATTATTTCAACTTTGTAATTATTTCAGTTTCTTAAAATAAGCATGTTTTATAAAATAAGGAATTCTGATAAATTACATATGCAGGAGAGAGTGGAAAAAATACAGACTTTATGGTCTCTATGTCTACAAAATCATGACAGACATAAAATTAAATCAAAGCTACTTTCTAGACAGTGCAATCACAACCTCAGAAGACTTAAAATAAATGTTTGGAACCTGTTGAATATCATGGTATTATTTGGGTTTTAAGCAAAATTTCCTCCAACTAATTTGGAGTCACTTTCACTTTTGTTCCTATTGCTCTTACAATTCCTGGAATTACTACAAACAAATGACAACTGTTTAAGTTAAGTGACAACTGCACAATCAATAGATATACTGACTGTATGTGCACAAGATATATCTGAACGCCCCAAAATATATAGCAGGAGGTCATCTGACAAAATTAATTACAGGTATTTTGACACCTTTAGTGAGTGTATATGTCATGTATAAGAAAAAACTATGTGGATATGTTTTTCTGAATTTTATTCGTAGCCCCATTATAAGTTTTTGCATCTTCTGAGATTTAATACTACGGGAGAACAGAAAACCCCAAATTAATCATTATGCCAATGCAGAAAAATATTTTTGTGAAACTTATTTTCTAACTTGTATCAATTATGGACAGCATATCCAAATCCAAGCCAAACATTTTTACAATCATCCTCAAATATACTTTTCTGATGCAGGCAAATAAGAGAAAGAACAATAAATTATGACACTATTAAATTACTCCTAATTTAAGTTTGCATGGAAATTATAGACAGAATTTTTTATTATTTCTAAAATTTAAATAAAGAACCTAACATTCTGACTTATTTGATAAAAGCATATTGATCATCACAGTGATATGGATGGCTCCAGATTCAGAACTATTAAAATGCAAAAAATCTTATTTTTCCAGTGCTAGCTACCATACCAAAAACGTAAACTACAAACTGCAAGATTTTTTTCCCATTGTAACTACGTTATTTTGCCTCAAAGCCACAAGTCAGTAGCATGAGGATGATGAAAAGAAGTTGAACATCAAAATTAAAAACCAATGCTGCAGAAATTCACTGTTGTTGCTGTATCAATGTTATTGCTGTATCAATGAAACTCCTTGGAATATTCCATGAATTGCTTTCTAGGTTTACTTTGAGAATTTTAAGCTCATGCATGCACTGACAAAGAAGAGTTTACCAACAACTTCCCCGTCCAAAAATTCTCATGTAGTCAGGAAGTTTTGTTATGCTCTTTGTAGAGTATGAACCCCCTAATGCAGTATCCACTTTACAGCTGCCCTAATGCTGGACATGTTAAACACAAACATTGCAAACTGCTTCCAAATGTGATACATTTAAATCTCTTTAGGGCTGTTATAAAAGGATGACCTATCTTTTTATTTCTATCATGAAAAAAAGATCACACACGTACAAAGCTTTTTCGTTTTGTTTTTATAAAGTTAAGCAATGGATCTATACTTCACTTGGCCATACTACAGGCATTTTATAGTCAATCATGACTGAGATGGTTAGTCTTGTGCATTTGAACTATTCTGGAGTTAAGTTTTCCAAATATGCAATCTGTTATTTTAATATACATTAGTAGTGACTGATTGATTTGGCTTAAGTTACAAATTATAAAAATAAATTCACCAAACCAAAAAGATCAATATTGAAATGGAAAAGAACCCAGCTTTGATTATAAATATTGGCTTTAACAGAGTCTTTGCTTTCTGAAATGCCTGTAGACAATATAATACTAAGTTGGAGGGAAAGGAGAAACCTACAGTGCTCAAATACATACTAGTGATGGAATCAGAATTTTCAGGTGGATAATTTTAGGTGCTGCAAGACAGGATAAATTTCCCTAGAGATTTATCATATCTCCAAACTTTATTTAAAAAGTATGCAGCAGAAAACATGCATATGATTTCAGTTCTAAGTGTAGAATATAGACAACGTAGCTTCAAAAGCCAAAATATGGTATTCTGCAATGACTGGTTCAAAGAATATGATACATTTCTAGACATCCTCCTGCATCTATTACTCTCCTTAACCCAAGGACAGGAAACAAAAAATCCCTAGGAAAAATTTTTGATGAGTCAATAGAAGGCAAGGGAAACCAACCTATGAATCCATGTTTCTGGACTCTTTGGAAACTTGGTTAACGCCAGTTTTCCAAGATGCAAATCTTTAAGTGGATTTAAAGTGCCAGACAGTATTAATTCTTTCCTACAAAAGATAAAATAAACTTGTGTGAATGAAAGTGGTAACCTGAAAACAGAACACAAATCCCAATAACAAATTGCATGGCATTTCCTTTGTATCATAACAGAACTTCACTGTCAAACTCCAAGAGTTTAAAAACCCTTTAGTGCATTAATCCATTCTACTGTACTATACATATGTGCACAAAGAACTTAATCTTTATCTGAACACTTACAACCCATTATCTACCCTGGGTAGCTCAAATCCACCCAGGAATCACTGAGTCAACTACCAGTAGGGTTACATATATGAATAAATATCCCTTCCTGAAATTAAGCCCTTAGATCATTGTGTATACCTGAAAATACTCTTACACATAGCACTCTTCCATACTTACTTTTAGTTTTTAAGTACTGTTCAAGAGACAGTGTAAAGATTCCCTAAATTTATAAAGAAAAGAGAAATATTCTCTGTTTGTAGACTGTTTTACAAACTTAACAAAAAGGCTGAAATTCCTGAGTTAACCTAAATGTAAAACAATCTTTGGTTAAAAAGAAAAAAAATTACCCTTACAAAACTTAATGTTCTTCCAACACAACCTTTCCCAAAGGACTTCCAACAGACAGAGCAAAATGAAAATCTGTACTTGGCCTTCTCACCTTCTTTGCACAGAAGTCCCTGCCCCTCACCCTCTTCTTTCTAGCTTTATAACTCTTATTGCCTGTCCTGAGCATGTTTGTAGACATCACCCATCTCTGGTTACTTCAAGGGCACTACTCTTCATATCCTATTCTCCAATCTAGTAGGTAGCAGCTTTGAAGTAAAGATACAGTAATTTCCAAAGTTACCATCTGCAGAAAGAAAACACACATTTCCCAGAACCTGCAGCAGTTACAACTGAAAACCGAGAGTGCATGAAGCAGAAGCAATTTTGGCATGGGTTTGGGTTTTGGTTGGGTTTTGTAATCATTTCTGATTCATCACGATAGGCATGGCTCCAGCAAGTGAGGAGCAGATGATCAACTTCCTGATCAAAAGACCCCAGTGGGATGGGAGGAAATATATTCTGGAAAGATCTACTACCAAATAAGAAGGCAAAACTTCTCTGTAGTCTGTCACAGAACACACAATGCTGTCCCAAAGTTATGGTCGAGTCTCACAAACAAATTGACATACTTCCTTTCTGTGAGTACATATTTTCTGTCTGACTTGGTAGTTTTCAGTAGGAAACTGACTCCATCTGGTACTCTGGCTTTGCGTTGCTGTGACTGAATCTTACAACCACAGTCAGAAGCTAATGGCTGCAACACAGTGAGCAAATATTATTTAAAATTGAAGCAGAGTGGGCAAATGTATAAATCCTTATCAGAAGCTTTGCTTCTGATAGCTACTGGGACATTTATTTTTACCTCAACCAAGTTTCAGCATGCTTCATATTGGATGCTTTTAGCCTGTTTTTAACAGGCAGTTCAGATACACCAACCAGAAGTGGCAGACTGACCAGACCATTCTGTGCCAGTGCACTCACTCTTGGAAAGCAGACAAAAAAAAAGATTCAGGGTCAGCACTGGAGCAGGTGGAATAATTGCCTCATTACTGCAGTGTAGAAGGTGATGTTTTGGTATAAATGACTTACCATACACGCAGAATAAAAACACAGCCGAGATCAGTCTGATACTTAAAACAAATACAAGTACATATTTAACACAGATTTAGATTACCAGGCCACCTACCTCCCAAAACCTAAACTTTCAGTGAAGAAATTGCTCTTTCCATATTAAAACATTCACTGTAAGTAAATAGGCTCACACTTACACACTCTTAAAGTAGACTTCCTCTTTTGGAAAGTTGAGGAACAGTACAGACAAGATCCACCTTCACTGCTGTAGTAGAAAAGCTGGTTTTAGCTGTATTTATTTTCAAATGAGAGACTCTCCCATTCACAAAGCACTGCAAGCACAAGTATGACTGAAGTACCGTACACTCCCACATGAACATCTTCTAAGCTCCTTCAGCTAACATCCAACTTGAGATATGTAACTTCCAGCTCACTTCCTTGCCATGTGGATCACAGGTAATGTTTCCTTAAGGATTATAGCTCCCATAAAAGATAATTTGGAATCATTTTGACTTGCCTCATGCTAACACCTTTGAAGTTAGTCACATCTGATAGCAAAGTGTTTGACTTTTCAGAGTGGCTCGTTACTTAATGTCTTTTGATCAATTGTACATGTCAGGGAGTATAACAGGAAGAACAAAGGCATTTATGACAATTCCTTTACAATCACTTACATAAAAATTTTGGTCATTTTAACTTACAAGACTTTTCAACTTCTAAAAACACAGGATGACTGAATTTAGGATTAACAGCTGGAGATATCCCTTATTCCATTCAGTATAACATGGGATTCTCTCTCATTTCTAGGAAGCGACACATCTCTTATTCTTTACCACATCTTCCTCTGCCATTCGATTACCTCTTGTTCAGGTCTCAGGGTTTAGGTTATAGTCCCTGCCCTTCTGTAACTTCCCAGTCACTTCTGATTTAAATAAATAAATATACAACAAACCTATGTAATAGGCACATTACAATTGTTCAGAATAGCTCCAAAGTCAAAGTAGACCAGCTAGCCTAGATAACAAACTGTAAGTTTTATGTTATATGTTAACCAGATACAACTTTCTGTGACTGTCAGCTGAGCTTAAATGTTCATTTGTCTTCCACAACACCATTTTACTCTTCTGCCTTGGCTCTGCAAAGTCTTGTGTCCTTTCCTAGGAAGGGATTTCCTTTTTTCTCTCTTCCTCTATCTTCAAGTTCAGTGCTACTGAGTCAACCACTATCTCTGAAGCTCCCAGCAGAATTCAACATACAAAAAAGGGATTATCCCTGTCTAAAATGAAGGAACCAATAAATTACAAGAAACATACTGTGTGCAAGGCTGCTATTCAGTAAATAACTAGAACACTTTTTATTTTTCAGACTACTTAGAGTCTATGATGCCTTTTCTCCCTTAAAATAAAGCAGCACATTTGTCTACAGAGAATGCAAGATGAACCTGGCATAACAAACATCCTCTGAGCAACAGGAAACCAACCATCCTACAACAGATTCATCATGTTCTGCAAGCAGAGTGCAAATCTCATACAATTAGTTCTCAGCTCGGACTACCTCAGGATAAGGATTTACCACGAGCATCTGTACAGAACACAGTCTGTCCTCTACTCTGTGACTGATTACGCCACACATCTTGCTAGCTCGACCTGTAATTTCACAGAGAAGCTGAAATGTATGTCAACATAACAGAAGTGCCTACCCTTCAAAAGCGCAAACTCCCAGCAGGAGCCTAAAACAATGTGGGGTCAGATTCAGCAAAGCAGTTCCTTGGCCAGAGCAGGCTCACTGGTAACCTCCACAGACACCGACTGGCTTGTGTAACAACAACTTCTCTCTGGACACTAAACAGAGCTTCAAAGACAGACTGACTGGTAGATCACTAGTCAGGAATTCAGGGAGTAAGGATACCTTCTGTAGTAATTTGTATATTTTGGTAAAGCATCAACATTGTTTTCTCTTTTATAATCTTCATCCACATTCCCTAACATTTTTATTTCCACTTACAACTTTGAACTACTCTTCCCATGCACATAAAAGCTAACTCTTTCAGCTGTCAGGCAGAAAAAAAGCCAGACTGATAAGGATGAATCCATCTGCAATAAAAAAAATTCCACAAAACATAAACCAAAAATCAATTATAAGTACCATAAGATTAGATTACTGTAACATCTTGTACTTACACAAGCTCTTAATTCCATTTTATCACTTGAAAGCTACTCAAGCTATACATATTCATGACAGTACATCCTTTGCTATCACATTCATCCCCATTTTTTAGACCTGAGATGCTAGAAAAATACAGATCACAGCAGAATCCTTCAGAACTACTTCAGCAGTGGAAGAAGAAAAAAGAAAAAGCTGGATTTGGCATAACTAGGGCTAACAACTACAGGCAGCCATCATCTTTCTAGGTCATTTTGTTCATGCATCAACTGCAACAGGGCACCTTAACTACAGAAGTTCTGTTTTCCACGGATGCACTCCCAGAGACTATCATAATTTTGTCAGCCCCCCAGCCCTCCTGAAACTATAGCTTTAAGACTGTCTCCAGTCTTACCTAGGCAGCAGAAAGAGAATATTCCTGCAGCTCCAAGACTTACAGAAAAGTCGTAAGATTACAAAGTTGTAAGGAACTGTTGTTTCTGCACTTCCTGAAGAGCAAGAAGGTAAATTCCTGCTCCTCCTCCATCATGACTCCCGGACAAGTTCTGCATCTTGACCAGTGATGAAGCTATACTAAACCCAACAGGTACAAGAAAGGAGAGGGGAGGGGGGAAATGTGTTTGAAACAAAGGGTAGACACCTTCCCCTTCTCCTGCAGTGTAGCTACAGAGGTCTACTCAGCTGTGATAGCCTGCACTGGTAGTGGCAGCAAACTGAGCTGGAACCTCAAGAGAACTCATAGAGGGGTAAAAATGAAAACAGTGAATACACACAGCAGATATCAGTTCAGCATTACCCTCATAATTGCAGGAGGTAAGAGGAATGGTAGTTCAGTGGGACTTACACACCCTGAAAATGTGGTGGAAATGTGTGCCTTCATATGCAGCATAATCTTTAGCCTGCACTACAAAAAAAAACCCCAAAAAACCCCATCAAAAAAGAAAAAAAAAATCTACAAACAAAAAACCCCAAACAAAAAAACCAAACCCAACAAAACCCAAAAAAGGGCAGTTTTAAACTATCTGCAAGATACAGGAAAGAAGAGATTTTTAACATTCCTTCAGTACTTCTCAGCTGACAAGTTCTTGCTGTGTCACTACCACTTGAAACAAAGCTTTCAGCTGACTCATGTAAGGTCCAGGTCTTTCTGCTGGCATTTTCTGAGTGCAACGTACCTTACATTCCAAGCAGTGGTGAAGTCGGGGTTCAGCAGTAGCAGGGTACACGTGATATCTATCAGCTCTAAAACAATGGAACAAGAGATATTCATGTTAGTAATGATCTGCACACAGCACTGATCTCTCTGCAGTCCCTTACTCCCTCTCATTCCTCAAGGTCTTTCTGCTACAGGCTGCTGTATCTGTGGATGACCACCTCTGTAAAATATTGCTCTGTCTCATTCCAGAAGAAATGCTAACTTAATTTAAGAGGGAGCAAGATCTGCCATATCCTCCCTTTTCATTATTTAAAATAATGAACTGAGCATGCCCTCAGCAAGGAAAGATCATTATATAAAATCCTTGAGTATTCGGTGATTTTAACTGCACACACACTATATTTGAGAAGCAGAGAATTCTTCAAAGATCCGAAGATTTTTAAATACTACAGAGAAGTAAAAATATACCCTACTATTTTAGTACAAGTCTGAGCTGCAGATGGCTGCCATATACCATACTCTTACAAAAATTACACACACTAAAAAAAAAAACCTACAGCTAAAAAATGAAACACCACAGCTATGAATTAGAATTACAAAAGCACTCCTTATTGAAGTGTGCAGGAAATGCTTTAAATACATTGTGAAGTGCTTTAGATTGAAGTTTTAAGACTAATTCAATTTAAAAATCCCAGGCAAAACCCAAAATATTTGTTTGCGTCCCTGCATTTAAGCACTGTATACTGTAGATTTATGTATTACACTTATTTTTAACTGTCATAAAAACTGAATGTGACTATCCAAGTTTTACTGTCAATTAAATTTGGCTACAGTCTCCTTACCATTCTCCATCTAACATACTAATTAGATTGTACTTCAGGTGATTTCCAGCAAATAAGAGGTACTTCATTACTTAAAGGAAAAAGGAAAAGATGATACTAATGGAAACAGATCTCTGGTTGGTGCAGTTAATATGATTGTAAAATGAATTGTTAAGAAGCCACTGACAAAATTCAACAGTAATGAGACATAAATTAATTCAAAATGCAAAGGGACATAGCTTCATGTATCTTTGAAACCGGAGTCAGTACTTAAGCAGGTCAAAAAGTGAAATACCTTCATTCACTACTGGGTGACTGATTGATCATTTATGTCCAACAGAGAAATTTTGTGGTTTCCATTATGTTCTTCCTTACAAGGAACATGCTAAGCCATCATATAATGCAAGGGGTGATGGGGGGTGTGGTGTGGAATTCTTTAGTGTACTGTTGACTGCACTAAGCTGTGATGTTTTGAAAACTGTCTCAAGGAACAAACTTAACATTCTTTTTCACAAGTTTTAGTCAAACTCCTCTCTGCTGCCAAGGAATAAATACTTCCCAAGTGCGCAATGCTTCCTCCTAATTTGCTGCTTGAATGAACAAATATTTTCCTTAGTTCACCCAATTCCTGAACCAGCAAAGTATTTCAACACCCATTTAATTTTATGCAGCTGACTATCCCAATTCAAATAACCAGGATTACTCACATACACAAAGTTGAACATACATAAAATTAAACATCTGCTAAGTGCTTTGCAGCTACTGTTTCAATTTTACATTCAAAAATTAGCTGGGCAGCATTTAACAAAATATCAGTTTTATAAGGAGGAATAGTTAAAATTGTGA
Source organism: Platysteira castanea (assembly GCA_013397175.1). Taxonomy (NCBI): domain Eukaryota; kingdom Metazoa; phylum Chordata; class Aves; order Passeriformes; genus Platysteira; species Platysteira castanea. The sequence continues at coordinate 182,240 of VYXC01007180.1, forward strand.
GCTGTGATTGTTTCGTGCACATTTTCCATTTTACCTGCAATAATGGTTTAGTATAACTACCACAGTACGTTATATACACATCAAGCAAAAGTTTATTGCAGCCTATTTCAGTCTTTTAAATACTTTTTAGGAAAGATTTTCAAAGTCTACTTAGAACAATACAGTTTGTTTAGTCATGATTTCCAATTAACATGACCATTCTGGTAATCTCATAGGTCTGTAACAGCACCCAATCAGGTCCAACTTAAAAAAAAATTTGTTAACATTTTGTCCATTTTCCCATTACAGAGGTTCACTGCATCCTGACCATTATCAAAGGAAGGATGCAGATAAAAAGAAAATCTCCAAGTAATACCCAGTTCTTTAATGTTCTTTGATGCAACTAACAGTTGAAGATTCATGAAGTGTAGATTCTGAGCCAGAGATGTGAAATGACACCATTTAGTAACCTCTGAGCCACTTTTCAATAGAAAGTCTTACGACAGATCTGGGACACAATGATAGTAGTTGCCAGCTATTTCCCTGTGTCTGTAACAAAACCCAACATATCTTACTTACAATTTAAAATTACTTTCTACTAGATATATTTATGCAAATTATAGCATTATATGTGCTCACACTGAACATGTCCTTTTGCACATTAAAGTCTCCTCAACTGCAAAATGACAAATAAAACAATATGGATTTAGCTCACTTTTAAAATATGGCTGTATCCAGTTTTTTATATATTCTAGGAGCAGTTCATAACAATTTCAGAAAACCATCTTGACATAATACAAATAGTATGCATACATAAACTTAAAAAATATTGGAGAAAGGATAGAAACATACTGTAAAATTTATATTTCTAAACTGAAATAATAGCAAGAGGAGCAGTCATTATTCTAGATTCCAAGTATCCAAAAGAAACTGTAACTAAATTAAACGCCTGTCTCACTAATCTACAGTAAATGACTATAAAGCACCTCCTTCTTCTAGAATCCTGTCAGAAAAAATATCAGACACCACATCTGAAAGTAGACACTTAAATCTGTTTTTCTACTCTGTTCTATTTTAAATGGCTTACAGCGACTCAAACAAAACAGAAGAGGTAACTAGAGACCACATCTGCAATCACCATTTATAACAAGCTTCAATAGAATATACGACTGAGTTCTGAAGCAGTAATAGACAAATCTACCTCTTTACTAGATGCAAAAGGGAACAACTACCCTGCCAAATTCCAAGCATGCACTCTTGTCTACAAAAATAATCTGGACCCAAATCCTTGAAAATACCAACAAGAAAAATGTAACATCTCTTGACAGAGTATACATACTTATCACACATTAGTGACAAGTTTCTAAGCCCACCTGGGAAAGACTTTGCTTTCATTCTCTCCACCACTGCAGTTCAGTTTCTGCTAAAACTTCCTATCAAATGTGAAACTTAATTATGGTAAAACATACTAAACTCCTTTACAAACAAGTCATTAACATTAGGGCCCTGATTGTGTTTTACAGTGGTTACAAAAAACCTCAGGAGATATGAAAATTATGTAGATCACCTCTTCTCACACATCTGAAACTGACTTTTGGAAATGAAGAGACAAAGCAGAACGGAGTTTCATTCTCCAAAGAAAGCCAAAGAAGGTGCAGGCACTAGTCTAAAATTCATGCTACTGCAGTATTCACTGATGGAGTTTTCTGAGCTGCATTCTGAGAGGAAGGGTTCTGCAAGCTTTCACCCATGAGGGAAGCAGAGGCCCGCAGACACCATGCCTGTGGCATCATGGGGCGTCACCACAACAAAGTACCTGCACTGCTGTGACTGCAGCAGGATGCTAGCACACAGGTAATGGCTATCAGCCATCTTCAGACATCCAAAAAAGTGACACACATCTCAGTGTTTGCTGTTTGGCTTGAAACAAGATGTTTCTCTGTGTGGAAAATTCAATGGTGAGACTACAGTAACACTTGAGACCAAAATGAACTCTCCCTGCTGGAGATCTGCAGCATAATAACAATACACATCACAAACTCCTACTTTTGCAGACCTCCAAAAGCACTGCAATGAGAACCACCGGTGTTGCTAAGATTACCTGTGCTAGTAGGTTCAACCATTTAAACGCTGAAGTTGTATCTCACTATGTGTCAGTCAAGGTTAGCTTTATTCCCTGTACTAAAGCTCTTTTATTGAATTTTGTAGTCCTCCGCATTACAAATTTCAAATCTGGATTGATGTCACAATCATCAGTTTCTATCAAAACTGAATAAATCAGCAGCAGCTTGGTGGCAGTTATCAAAAAGATCCTGGTCTTAACAGGTCTAACCATAACCAAGAACAAATGAAGTTACTTGTGTTAGCAATACACATTCCCTAGGAATAGAGTCTTAAATATGTCTGTAATGAGAAAAAATATTAAAGAAATTAAATTATGTGAAAATAAAAAATAAAGGGCAATGCAAAATTTATAAAGTCCATAAAATACTTTTCCTAGATAATCGCATAATGACCTGACATCAACCCTCTGGGAGGAGTGTGGGAAACACAATGACACAAACACACAAAAAAATCTGTTAGACAAAAATAAAATACAGTCGACAGGTCAGCCATAGCCAGCAACACATGAAAACACTTCAACTTCTTTAAGCTACTCTTTTGAAGGGGAATTAATTCTAAGGATCAAGCCAGGGTAATTAACTCTAAGGATTGAGCCAGTGCACATTTACTCCAACACACCCAAGGTGTACAGCTAGCACTGGAAGACTCCATGTTGCCAGGAGAATGCATTCCTCCTTGTCATGACCTGCCTTGTCTGCCACTTCATGCTACTCTTTCCAAAATGCTTGCATTATGCATCCATACGTTTGTAGTAAGGAATCAAAGTGTGTTTAACAAATCAAAGTGTGTTTAGCGGATCTAGACCTCGCCATCAGGCAGACAAAAGGAGGCAACGCTCACTGCCTTAAGAATGCTCCCACTCCAAGATCTACTAAAGACCTCAACCTTCTTTCTCCATATTATCCCTGAATGCAAAAGAAGCTCAAGTGCACATTTATACACTTGACCAACACCACCTGACTGCACTGTACACTGCACTTTAATGAGAACCAGTGCACAGCTGGCTTCATCCACTTAAAGTGAAACAGACCACAGCAATGAAATACTGAAGAAGAGAAAAGCAGATATCAAAAGAGATGCTACTGACCAGACGTCTCTTCCTGATCTACACTGCTATTTAGAAGATACTGCAACAATAAACAGAAAACTTGTTTCACAAACTAGTTACTCCTTTTCATTCTTACCCTGAACAGGACACCGTATAAGCGGTCTAGTACCTCCTACGTCAAATCTGTTCTTAATTCTTTATTTTGAATTTTTTNACTAAACAATCCTACAACTTGTTTAAGTCGTTAAGATGCACAATCCAAAGCCTGCTCTCCTCAGTAACTATCATTTCTTCCAGAACAGGTTAAACTGCCATTAAGAAGGGTAAATGATCCAGAGAAGGTCATTGAGTGCACTCTCAGTCAGTTTGCAGATCACACCAAGCTAGGTGGGAGTGCTGATCTGCTAGAGGGTAGGAAGGCCCTGCAGGGGAATCTGGACAGGCTGGATCAATGAGCCAGGGCCACTTGTATGACATTCTGACAGGTCCTGCCCCTGGGTCACAACAACACCATGTAACACCACAGCCTTGGAGGACAGTGGCTGGAAAGACGCTTGGTGGGAAAGGACCCAGGGGTGTTGGCCAGAACCAGCTGAATGTGAGCCAGCAGCGTCCCCAGGTGGTGAAGAAGGCCAAGGGAATCCTGACTTGGATCACAATGGTGTGGCCTGCAGGACCACATCAGTGATCATCTCCATGTACTCATCAAGGCATCAAGGTGCTGGAATGAGTCCAGAGAAGGACTCAGAGCACAAGTCTTATAAAGAGGAGCNGAATTTTTTTAAAGAACATATACCAAAGAATTCTTCATGCAAGTTAAAACAAACTAAAAACAAAACCAAAACAAAGAGAGGAGAAAGAAAATAAAACTTCACAATTACCAAGCAGTAGGAACTAATGCTTTGTGGTACCTCTTCACCTGAAACATTGCACTCATTTCTTACTTTAGATATTTACACCGCCTCATTTTCCTTCTGACTCAGGAAAACAGGAGAAAATTCTTTCTGTATCCACTAACACCACTTCCCTAAATAACTCACTGAACTAAGTTATCTCTCTCTAACCTTTCCAGTTTGGGCAAGAGAGAAAGAAATTATATTTTCAACTAAACAATCCTACAACTTGTTTAAGTCGTTAAGATGCACAATCCAAAGCCTGCTCTCCTCAGTAACTATCATTTCTTCCAGAACAGGTTAAACTGCCATTAAGAAGGGTAAATGATCCAGAGAAGGTCATTGAGTGCACTCTCAGTCAGTTTGCAGATCACACCAAGCTAGGTGGGAGTGCTGATCTGCTAGAGGGTAGGAAGGCCCTGCAGGGGAATCTGGACAGGCTGGATCAATGAGCCAGGGCCACTTGTATGACATTCTGACAGGTCCTGCCCCTGGGTCACAACAACACCATGTAACACCACAGCCTTGGAGGACAGTGGCTGGAAAGACGCTTGGTGGGAAAGGACCCAGGGGTGTTGGCCAGAACCAGCTGAATGTGAGCCAGCAGCGTCCCCAGGTGGTGAAGAAGGCCAAGGGAATCCTGACTTGGATCACAATGGTGTGGCCTGCAGGACCACATCAGTGATCATCTCCATGTACTCATCAAGGCATCAAGGTGCTGGAATGAGTCCAGAGAAGGACTCAGAGCACAAGTCTTATAAAGAGGAGCTGAGGGAGCTGGAGGTGTTTAGCCTGAAGAAAAGGAGGTTTGGGGAAACCTTGTTGTTCTCTACAGCTGTCTAAAAGGAGATTGTAGCCAGGTGAGTGTCAGTCTCTTCTCACAGGTAACAAACAACAGGATGAGAGAAAATGGTTTCAGGCTGCACCAGGAGAGGTTTAGGTTAGATATGAGGAAAACTTTCCTCACTGAAAAATGTTGCCAAAATTGGAACAGGCTGCCAAGGAAGTGGTGGCGTCATTATCCCTACAGGTATTTTAAAAAAGACATGTAAACATGGCACTTAGGAACATGGTTTAGTGCTGGACTTGTCAGTGTCAGGTTTATGGCTGGACTCTGATCTTAAAGCTTTTTCCCAAACTAAATGATTCTAAGACAAATAAAAAATGTGCATTAAGAATCATATAATATACCCTTCGCCAACTCAGAACTTACCATCTTTGTTCAGCCACTGTTTTCTTTGTCTGTAGAGGAGAAGTTTATTGTGGACATATGGCAAAAGAAACTTCACACACCAGCTCTCCACACCAAGCTTGTTTTCTACCAGGACAATAGGGCTCCGGTTATATCGGGCTTCAGGGCAGGGTATTAATCCAATTTCATCGCTTAAAAAACAGAAAGAAATATAATTAAGATTATTTCCCGTAGGTGACAATTATTCTTCTCAATAGAGCATGGCAGCAGTGCTTTCCAACCAAATATTCCATCATTTTTTTCCTTGTCTTTGCTGAAATCTGTAATCTGAAAAGTTTTATTTGATTTTCACAAAGATCCTAAATGGCAAAGGCCTCATTTTTCCTGTTTTTAGATTGTCATCCAAGCAGTTTAACTCAGCTGAATCAACACAAGCACCCCTGTTTTTGTAAGAAATGTGACAGAGCTGCAACAACTGCTTCAGCAAGAGAAACAGAACATGTTAACTAGTACAGGCACCTGACTGACCAAAAGCTACGCAGGTGTGCCCTGCAGCAGCCTGACCAGGTGCTCTGAAACTAAAGATCACACAGAAGGAACCACACAGACAGCCATATGCTCACTTCCACACATGCCATTTTTCATTGTCCTATGCAAGGCAGCATCATCAAAAGGGGGAAGATTTGAGACACATAGCCCAGTCTGACTAGATGACAACTCTGTATGAGAAACTTAAGCCTTTAAAACAACACTGACAAATACAAGCATTTGCACCAGCAAACCAAGCAGAAGAGACTCAGCTGTCTAGTTCCAATGGGTCATACCATATTTTATTTTTTCGTCAGGTTTTTCCAACACGTTGGAACAGCAGCTTCAGCAGCTTCTTAAAAATAAACACAGCTCATCAAGGATTCACACTTGTTTGGACAGAAACCAACATTATTTTATACTTTCCATTATGCATTATTTCTCCACCAACTCTCATTCAATGGAAAAATTTGTCGCTAAAGAAGGAAATCCTCAGATGTCACACAGAATAAAAAATACTTCTTGTGATCTCAGAAAATGAGATCATATAAAATATATATATCATATATATATACAATCATATCAAAACAAAAAAATGCTTTATCTAGTAACTACTCAGTTTTTGTGAAGATGCAAACCAGGATTTGTCATCCGGTAACAATCTTGTCTCCAATACTTTGGTATAATTTTTGATGATTCATGTGGTTCAGAAATCACGTTGCATTCAGTTCCCAAGAATCGAGAGAATTCACAATGTGAAATACCAGGGACGCAGATTTATCTAAGGTGGGCTGCCTGCCTCACAAAACAACTTATTCAGGGCACCATCTATTTGTCCTTCTGTAGGTCCCTCAGATCTGCAGAAGGACCAAGTAACAGGGCAAGCCTACCAGAAGACATTTCTCAAGAATACCCAGTGTATGCTCCATCATGCACCCAAAGAAAGCTACTGCAGTAGGACTCAGATGCAGACACTGCTGAATTAGTGCTCATTAGAAATGAAATGACTGACCGTGCAAAACATCCCGGCCATATGATGGAAGCTGTGCCTGTTCATATGACAGGACTGCCCAAACTCACTGCAGAATGGTCAATGCCTGGATTTAGGTCAAGTGACAGGTGCAAAATGCTCACAATATTGACAGAGATAACAGCTGAGGGCTGCTGTTCATTGGTATTTGTATCATTAGTCTAAAGTAAGACTCAATTTCTTTCCCCAGATTTCCCAGTTTTCTGATATTGTCTCTTGAAGTTTAGAAGTAATTTGGTACTTTTACACTTATTTTCCTCAAAGCAGGCATCACAGTGACATTCCAAAAATTCCACAAATTATGTCTATATTTACAGGATACCACATTAGTTCATATTCCTGAAATACACTGTGGAAACGATGAAAAAAGTAGTGGAAGGTTTTCGGTGAGTTGTCACGAAGTCTTCAGCCATTACAGAGCTTCTTCAGCCTGAGCTGAGAAGATGTGCAAAATGACATCTGGGAGACCCTGGAGCTGCAAAATCCAGACCTGGTCCATAGTGCAAACCTTAGCCAGGACAGAACAGTTCTGACAAGCCATCGCAGGACCTGCTTCAAGAATCTCAGTCTGTTGACTCAGCCATTCAATCGCCCTCCCCACAACAAGCCCTAGCCAATCTGCTTTAAACTTTTAAAGCCATGATAATACGAAAAAGTTCCCTCTGTCACAAATCCATAATACCATGGTATTAAGAGGAAGGGGAGGAAGCATTTTGTGTGACACTACCATGATGGGTCTTCAGGTTTAGGCACTCCATGTGGATGGACCTTCTCTGATTTCTCTTCTGGAAGGTCATCTTTAAAATAACCCAACCTCTCTTGGCAAAACGTAAGTAATACCTTCATATTTTGTACACAAATGCTGGGCTACCATCTAAGAGTTCATCTTGCCAGTTATGCCCAAAAAATTCATGTACGTTTTTGACAGGCTTATCTGCTTCTGCTTCCTTTTACATGTGAAGAAACAGCAAAGTTCAAAGAGAAAGTATATACTGATCTGCTCACTGTTGGTGATCTTTTCAGTTCCAGCAGGATAGCTCACATACGTGACTTCATCAAGACCTATGCTTGGAAGACCGGGTAAAACTACTTCCCACTAAATTTAAAAGAAGACTCACAGATTTGAAAACTAGCACGCTTACACAGTTATCCTACTGAAAATAAGTAGAGCTACCAGAGAGAAAAGGCAAAAACAATTTTGCATTGTATATTTAGTTAGAAGCGCATCTTGAAAAAAAATACAGTCTTGTTGCAAATTTCATTTAAAGTGAAAAAAGGAGAAACATCAATCCTATGTTGTATTTAGTCTAAAACTTTATTTTTACATGCTTTTTAGAGCTGATCCCATCTTAAAACTTATGAAACTATGAACCTAGCAAAACAAAACACCCATTCTGACAGATGCTAAGTGGGTAGGTGTACAAACAGCGAAAGACAAGGGTCAACAGATGCTGGAGAGGAGGTGAGTAGGGGACAAAAGTATAGTAAGTGAATAGGAACATCATGCATGTAGCAGACACCTTATTTTCAGTGAAGCTAGGCAGATGCCACATAAAAGAATTCAAACCTGGATCTGTAACATGCTGAGTTCAGGAGGATACCACATGTCAGGAACTGCAGCTGGCCAGCAGCAGGAAGACAAGATGCAAATACACGAAAACGCTCGGCCAGCACGGCTGCAGCCTGGTGCTCCCGAGGCACAGAAGCAGCACAGCAAAGGGCTCAGAGCCTACACCAACCTGCAGAGTCCCACTTCAAGTAGTTTCAACCACGTCAGAAATCTAGCAAACAAAATTGTCACTTTTTCTGCTTTGAGGGATAAAGTAGCAGTAGGTTGTGCTTTCTCATTTGCAGCATGTCACAGTGCATCAGTCTCAGCACACACAGCTCTTGCAGCCTACTTTCATCTCTGAGATTGCATCTATGACACAAAGCTGCAATAGCAGCATGTTCTTCAAAAGCACCATCTCAAAGTTTGCTAGCAATAAAGAACTTTGGCAGAGGAGTGGGAACTATGAAAAAAATCAGAACACTCATTCATAAATACTGGCTGTTTACATCGCATTATGCTTCACATCCTAAAAATGAAGCTTCAAGGCAAAACGCAGCCTTTTTTTAAACAGCATCCATATGCTGCATTTTAAAACCTGGCCACCCACCCAGATTGCTTACTACATTTAGAGAAACATGAGGGGATTTATTCTAATTTTCTCTTTCAAGTAAAGGGATAAATTAAGTGCCATAAAATTTTCCTAAGCAATTGTTTAGCTTTATCACTTTCTGGAACAGATTAATGGGCCACCACCCCAGAGACTGCACAGTTTCCAACTGACACAAATACACCTCACTTAAGTTATGAAGTTGTTATTCATTAGGTGCTACCTTATTTTCTATAACCAGCATGGAGCTTGCATATGGGTGGAAAGATACTTCCCTAGTTTGTGTCTTAAAGGCTGGGGAAGTATGTTCTGAGAAACAGAAATATGGGAGGCACTTAAAACAGGGTCTTAAGGCTGGTCAACAATGGAATCGAAAATAAAACACACCATCTGCCTCCCAGATTGCTGGATAAATCTGATTGTCCCAAGATAGCAATTACTATAGTTTGCATTCTGTTTCCCTCAAAACAGCACATAATGAAAAGCACTGACACTTCTACCAACAGATACAGATTTGAAGGTGGCATTCACCACACTGCTCTGTTTGTGCAAGGATGCAATTCAGGAGGCTTCAATCCTGAGCTTTGCTCCCACCAGAGCCAGAGCTCTGTTCCAGGCACACACAGAACCCGTTGCCTTCTGCTGGCCCAGCCGCCGGGTGGGCTCAGCCCCATCCCGACTGTGTGATGCGTTTAACACAGCAAAACACCGAGTTCAGAGAGAGGTCACTTAGCAACTCTTCTTTGAAAACATATCCATCGCTTCCAGAGTGCGGAGCCCTCCCTGGTTTCCATGACTCGGTAGGTTCTACCGGCGAGTAAATCGGCTCTCCTCCGAGCGGTTCCGGCCGCCGGGCTGCGGAGGCAGCCGCTCGGGTCTCCAGCGGCTCAGGCTCCCGGAGTGAGTCCGCGGCGTTATCCAGAAGAAGCCGCGGCGGCAGGAAAGCACCGAGGACAGGGGCACGGTGCCCTGCCCCAGCGAGGCACAGGTGCCACCGCAGCCGCCCGCGGCCGGCCCTCCCGCTCGGAGGAGACTCGGCCGGGCCCCGCGGCCGCTCACGGCGTGACCTTGGGCCCGGCCCCGGCCGGCCCCGCCGCGGCCCC
>VYXC01007180.1:192450-225195 GCA_013397175.1 Platysteira castanea
AATATATTAAAATAAAAAATAATTTTTAAGAAGTCTGGAGACGGGTGCTCCATCAGTGAGATGTGTGAAAGAACAAATAGACAAGTTCTTCAGAGAAATACTGAATTTCTTACGTGCTGAAGTTGTCAGCTTTTTGCTGGATTTGTAAGTAAACTAACCTTAAATTTGAAATGTGTTTCTTGTTNCTCTTGCCTTTCTGTTAGTTAAATTTTGTCATATTTCACTGATTCCTGAGGTAACATTGCTATCTTTGATTGTCTTTTATCTATTCCTGAAATAATAGGTGTTTATGAATGCCTCTTTAAGCTATAAATTGCTATATTTTTCTACCCACATGCTTTATTCTTGTTTTCACAATGTGCTTTGGTTTTGTTTTGTTTAGACTCACATTCTTTTGGTTGAAAGTTACGTGGAGCGTGTACCCTGAAACTAGAAACCAGGATTTCTTGCATTCCCAATTCCCGTAATTTTTTTCTCTTCACCATTATAATACCTTTTGGGCTGTGGGCTCGCTACTTCGTTACAATACTGATGTCAGTAGCTGGCCTGAGGATCTCTTGGTGCTCACAGATGTCAATCCACCCTAATTTCAGGATTCTGAACTGAATGCCTTTGCAAGCTAAAGACAGGCAGCATGTGTTATGTTAGCAGCTCCAGTGCAGCCTATTTGACAAAACATTTTCAGGAATTTGAGAGACTGATTTATTACAGTAACTACATAAACATTGAAATCAAGTAGACTTTTTATTTCTTTTCTTTCAATAGTTCTTTTTACTCTAGTGCATGCCCAGGAAAAAGAGGATGTAATGTTGTGAGGTAGATCTAAATTACCATTTTCAATGTACCGAACAATTGGTCTGTTTTATTTGCTGAAAATTAATGATGATTTAATTTTGGTTTTGGGCTTCAACTCAGTAATTTTTAAGTAGAAATAATAATAAGACAAGAGCCTGAAAAGTCATGTGGTCCTTGAAATGTGATATTAAGAGACTGTTGTCTTTCACAAATTTGGGCCTCTACAAATTTGTTTGAAGGTTCAGTTTGTTGAACTCTTAATTAGAAAACTAATTGCATATGGGACATTTCGTTGAGCCTTCTTAATAGCCCATATGTTAAGTGGAAAAATTTAGACAAAGCAGTGCTGGTTTCAGGTAATTGTGTTACATGTGTGTGCTGTTTCAGGTTTTCATTCACCTTATAGAATGTACAGACCGTTTCTATGATGTGTGGTATCTGAAATTATTGAAGTAAACTGCTACATTTCAGATGTCAAATATGCAAAAATACAAATATGAGGAAAGGTATTGCAACACTTGGTGAGCAGTAGGAGATATTTTTAGCTGAAAAATGGGCACTGTTTTTTCAAAATAGCTTGGATTGCTGTGTTCAGCATAACTGTGAATTTTTAATTTGTTCCTACTTGCCTTGCTGAAAAGGACTAGGTCAGCTTTAAGTAATTGACAGTATACCTTTTCTGGCTCACTGCCTTCTCACTTTGTCCTGTGCAATTTGTTCGTATATGGGTTTGAGTCACATTTATTAAAAGCAGCAAATTGAAGTTCAGTCAGGGAATATAGTGACTGAAATAGTTCTAGCTATGAGGTTGGTTTGGGTTGGGTTTTTGTTGTTGTAATTCTGTAAAGAGGTTTTGGTGAATTAGACCTAAATAAAACATCTTTAAGATGTCATTAATCATGACAAAAATACTCTGTGGATTAAAAGTCTAATTTTTGGATTGGGATGGGTTGGGGTTTTGGTGGTTTTTTAGTTTTAGTATGGGATACAAGTGAAAATCAATCATAACAATGCAACGTTCTGAAAGTACTGAATATTGATCCAAAACTACTAATGTATTTACAAGTTGCAAGAGGAGTTATTTAGAATAGTGCAATCAAATGACAATATACTATCTATGACTTCATGTATACCTTTTGAAGAGGACTGAATATTAAGTTGCTATTTTTATTTAAATACCATAATAAAAGTTATTTAAATTGTACATCTTAGCAATTACATACATTGTCAAAGCTAGTAAGATGGGCATTGGTATTAATATTGCACATGATAGTTTATAGTAGCTTCTGGGAGTGATTATTGAGTTGTCAGCCAATAATGCTTACTTGCTGTAATTTTGGGGAAATGATAATAATTTACTTCAGAAAATATTCTTTTGTTAAATTTCACATGGGGCATAAACTGTAGAAAATACACTATAATTAAATAGACAAGAATTACCTCTCTGTTACACACAGAAAAGAAATTTCCCTGAGTAATCCGTTCCTATGTCATCTGGGGCAGTCTCAAAATATTGGAAGCAATTTGATTGAGGACTTCTTCTCTCATGGGTACAGAAAAATATATCCTTCTAACTATTGAAAGTGACATAACGAACTGGATTAAATTTGCCTTAATAAATGCCTAAAAGGTTAAAATCTTGCAATTTAGATCAAATTGACTAGGTGTGAAATGTAATTGGTAATTTCTTCATTGCCACCCTTGTAAAATGAGTAATAATCTTGGCTAGTTTCTGTGCACCCCAGCTATTTTAATTCGTTACAGCTTTATGAACAGATCCGACTGAGTTTAATGGTACTGATTTCAGTATCATATTTTTTGTGAAAACCCCTCACAGCTGGTACTAGTTTGTAAGGGTGGAAACAAGTCCATGGGGAAATAGGTACATCAATCTTAGTGATTTCCCATGGCCTAATATTTTTCTAAGCAGATCACATTGCATGGCCAACATGAGGGAAAGTGCATCGTCACTGTCTTTGCTTTTCTATTTATTACAAAGACTGTTTGAAAACTTGATACCTATGGTACAAATGCAGGAGGTCACAGCACATTTTTTCATATAATGAAAAGCATGAGTCGTCAGATTTTTCAGTGATAGTTCTTTAACATCAGAGAATGTGGGGGGTGTGTATACAGTTTTATACTTAGTAGCTGTGCATGCATTTGGCTTTTCAGGTTGGCAAACAGAAAGGCTGTTGCTGTTTGAGGCATGTGCACCCATGGTGACTGAGTTAGCAGTACTTTGGTTCAGGCCACACTGACAAACAGGCCTGACTGAAATCAAGCCTGACGCGCAAACCCTGCAAACTTGTGTCAAGTCACATCTTACCGGGGACTAATGCCCTGGCCCAGAACCGCAGTACCTTGTCTGGTCTGGAACTAGGTGGGATAAAGCATTGCACACTTGCACACCTGCACACACACCAAAGGGGTGTTTGACGACAGGGCTGTCGCTGCACACTGCAGCTGTCTACATTCACCAGAGCCCACTGAGCTCTCCTGCACACACATCTCTTGGGCAGGGATGCTTCTTAGTTACCTCTCAAGAGTGACAGACTCCCTTACCCAGCATTTGATGTCTACAATGAGAGATGATATAAAAAGGTCTAAAACTATATTGTAGACAAGCCAATTATTTGACATGCAGTAAGTACTAAGTTGTAGGACTGCTGTTTAGTCATTGTTTAATACAGTATTTGGTTAACCCCACAACATTGACTCAGAGTTGCAGAATCATTAAGGTTAGAAAAGATGTTCAAGATCACTGAGTCCAACCTCCAACCGACCACCACCATGTTAAATAAGCCATGGTACTGAGTGCCATGTCCAGTCTTTCTTGAACTCCTCCAGGAATGGTGACTCCATCACCTCCCTGGGCAGCCCATTGCAATGTCTCAGCACTACTGCAGTGAAGAAATTCTTCCTGATATCCAACCTGAACCTCCCCGGGTGCAGCTTAAGGCCATTTCTTCTCATCCTGTTGCCTGTGAGAAGCGGGCAACCTGGCTATGCCCTCCTTTCAGGCAGTTGTAGATAAGGTCTCCCCTGAGCCTCCTTTTCTCCAGGCTAAACACCCCCAACTCCCTCAGCTGCTCCTCACAGGACCTGTACTCCAGACCCTTCCCCAGCTCCACTGCCCTTCTCTGGACTTGCTCCAGCCCCTCAAAGTCCTTCCTGAACTGAGGGGCCCAGAACTGGGCACAGGATTTGAGGTGTGACCTCACCAGTACCGGGAGACCTGACTCCTCCTGGTTCTTATCTCTGTTACAGCAGTGTTCAGGCATTGTCAGGTACTTCTGGCTTTGCTCCAAGGAAGCTCCAAGATCTATGTGAAGAATTCATGGTGTGTTGTTATTGCATCAAAATTTACTATTATAATATAACAGTTTTACTGCAATAAATTATATTTTATGATAAAGGTTGTTTACCACTGTAGGGAGTGTGGTGTGGCTTAGTTCATCATGTGGTCAGTAAGCATCAGTGCACCCGTGGAAACAGCATCATTGACAGACAGTGCAAACATGGTCCTCCAATGGATGAAAGATAAAAGGACTGGAAGCAAACCTCACTCTAAAATATGCTGAATTTTGATAAAATCTGATTTTGATAAAAAGTTTTTGAGAAACACTCCACATGCTTTACAGTTTGGGTATAATGGATGTCATTTGGGGATATAAGTTTGTGTTTCTCCAAATTTTTCACTTACTTAGAAAAAAAGCGCAGTTGAGATGCTAAGAAGAAATAATCTCACATACACTGAATTCCTCATTCTCTTGAATGGAAAATATGTTAAATTAATAAAAAGTTCTACTTTTTTTTTAGGAATAAATTTTTAATGTTGTGAACATGTTCCTGACATGTTAACTAATGTCAAAATTTTTCGGAAAAAGCCCTGTATATTTATTTTCAATAAGACCTGGATGTGACTGGGAGAAGTTCCAGCAGCACTTTTACATGCATGATATCAAGTGGTTTGAGTACACCTACACAGCCTACAGAGCTAGATGGGTTTTTAGCAGCAATCATTGGCCATGTGCACTCAAATCAGCAAATCATACATAATCAATTATTCTGACACCTAATCTTTCCTCTTTTCCTCCTTTTCAAAATATAATTTATTTTATTTTTATTAAAATCTCTCTGAAAGGAAGAATAACTGGTTTTCATGCTAGATGCACACTGTCGGTCCAATGTTAGCTAAGACAATGCTGAGATTTCTTTACAATTTCCATATCAGCAAACCCATGCTGAAACTCTTTCCCTATATAAATGTAGTTTCAGTGTGATTTTACTTACAATCATCAAGGAGTGATTCAGAGAAGTAACAAATATGATTATTTCATTTTCCTTCCTATTCTAGCAGAGTGTGGGATGATTGCTTTCATAAATGAGCATATTTTGTGTTGTGTTTAGAATATCTTCAATGTTTGTGCTTACTGCCAAATGCCACCTTAGACTACTTTTGAGAATGCTTACTCATTTTCCAGTGAAGGGCAAAGTTCAGTCTCATGAGTTTTTCCTTATATGTAAGAGAACTGATTTTATGTATAATAACATTGATTTTGATTTACAATAAGAATGATAGAGAATGAAATTCTGTGACCACCTAATTTCCTTTTGGTGTATATTTATGTATTCTAACTAACTCTTCTTCACAGCAGTCTTGTGATATCAAGAGTAATAAAATTTTTTTAAGTCTGCCCTTCCTCCCTCCTGCTGGGCTGAGATTGAATCTTTTAAAATGTATTGACTTCATAGAAGGGAACAATTTTGTTTAAGGGTAATGCGTGCAAGCCTCAATTTGTTTAGTCAAACTAGATAATATAAAAACACTTCTAAGACGTAGCAGGCTACTGAGATTAACAGCTCTGAAGCCTTCAGATCCTGCAACACCCAGTCCTGGTACTTGTAGCTTAACGTGCTCTATCACATCATGCAGCTATTGACATAGATTGCTAGAGACAATCAGGGACTTGTTTGTTCCTCCATTCTGTAAGTGATGAAATCACAATTTTAATTAAGATGATGGCAAAGTACATGTGGAGCCACAAGATGAAGTCTCATCTTTTTTCTAAAGACCAGGAAGCAAATAGAGGGAATCCTGGATTATGTTTGTAGTTTCAGTATCTGCAGCTGCTCGTACAGTTTTCACCTTTCAGTGGAGTTGTTGATGACTCACATTCTGAATATGTCTACTTAAGATAAACTATCTTTGAGGTAGTTAATAGGAGAGGGCAGTTGTTGATCTGGAGAAGGTTTAAAGGGCTGCCAGGAAGAACCTCTACTAGGTGCCCATTAAGGTAGGTAAAGAAGAGTTGTGATCATTCTGGAAATGTGCTACAGCATTAAAAATAATACTGTTTTTTAATCTTCATCTTGAAACTGGAGAATGTCTCACTCTGGCTTTCCAAGAATGTGACTTGTACTTTTTTAAACTTTTCTCCTTGCCATGCCTTGGCACCAAGAGGCTGACCTCAAAAGACTAGGATATAAATGAGATTCCTTTGAATGTGACCTCGAAAGACTAGGATATAAATGAGATTCCTTTGAATGTACAAGGAAGTACAGAAGAAGCAAGTGGCACCTCCTCATTTGTTACAGCTTATAAATTGAAGTGCGCACATCTGTGAAGTCTGTTTGTAACTTTAACCAACAAAACACATATTTTCATGTCCTTTGGGTTTAGTTTATTCAGCAAACATACCATTTCAGTGTGTACTTTCCATTGAGAATGCTGAATGCAAATTCATTTCAATTAAAGTAGGTAGCTTTTCCTCTTTGTATAAAAGACGAAAAATACATTCACTTTGTGAATAATCTTTAATTTTGTGTACAGAAAACAAGGTTTTTCAAATCTAGCAGGCATGGCTGTGTATTTTCTGGGTAAAATCTGATGGCTCATAGGAATGTCATTAAGGCAAAATGAGGAATAGGTTTGTATCACTCCATGCTGGCTAAGCATACTGCTTTTCTTCTACCGGAGAGAAATGCAGTGCAGTTATGCTAAACAAAAGTATTCATATAGAAATCTTTCTCCAAGAAACTGTCGTCGGCTGGGCTGCAGTTTCCAAGACAACAACACCCTGAGACTATCTCTGGACTTTTTCTTCTGAGTTACTTTGTGGATCTCCCAAGGTGATTTAAGGTATCAGGTGAAAGCTGGTACAGTTCTATTAGACACCTTTTTAATAATGAAACTAAGCCAGTTCAGCAGCCTACATCTGAAGTAAAACACACTTTGATTCATTATCACCTATGCATTTTACATTTTTGTTAGAACACTTCAATTGAACTAGCTGTCATTTTTATTCAGTTGACTACAAAGATGTTATGTGGTGACGTTCTTATTTTTAGAAGCGTTCATATATCTGAAATACAATAATTGAAAAGTGCCAGGCTTCTACGATTTCTGAAGTGTCTTCTGTGAAAAACCAAGATTGGAGAGCATTTTTTAGAACAGAATCAAGAAGAGACTACAGTTTTACATCAGCTGTGTGTGGGACTTCATAACCTTCCCCCAACTTGTCTTCAGAAACACAGTTCTATTAATACTCACATGGATGCAAATTAAATCCAGCTACATGTGAGAATATGTCCTGACCTGTGTTTAATTTTGAACTCATATAACTTACTATGCTTGGGTTTGCTTATGTTTATCTGCGTGTTACGTCTGTCACGCAAAACAGTAATGTAATAGATACGAAGAATATTAGTAAACCTGCAGTAGGTGCAAGAGGCTTCCAAAGTGACAGATTCCATGTTGCCCTGAACCTGTGTAACAAATATAAAACACAGTCACTGCTACTTCATTTGGAAACCTTTCACACGTTGAAATCAATGCTGTAAATATCTGCTTAAAATACTGAACAGGACTTAAAGCCACTCCTTAGCAACACTGTCATTCGTTACTGAAGACAACTGTTTAAACCAAAAAATTAAGGAATTAGTATATTCTTACTTAGACTTACTGATCTGACATACTGTCACTTTATTCAATTAATACAGTGGTTCTTCATGGCAGAACTTCTTATGAAAAACCTTCCTGCCCCTGACTGCTAGGAAAATGTGCTAGGAATGTATGAGTGGTGGTAAAGTGTAGTGGGAGAGCCCTTTTATTTTATCGTTAACTGAGATGACGTCACAGTTGTTTTGACTTCGCTTCTCACGCAGGGATAACAAAGCGCCATTTCATATTTAATTATCTGACTCATAGAAACAGCACTTAGCACTCATTGCAGAAAGGAGAGATAAGAAGTTTCTCAAGTCCAGGACAAACAGAGATAGCTCGTGTATTTCTGATGTGGAGTACTTCCTGCATTCCTTTTGTGTTAAATCGCAGCAATACACTAACATTTCTAAATGTGAAAGAGAAGAAAACAGGTAGCTTGTGTTCTGCTGGAACAGCAGTTCTTGTTGCAGCTGTAGAAATCTGATTTATATTAGAACCTAACCTCATTTCCCCAACCTTTTAGGACTGGGGCTTAACCGTGCTACGAGGTCGTGGTTTTGGAGTAACTCCTCTCTGCTTGCTTTGAGCAGCAGTCGCTCAAGGCTTCCATCTGACAGGTACTAAACGACATTTTTTTTTAGTCTGAAGAAAACTGAGGTTAAAAATGAAAAGGCTTTCATGGCAAAAATCACTCGCGCTTCACATATTTTGTGTTAATGTCCTGAGTTCGGCTGTAGCTGCAGGAAAATGATTAGAAATGAAGACAGGAACGACTGACAGGATCACTAGCGGGGCGGGTCCCGGAGCCTGCCCGGGGACAGCAGGGGGCGCAGTGACGCCTTATCCTGGTGCTGTAGGAACGGGATCCGTCTGGGATTGCAGCTCCGGCCGCGGATGGATGGATGGATGGATGGATGGATGGATGGATGGATGGATGGATGGATGGATGGATGGATGGATGGATGGATGGATGNGCTGTTCCAAGAAAGTGCTGTGGCTGAAACACACTCCTCTTAATGAGTCACGCTGTCTAGAATACTGCCTGTGGATTTGCAAGACAGAATGATGTTTACATCCTAGTCCTAAAACCAAAACAAAGAGACATAAAAACATGCAGTAGTTTGCATACTGTCTGTCCTGTATTTAAAAAAAAATTATGGCACATTTTTCTGCACCAAATAGCATTGACTGTAGGCTTGTTCACTAATGGATGAAGATGGTATCTGAAGTCCTCAAGCGTTTAGGAACTGTATGTTTGTAAGGGAATACTTAGTTAACAGTGATGAATCCCATACTGAGTGGACCTGAGTCCATCCCTGTTCCCTCATGGTCTTCACTTGAAGTAACAATGGAATTTGGTGTGTATTATTGTACTGAGTCATTAGAAAGGATAAGCACAATGTGTACTAGAAAGCCACACATGGTTGTGGAGGGCTGGCCCAGAAACAGTGAGCTCACAGCAGCCACTCTAGTGTGAGAAGGTGATAAAAGTGCAGCAAAGGGCAAAGAGGTGGGCAATGGCCTGTATTTTATGGGCTGTTGTGGTACTGCTGCATGGTCTAGGAACCTTCCGGTGGAAATTTATTTTGCAGCATCGCAGGCAGTAGTGTTACCATTGTACTACTGCTAAAATAAACTTACCGCGTTTTCTTGAGTACAGAAGCTTTTATTTTTGAACTCATGGACTGACAGTTGGCTGCTCAGTGGTAAAGAATCACAGGTTGGTTGAAGTTGGATGAGACCTCTCTAGGCTATCTGGTCCAACCCCCTGCTCAGTCAGGGCCACCCAGAGTCAGGTGCCCAGGACAAAGTCCGGATGACTTCTGAGTATTAACTCCAGAGCCTCCCTGGGCAAGCTGTGCCAATGCTCGGTTACCCTCACAGTGAAAAAGTGTTTCCTGCTGTTTGTTTTGCACTTCTGGTTGAACTTCATGAAGCTTTTGTCAGCCTATTGCTCTGGAATTCTTTGTAGAAGTATAGATTCCACCAGAAAAAGTGATAAAATTTAAAAAATAGTTCTAGAGGTAAATGTTACAGCATTTTCCATAAAAATTCCACCAGATTTTATATTACTGTGCCAGAAGATAACAGTGAGAGTTTTCTTCTGCTTCCTTGCAGACTTGAATCATCACTTATCAAGCTCATCTTTCTCAGCCCGTTATCATTATGTAATATAGGGAAATTGTATCTAAGAGTTCTGGAAGTCCACACTAATGGAATGAGGACTTTGTGTGTTATTTCTGGTAGCATAATGAGCATTTATCTCTGTGTGTGATACAGAACTCTGAACTGGACCTCTGAAATAATAATTTGTAGCATGATGAACTGGAACAGCCCCTTCAAGCTTATGTTTGAAGGACTTCATTTTTAGGATTTTCACCTGGTCAATCCAGACATTTAATCCCTGACCTAAAGCCATGCTGATGGAGGGGGCCTGATGTGGAACAGAATGCATATGGCCTGAAAATACATATGACACTACATGATACGAGTATCGTTAAAACTTAATCTGTGTCTTTCAAATAAATTTCTCTATAAAATTTCTCTATATAAAGCAGTTGAGAGGAGATACTGTTGAAAAACAGATACTTAAATAATAAATGAGTTCATACATGCTGAAGATGGTACTGCTTAATTTGCTTTGCAGATTTTTATACCATTTTTTGGCTGTGGAAAGCAAGAGGAGCAGTATTTTGTGACAGATTTGTATTATTAAGTCTTCAGCAACAACCTTCCCTGACTGCAGGAAATACTGTGAACCTGTAACAAATTCCTGTAAAACTGTTTTGTTCATATGATTTTTCTATTATTAATTGTTTACTATTTAAACATTTCTTCATATGAGATGGAATGCAGTAAGTCTGGAATCTCAAACTAATAGTGATTGATTTCCAGGAAACTGACAGAAACTTTTACATTCTGTAGCTGTTTTCTTCAGGCTGTCGTCCAGATCACTTTAAAATATTCATGATTTTACTTTTTATTATTTCAGGTAAAAAGCATTACAGATCTATATGGTGTAAGATATTCATAGCAGAGGAAAAAGTTTGGGAAGATTGTAACAAGCTTCAACACAGTGTGGTTCAGAACTGCTTTTTATTCTGCTCTTGATTGTCAGTATGTCAAGTTTGCCTTCCAGGACTGGAAATAAAGCAGTAAAAGGATGCTGACTTCCAGACTGATTCTCCCAGATACTTATGCTAGAAAAACATAAGTGGAATGTAGAAAGGCTGTTTAAATGCAAACTCAGATGGTAGAGGACACAGTGTAGCTTGCAGAGGAAGGGCCTGTATATGTGTTTTACTCCTTTGTTTTTCTCCTCCTTTGATCTTTAGTTGCAAATATAGCTGAGGATACCCAAACTGCTCAACTGGATGTCAGCCATCAGGTGCTCTGGTGCAACTCTTGACGGAGATGACTTAGCACCTCATATTGCATTTTACAAATAAAGGTGTGATTTATTTTTCTTCTTTGTCTTGAAACCATTAATACCTTTAGGTAAAGAGCTGTCAACATGCTATTTGCAAATCTGCTGGTTGCACAGTATAATACTTAAATATTACACCAGCAAAAATTTCTGCTAGTCTAAATGTATCTAAACACATACTACTGTGACAGTATAAAAATATAGCTATAATAAAAGTAAAATGTAGATGTAATAAAAGTAAATGTTACTGTCTGTAATCTTGCAAACACTGTAATGACTTTGAAATAAAGAACACTAATGATGAAGACTGTTTAACTCCTGGTAGAAAATCTAGGATTTCAAGCCTATTTGGGGATATTTTACATGCTGGATCCTTTAAACTTTTGATGGAGGACATGCACGCATCTAAACTCCTGAAAAGTAATTAATTATTCTTTAGGATTATTTTTTAAACATTTTGTTCTATTCCTCAAATCCAGAAATGTAATTTTAAACAGTGTGCCATGTGCTCTGGAGAGCAGAGGCACTGTGTGTCAGTGCTATTTGCCCACAAGACCATTTCTATGCAGGTCTGTGACTTTGTGGTATCACTGATGTAGGTAATGTAAGGTTTTACCATTTTAAGGTACCACTGGCTTTTTATTTAACATGTATACATCTCTTACCAAAATGAGTCATTTAGGAAGTTCTCAATCTAAAACACATAAGTCAGCTTACTCAGTTTTGAAAGGATTTTGTGTTACACCCCTTTTCTGCATAGATCAGATGCCTACAACATTGCACAATTTTAATCTCCCTTTCTCCCATGGCTGAGGCCGTATTGCTGTCTTACCTGTCATACTTTACTTTCTTCTTACTCCTTCTTTCCTTTCCTGCCTCTGTCATCTCCAAGTAGTACATACTCTAAGAAATCTAGAAAAAAAAACCTAGTTAATATCATTACTTAAATTCATCCTGACATTGCATCCAAATATGATTTCTCTTTCAAAGAACATTCTCTGGTTTCTAAAAATGCACACTGCCTTCCAAGAGATTGTCCTACTAACTTGCTTCTGATAAATGAGGTTGTACAGACAATCTTCAAAAATAAATTAATAGTTTATCACCATCCTAATATAAATTAGAAAGAACGGAGATTTTTTTTTGTAGTAACAAAAGAGTGTATGTCCCTAAACTCTGTAGTTAATGAAACAGACTCATCACCACCTGCTTTCCCACAAGCATAGAAATCTTAGTTTAATTTTATTGAATCAATTTTGTGCAGTGATTGATGTCCAGGTAAATAGAAGTGAATAATAAATCAGTACTGAGCTGTAGAAACGGGACATTGCAGGACCTGCAGTCCCTTAGGACTTTAATTGGGTGTTTGTTGTAAATCTAGCATGGTCAACCTCTTTCCACACAGTTAATCAACTACACTGTCTCTCTGACTGGGAAACAGAAATTAAAATCGCGTTTAGTATGTACAGTTATTGATTAGAGATATTTTGTGTAGCGAAGCACATGCTGTAATGAGTGTGATAACATCTTTGTGTGCATGAAGACATGAGTGACCAGTGCATCCCTGTGCAGTTGAAACATTGAGTGAATTAAGACCTGTGTCAGATTTGTTCTCCTGTTTTGTAATTTCTCAGTAGGTAAAAGCTGGAGGACACTTTTCAGTCATCTCTGGAAATGCACTTAAAATACAGGACTTAAAAAAAGGCTGACAGGCTTGAAAACATCCGGTCTGTTGCATAGTCTTGGATAAAGCAGTTCACTCTGGTAAAACAAGTGGTAGTAAATATGTGCTAGTGCCACCTGAAGCAAAGAGTTTGGCCCTACTTAAGAATAAGAACTTGTCCTCAGTAATATTCCAGAGTTACTCTCCCTCTAACTACACCCATTTCTTGGACCCATAAAAGCGTTACAGCTGTCCACATTTTTCAATTTTTCAACCCTTCTTGTAAATCTCTTTTCAGAATTTCAAGGGTAGGAGCTGAACTGAGGAGTTAAATAAGTTCATATCACAGTTAAACACCAAATCAGTTTAAGATTCATTTGACAATTGTATTTAGACCACCAACTTAAATTTGAGGGATGTATATCTGATGCAAGTATTGGCAGCCATGTCTTAAAACTGTTATGACATATTGACAGAGTGTCTTCAAATGCCTTACAAGTAATTTCACTGAGCCAACAGAGGTAAAATGGATCTTATTAAATGAGAATGTGCAGACATAAGAATTGTTCTTATTTAACTGTTGACAGAGTTTCATGTTCTTGTTAATTGGAAGGTGGTCAAACTTGAATGTTGTGATCATTAGAAAATTTCAGAAAACTGTAGAAAATACAAAACCTGCTGCTCTAACATAAATGGACCATTACCTAAATGGATACCCCTGAGTCTGGTGTATGCATTACCCCATCCAGCTGCAAAGGCCAGCAAGAACATGTCTTGTAATGTTTCTCCAGCTCCAGGAAGCCACAATTCTTGGCTTATTAGGAAAGAATTTTCAAAACGCATTTTTCTGAAATTATGTAGTCTTGCTTTTGCTCCTTTTATTTTTCCAGTGTTTGGTTTGTTGGGTTTTTTCTTTACAGCTGTAGTCAGTATAACATCATAAAACCAGATGTGCTACCAAAGCCAGATAATTTTGCCTTTTTTTTCCCCCACTGTCTCATATCAGAATCAAATGGAGAATGTTGAGTCAAGGTGATAAACAGTTAAATAATTCTTAACTGGTCTCCAACAAATAGAATCTTCTCAGGACTTTTTAGGAAGGTATTTTCTCAGTGTTTTTAGTGGTTTTAATATGCAGATGGCTTAAGGTCAATTCTATGGAATTAAAATAACTACAGCCCCCATCCCTGAAACGGCCCATTCTGAGTTACAATTTGTAGGTTTTATTTTGGGACACTGGCCCAAGCACTGACCACTCTGAGTTACAAATTATAGGTTTTATTGAGGGATTTTCATATGAACATTTTATTGCTTTATTCATTATTTGGTTTCTTTCCCTGCAGTTGAAACCTCAAGGAACAGAAGTTATTCTGCCGTTAATAATAAGGTAGAACCGAATTTTTTAATGTAGGTCTGAAGATGTGAAAACTCTCTGAATATTCTTTAATTCTTTGTTTTCATTGCAGTGCTTTGTATATGAAGCCACCATGTAGCAATGCACTCATATGAAACCCTGAGAGCTCAAAATGTGATTATGTCAAGTCACTGGAGCTGTTCCAAACATGGTTTAAGTTTCCACAAAAACACTGTAACATTTTAAGTAGAAGATGTTTAATCATTTCTCTTCCTGGATATTGTCTGTCCAGTTACCATCAAATACCCCACGCATTAAATATTTGCTTCCATTGTGTACGAACCTAGCAAAACCCAGAGTAACATTTCATTTTAAACATCTTCTTAGTGTTAATTTGAGATTTCTTATAGTCGAATTATTCACAGTGGTAGCATATTTAGTAAATGTGTGTATAGCATATGTCTCTCACATGATATTTTCCGTGTTTTAGATCTAGCCCAGTTATTAAAACAGTTCGTTACTGGGAAGAAAAACCCAACAATGCACACAATAATAGGTGGAACACCTTTTACTTCACCCTTACGTACTTGCATACTTCTGCAGTTTTTGTGAATGAGGAAAACTGATAGTGTTTAAACTATCCGTTAATTTTCACAGATCAACAAGAGGTCATGATAAGGTGTGTAAATAGCATCTGTTGACAAATTCTTGGAGTCTAAACAAAACATTTAGAAAAAGTTTGCAACTATTGCTCTATAATACCCAGTTGTAGACAAGAATAAGTCTAGGTAAGCTAACATGGAGAGATACTGAACTGTTGTATACCTCTAGGTTCTTCCTAAGAAGAAATTACCCTCTCAGGGAACCAAGGAATGTTAACTGTCTCGTATTTGCTAAGGCATACCTGGAAAATAAACTCTTACCTACAAGTTCTATTTTTCTTTTTCTTTGGAGGTGGATCCAGGAAGGGGAGAAAACAGAAGAAAACAAAAACTATGTTGGACCTAGAAGCAAAGCTACATCTGGACTCAGATTTTGGGTTTTGCAGAGGCTGTTTTGGAGGCTTATGTAATAAGCCTTTCCTGCTTTCATGAATGGCTCTTGTTTTGTTATATTTGCATTAGACTCATATTGTGATAAAGACTATTTTCAAGGCTTTATCCTGCTTCTCTGATAATTTTGTTATGTTTAAGCTGGTTAAAGTCTGTTTTGCAAACAGCATAGAAAGAGTGAAAGCCTAAACGTGAGTCTGCATCATGCCTATTGTGTATGTCAAGTACGTGATAGGCACCTAATCCTGTGGGAGCATCCTAGTAACAAGACAACTATTAATAGTGACAAATCAAACACACCAGGAGAGACAGACGATGTTTTTGTTCCTCTAAACTGTTCTCGCATAATAAGGTAAATAAGAGCCAGGTCTTACATACTCTTTGCTCAGCAGTGACATAGACCAGCAGGAAAAAAGAGCATAATTAATCAGGTTATAACACCTGAAAGTTACTACCTGCCTAACTCCTACGTAGCCATTTGTTTTCAATATGAATTTGGTCAAAAGGCCAAGATACCTGAAGGGCTTTAGTTCTGATATTATATTTTTCCCCTTAAAACCAATGGCTCTCCAATAAACCATTGAATCACAGAATATGTTGGGTTGAAAGGGATCCATCAGGATCATTGAGTCCAACTCCTGGCACAGCATACCCCAAGAGTCACACAATGTGCCTGAGAACGCTGTCCAAATAGTTTTCAAACTCTGTCAGGCTGGTGCTGTGACCACTTCCCTGGGGAGCCTGTTCCAGTGCCCAACCACCCCTGGGTGAAAAAACCTTTTCCAGATAGGTAACCTAAACCTCCCCTGACTCAGCTTCAGGCCGTTTCCTGGAGTCCTGTCACTGTCATCACAGAGAAGAGATCAGCGTCTGCACCTCCTCTTCCCCTCACAAGAAGCTGTAGATTGCAGTGAGGTCTCCCCTCAGTCTCCTCTTCTCCAGGCTGAACAGACCAAGTGCCCTCAGCCACTCCTCACACGGCTTCTCCCCAAGGCCCTTCACCATCCTCGTGCCCTCCTTTGGACACTCCCTAACAGCTCAGTGTCTTTATTTAAGTATTTTGGCACCCAGACCTGCCCCCAGCACTCGAGGTGAGGTCACCCCAGTGCAGAGCAGAGCGGGACAATCCCCTCCCTTGCCCGGCTGGCGATGCTGGGCCTGATGCCCCCCAGGACATGCTTGGCCCTCCCGGCTGCCAGGGCACTGCTGGCTCATGTTCAACTCACCATTGACCAAGACCCCCAGGGCCCTTTCCACTGTACCACTTTCCAGTTCCTTGTTCCCTGTCTATACACACAGCCAGGGTTGCCCCATCCCAGGCAAAACCCTAAGGCTTCAACAGGATCAGTTGTTAGTCATGACAAGTGCTTTTGAAAATCTTACATGTTAATTTCAGCAATTCACAGCTGAAGAGTGTCATAGCTGCAAAATGGCATATTTAAGGACCGGATTGCTCTGTTAATGGTAGTATTGTTTTAGCTCTGGTGATCTAAGGACAGATAGGAGACAAAACCTAGTAGTTAGACCAGGTAATTCAGCAGAAAAAAACCTACAACCTGTTAAGCATGTGAGCACTTTCTTCAGATAATTTTACTAATAGAAAATTTAGAAGAGTGGAAGCTAACTTGCAGGGGGTTACATAATATACTAGGGTGTCAAAAGAAAGTTTTCAAGCACATGAAGTCTAATAAAGAAGTAACAAATTCCTGGCTAAAATAATTTAGGACAGCATTTGGGATCTGCTTTCAGTATCTGTTTAGGCCATTGATGACTGTATGTCTTCTAGGGCAGGTATTCCTACTGTATGTAACTATGGATTTAGATGGTGAAATTAAGTTACTAATTATGTTCATCAACTAGTCAGATTTCAGTGAAAAAGTTTAAACAAAAAGAAACAGAGAAGTCAGCAGAAGTTTGAGAAAGACTGTAAAATATAAAATTCAGTCTTCAGTGTATTGGTGTATTTGGTTTCCGCAGAAGTGTGAATTTTGTTATAGGTTCATCTTTTTTGTATGCCTTTGTTGAAAATCAATATGAGACATAAAAATGGAATGCTACTTTTGAGAGAATATTGCACAGGATTAGGATATCATTTCCTTAATCTTCCTCTAGATTGTCAATGAATTTCCTAAAGGTACTGTAGTGGCAGATTTCCTACCATTGTTACATCATAGGTTTAATTTCTGTTTCTTGTAGGGTTTAATCACATCTGAATATTCTTGCCAGAATATCAGTTTATTGCTCTTTAAACTACTAACGACAGTTAAATCACTCCTGGTACAAGCTGGTATGATAAAGTGGTATGTAATAGGTATAACAATAAAGCAATGTTAAAGCTGATAAATTATAGTAACTATTTGTTAAAGAGATTGATTTTCATTGAACTTCCTGACATATTTCATGTTTTAATCTAGTGCAAACAGTAAATTGTTTAGTTTCTTAATCCTATTCTGGTCAGCAAGGCTGCTATAAGGGTAGTTTATTATTGCCATGAAAATAAATTTATTTGTTGTTATCATAGAACACATTTATCTAGAGTTTAGCCGTGTACTGACCACTCCTGTCATCTGGAATTTGACAAAGCACAAAATTATGATGATGATAATTTAAATGATGGTTGATTTAAAAATTTTTTTCCAACCTAAATAATTCTATGATTCTGAAATGAAAAGGTAACTGACAGCGGAAGTAGCTTCCTAAAATCATATGTGTTGCAATATACCAACCTACTGGTGATGAATGGAGAATGCGAAGCTGGTAACAGGGTACTTACAAGTGTAAGAGACACCCACATATGCATTGCTCAGATCCATGTCTTCTACTCTAATCTACCTGTCCAGAACTCAAAATCTGCCACTGACATTGAAAAATGTTGCAAAATTAGTGGAATGAGGATTGCTAGAGTTCTGTGTCAGGCAACAGATGCCATGTGAATCTGATGGACAAAACCAAGGGCACAGCAGGACATTCTTACATTATGCATAAGAGCTCAAGAACATTACTTTCTGGAAGGTGTATATACATATTCCTAAGGAACAGACAGTAGTACCATTTTTGCAGTTGTTTGTGGCAGTACAGCTCAAATTTAAGGCTTTTTTAGTGTGGTGCAACACATGCTGCTCTGTTCTACCTTGGGTATATAAAAACACAACCACCTGGTGATAATTGTGTTGAGCTTCCCACAGTCTAAAAAAACCCCAACCAACCAACCAACCAACCAACCAACCAACCAACCAACCAACCAAAATACTATATTCCATATTGTGATATTTATCTGGGAGCTGTACCAAATTTTGCTGTACCAAATAAATCAGTGTTTGCAGGGGTTGTCTCTTACATGCATGGTGTGTGTTAGTGTGGTCCTCACAGACTTTGAGGCATTTTGTGCTAGATACACATCGTTCTAATTAGGCTTGCTTCTTTCTCCAAGACATTGCTTTCCAGTGCACCTCAGAACAGAATTCTGGCGTTGACTTTAGCTGTTGCTGCAAGAGAATAGTAACTATGACTTGATTTTTCATTTTAGTGGTGGAGAAATTTTAAAAAGTTAATTCTAAGTATCATTTGGACACTTTCAAAAAAAAGGGTAACATTTCAGTTTACTACTGTCAGCATTTAAAATTTCCAGTACTTATGCTGACCTCTCCCACCCCTTTTGATTTCCTCTCTCTTCCGCTGCCTCAAACTTGCATAGATTTAAAAGGAAAAACACAAGAGAAAGCTTACATTTGGCTGTAAATTTTCAGTGATTCCACAATGAACTCAAAGAATTCTTGCGTTTCAGCTCAGAAAAAGCCTAAAGAGCATAGTTATTGAAATCAGAGGTGTTTGAGAAAAGAATTTTTAAATGAGACCAAGTAAGCACAAAAAGGAAGTGGATTGCTAGAATTGTAAGCTTTCTTTAACTAAAATTGAGCTTCCTATACACAAGTAATGACAATATTGTTAAGAAATTACTATTTTATCCAAGCTATTCTCATGTGGACAACAAGTTCTACATTTGACTTAAGAAGCAGGGACAAATTATCATTTTAGGCCTATATGTTGCATATTTTACTACTGGGTTGTTTTTTTTTTTTTTAATATTAGAACAGTGGAATAAAATGTTACAAGTAAATACTCACAGAGTCATAGAAGATCCTGAGTTGGAAGGGACCCACTAGGACTGTCACAGTCCAACTCCTGGCTCTACACAGGACAGCCCCAAGAATCCCACCACGTGTCTGAGAGCACTGTCCACAACATCCTGGCTGTAGCTCTCACTAAAGAAAATCCACTGTGGAAACAAGTGTAGAAACTCTTCCTGTTTCAGATCTCATCAAGAACTGCAACTAGAATATTTATGGCAATGGCACATAAAACAAAGCACCCATGCAGGTGTAGGAGGTGAGTAGGTAGCAAAACACATTTTCTATATAAACTGATCTTTTGCAATCTGGGAATCTTGGGGATAGCAAATCCTCATCCTGCTGTTAGTTTTTACTCTAGAAAATTTAAAACCAAAATCTTTTCTCTCAAAGGGATATGCTAGAGTTATTAAGCCACATTGCTGTTACACAGTGCGAGAAGTGCAGACCAGATCACATCAATAGTGAAAGATTTACTCCCTGCCTCTTTAGTTACCTCATTTATNAAATGAAAAGGTAACTGACAGCGGAAGTAGCTTCCTAAAATCATATGTGTTGCAATATACCAACCTACTGGTGATGAATGGAGAATGCGAAGCTGGTAACAGGGTACTTACAAGTGTAAGAGACACCCACATATGCATTGCTCAGATCCATGTCTTCTACTCTAATCTACCTGTCCAGAACTCAAAATCTGCCACTGACATTGAAAAATGTTGCAAAATTAGTGGAATGAGGATTGCTAGAGTTCTGTGTCAGGCAACAGATGCCATGTGAATCTGATGGACAAAACCAAGGGCACAGCAGGACATTCTTACATTATGCATAAGAGCTCAAGAACATTACTTTCTGGAAGGTGTATATACATATTCCTAAGGAACAGACAGTAGTACCATTTTTGCAGTTGTTTGTGGCAGTACAGCTCAAATTTAAGGCTTTTTTAGTGTGGTGCAACACATGCTGCTCTGTTCTACCTTGGGTATATAAAAACACAACCACCTGGTGATAATTGTGTTGAGCTTCCCACAGTCTAAAAAAACCCCAACCAACCAACCAACCAACCAACCAACCAACCAACCAACCAACCAAAATACTATATTCCATATTGTGATATTTATCTGGGAGCTGTACCAAATTTTGNTGCTAGAATTGTAAGCTTTCTTTAACTAAAATTGAGCTTCCTATACACAAGTAATGACAATATTGTTAAGAAATTACTATTTTATCCAAGCTATTCTCATGTGGACAACAAGTTCTACATTTGACTTAAGAAGCAGGGACAAATTATCATTTTAGGCCTATATGTTGCATATTTTACTACTGGGTTGTTTTTTTTTTTTTTAATATTAGAACAGTGGAATAAAATGTTACAAGTAAATACTCACAGAGTCATAGAAGATCCTGAGTTGGAAGGGACCCACTAGGACTGTCACAGTCCAACTCCTGGCTCTACACAGGACAGCCCCAAGAATCCCACCACGTGTCTGAGAGCACTGTCCACAACATCCTGGCTGTAGCTCTCACTAAAGAAAATCCACTGTGGAAACAAGTGTAGAAACTCTTCCTGTTTCAGATCTCATCAAGAACTGCAACTAGAATATTTATGGCAATGGCACATAAAACAAAGCACCCATGCAGGTGTAGGAGGTGAGTAGGTAGCAAAACACATTTTCTATATAAACTGATCTTTTGCAATCTGGGAATCTTGGGGATAGCAAATCCTCATCCTGCTGTTAGTTTTTACTCTAGAAAATTTAAAACCAAAATCTTTTCTCTCAAAGGGATATGCTAGAGTTATTAAGCCACATTGCTGTTACACAGTGCGAGAAGTGCAGACCAGATCACATCAATAGTGAAAGATTTACTCCCTGCCTCTTTAGTTACCTCATTTATTTTACCCCTAGTTCAAGAGATGATGAAGGAAAGTGTTACTTCAGTAACCTCTTTCTAAAACAACTGAAGAATAGGTTTTTATTTGCTGGGGAAACTAGAACAAAGTAGCAAGCCTTAAACATATTTTTTCAGTTTAAACTGTGATATGTCTGTAAAGGCCTTTTCATTGTTCTGATGGTTTACTGGGTCATGCTTGAGCTTTTAAAGGTCTTGTAGGTATGGTCTGTTAGCTGGAGCTTCAAGCACAGTTAGAAACAAATAAACACTAAATGTACGAATTATCTGTAAGTAGGACTCATCTGAAATCCCAGACCACGGGAATGTGAACTCAGACTTTTATATGGGTCACCATAACCTTGCTGCAGGCATCTCAGATACCACTAGCATCTAGATTAATAATTCCTTTGACATCTGGCAATAATGACAAATAAAACTTTCAAAATACTGATATCTGATATTCTGAACAGCTGTGTCAATTGGTATAATAGGGCTGGAATCTCTCTTCCGGTGACTACCATGAATGCTGGCTCAGCTAGGTCCAAATGGGTCTCTTGAGATGCTGGCCTAGGAGATACGTTTTTCTGCTGCTCCATGCACAAAGAGGCTCTTGTGGGCAGGGGCTGGGTTGCAGAGCCGCAGCATGGGCTGCAGGAAGGCACTCTGGAGTTACACTGGCATTGTACCCCGAGTGGCACATAGAGCAGAACCAATGAGATCTGCTTCTGCGTAGGATAAAAAGGAGTGGTGTAGACTGGCTGCCTTTGTTTTGCTGGAGCCATTATTTACAAGGGTGAGGTGTTCTTACTACCAAGGGCTTTCCAACATAGACCTGTTTTTTTTGCATGTTGATAATTCAGGTTTTGTTGAGGAAACTCAGCAGGAGGAACTTCTCCCTCTGGTGGGTCTTGGGCCCACAGCCTGTTCTCCTGCCCAGCTGATGCAGGAGCATGGCCAGGTCCACGCTCTCAGGCACTTGACGGTCACGTGGGGCTGTTTCACAGAGAAGGCTTTGAGACTCCAGCGAAGTGGTGTTTGATGAGGCTGCATCTTTGGGTTTGTTTCACTGGTTTGGGCTGTAGGAGCCTGCTTCTCCATTCACTGCATACACAATATATAGTGTATGAAGAAGATAGGGTTTGTTCTCTCTCTCTTCTTTGGTTCATCTATGTACTTCTTTTGTCTAATGCTAAGTGTCACCTTCAGATGTTTCATAGGATTTTAATAGACGCTGCCCTAATATTTTCATGACCTAGTAGTAGCTTTCCAATGAAATATTTTGCCCATGTTGTGAACTGCTGTATGGAAGAAGAATATTTCCAATAAATCCTGTCTACTAAATCTTCTCCTATTTATTTTGTAAGAATTGTCCTCTTCTTTTTGGGACACAGGAATAAGAATTTTCTCAATCACTGTCTGAAGAGGCAGAGTAAACCATGCGAAGTGGCTGTTCTTTGTCAGAAATAAATCCATAATTGATCCTGATTATAGTATACAACTGTGGAAGCCACCCAAGAAGGCAGATGGCTCCCAAGCCTGGAGATAATAGTCTAGTGGCCACAAATTCTAGGTTTTGAGTGGAAACTTGAGCATCACGAAGAAAAAAGCCACTTGGGGACCTAGTTACAGAGTGGACTAGTAGAAGAGAAACAAAAGCACATAGACGAACTCCTTTGACATAATTTTCTTTGCCACTGGGGAGTACATGGGAGTAAGTAGTAAGACAGTAAGATA
Organism: Platysteira castanea; assembly: GCA_013397175.1. Lineage (NCBI taxonomy): Eukaryota > Metazoa > Chordata > Aves > Passeriformes > Platysteira > Platysteira castanea. The sequence continues at coordinate 215,442 of VYXC01007180.1, forward strand.
GTTTATTGTAATGTCTGCTTTGCTGAAACCTTTTCCTATGGTTCATCACTCAGGATGTACTTGTGCTGGTGTGCTCTGAGGTGGGGCAAGGGAAACTGGGGCAGATCTGTCTGGGTGTTTCAATACACAGATGTTTACAAACAGGCAGCACAAACACACCTTGCACTGTGTGTGGCTTCTCTCACCACATGCAGTCCCAGGAGATCACTGCATTCATGCCCTCTGCTAGGATAGGCAAAATGTATCAGTAGCATAATGTTTCAGTAATACTGCATGGCAGGGTTTTCAGTATGCCTTTTGGTTTTGTGCACAGTTTGCCACTAAAAAGTCTTTAGAACAGTGTGAGATCTCCACCTATCCCCAGTCACCCTGTCTGTGTGGGAGATGAAGCTGATGGTGCTGATGGTCAGCAAAGGAATACAAAGAAACTAAGTGTTTGAACAGTTAATTAAAGAAATGTTCTGAACTTTCTTAATTTGTTTGTTGATATTGCTGTTAAGGAAAAAGAAAATCACAAATCTGGATGCCCTTTCAGTTAATATGAACCATCTGTCTGGTTTGGTCTACTTTTCTGGCAGAACTTTTACTTTCGTGGTTCTTTTTCTTCTCTTTTCGATTATGAAACAATCCCCAGTGGCGTGTCAGAAATCACCATTATAAATGCTGACAATTGTTCTGAGGTTAGCATTAAAGGCTTTTAAAACCCATGATATGTCTGAAGCTGTGTATGTAACTACATACTGGCTTCAAATGCAAGTTGCCCTCAGTTGTGAACATGCTACAAATTCTTTTAACACGGAAATGCTTGTCAAGTGCAAATCAGAACTTGGTTGTTGGGACACCACTCCTAAGAGGAAAGAGAGTTTCCCAAGGAACCAGTTGATACAGTGGGGTGGCTGGAGGTCCACGATCCCAAGTGGTGAAGGTGGAGGAGAGCAGAGGTTCTTTGTACCAACAAAGATTTGCCCTGAAAATAAGCAGGGACAGAAATGGTAAATAATTGTCACAGCTGTGCACAAACTGGTTGAAAAGGGAAAGTGTGCAAGGCTGTTTTGCAGACAGATTAGTGCTCCTGTCTAAAATACTTGGGTTCTTTTGCACGTTATTCTTCCTGCCTAGATCTCGCAGGTGTCTGCTGACTTTTATGTCTGATTGGATGAGACTAGGATTTGACCCATGGCCTCTTAACATGCACCTCTCAGTCGTGAAGAAAACTTAGGAGGGGTGTAAAGGAACAAGAAATGGGTTTAGGTTTGCATCCAGTGAACTAGCAGCCGTTTTGCCTACAGCTGAACTGGTATTTCAACATGAATCTACATACTGTAGCAAGAGGAAGGAGGAGAATGTTTGATCTAGTGTTCTAGGGAGTTTTACAGTGTACTATAAAATTCTAATCGCAAACATATTTAGGACAAAATGCACACAGAGGCAAAGAAAATAAACTATTTGTACACTAATTAATATTAAGAAGTACTGGTTTGTTTCTGTTCCGAAAGTAGAAATCTTGACCCTCTACTGTGATGTGCTGGATGAGCTGAGGTAAGGTGCCTTTCATAACCTTTCAAAACCAGAGAAAAGAATTAATAAATATCTTTAATACTGTGTTTGGATGTTCTAGTTTTGTTACTGCTGTCAAGACTATCTTTCTGTTTCTAAGGCCAAATAACACTGAACAAAGTAAAATAAAATGTAATATTCTCTTTGTCTCCAACATAGTGTTCAAGGATACACATCTTTTCAGTTTGCAGCATCTCTAGGTGACTAAACACCTTTGCCTATTTCCATTAATATCAAGTGAAAGTCTTTTTCTTCCTTCAGTGGGAGCACAATTGAATCATTACATACCATTTCTTGGAAGCAATGTCTGATTCTGCTCTCTTTCCCTTTTTACTTCTTATGTCTATTATAGAAATTAATAAATATTAATATTTTATTATTCTGTAGCCTTTTGCTACACTCTTTTTTTATTTTCAAAATTCAGTGTGTTGTTTTGACACACAACAACCATCAGTGGAAAGACTTAGTTAATAATATTTGGAGAACATTACAAACAAAACCAGGAAATACATCATATGAGACAGGTTGAAGTAAGCTGAGTATTCAATTCTGCCTGTGCCAGCATTTCAGAAGTGTGGCTTTTTCATCACTGTGTTTTTCACTTCTATTTTCATCAAGAGATTTTGAATCTTCACTGAAATCTACAAGGGAAACATGAAGGGTTAATTCTATTTTTAAAAACTGGAGATTGTCTAAAATGTTGGTATTGAACAATGTGTGTAACCATATAAAATCAAACCTGATTGGACTCTCTAGTGCTTGACATAGTGTAATGGGGTTTCTGTTATTTATGCATGTCAAAATTTAGCTTCCAACACTCAGAAACTGATGTCATTCTAGTTCTGGTTTGAATTAGCAAAAATCAGAGCTTTTCTTTCTACTCTCATTTTGTAATAACATTGCCAATTAAGAAATAAGACACCAGCCGTGAACAAAGAAGCAGTTCCTGCTCTAATGATTTTGTGGTCTGAGTTCAACAGGCCTGATGGTCACCAGCTGTTTTACAGCATCGAACTTGTATTTCCATCTTAAATTGGATGGCCTCATGAAATGTAGTTCCACTGGCTCAGGGAGCCTTTCTCTTGTTTTTGTGAATAAACTGGAAATTAGAGTTATGATGTCTATAATTATACAAATGTCTGAAAAATCAGTTACTATATGGCTGTCTTTAAAACCAGATATTTTCAGTTCTTCTGCTCACAGATGTCTCCACTTCTGATGGTGGTTGGGAATTTCTTTATCCAAAGAAAACCAGCACAGGTAGTTTTTAAGCACAAATGGTTTCAATGAAGAATTTTGTAATTTTTTTCTGAATAATGTCTTTCATATAAAAATGTTATTATTTTCTGATAAGCACCACATTTCCTCAAAGGTCTGCAGAAAGGAATAGCTGCTGCTTTCACACTCATGTTTTGTGTGAAGCTGTCTGCAGCAATTACAAAAAGCTCCTGGCAGGACTGAATCAGGGGATTCCAAGTAGGAAGACTTGGTTGATCATGGCATACCTTTTTGGCACAGATTTTCACATGTCTTTTCCATCAAATTTCTGGCTTTTTCAAAAAGGGACAGCTTGTCTCAGTAGAAATACACCCACTTTTCATACACACTGTAGATTTTAATTACCATTTTACTTCATTGCTACCACATCCATGCCAAGTACTAAGTTGGCCATAAGCTTTTCAGCTGACCTCAGACTTTCTGGCATCATTGCATGGCATTATACCTTTGAATATGGCTCATTTTTGTTTTAGCACAGTCCATAATTTGGGATACTGATATTTTATCTCTATTTCTACAGATTCTATATTTATTACTCTGGTTGTGTGTTATTTCATTGTTAATTAGCCAATTAAGCAGGCCTTATTGTGTTCAGTTAATTTTGTAAGTTCCTGTAAACCCAAAAGTTAAGTTGGTTTGTCCCATATTTCCCCCCAATCCTTTTGAAGTTGGTTTCNATGCCAGTCGGTCTACCCCTATCCGGGGAATAAAGGACTCATGGATACAGTAGCTGCTGGTCCGTCCTTTACTCTTTGCCTCACGCCTCACTACAGTATAACACCGAACTCCTGTGCTGAAGAGCTGCCTTCTCCCAGCTCCTCACTGCCACCCAGGCTCTGGCTGAGAGCTCAGGGGCAGCCCCTACCTTGGCACGGTCGCCACGTGTGGGGCTTGCTGGGCTAGGACAGTGAGAACCGCTGTTCTCACTCTTTCGGGAGAGCACGCGGGTCGTGTCATATTATGACCAAAACCTGCAAGTGTTTACAGTGCCTACTGCTAGGTGAATAAGTACTGCTGTCTTTCCTTTAATGTACTTACCCATAGCCTAACAGGAAACCACAATGCACAGTCAGGGCACAAATACAACATCTCATTTTAGGGATGGGAAGTGCAGTGATTTCTGAGCTCGATAAAAAAACAAGCTGTGTGTCGTGTTTTCAGTTCCTGCGTCCTGTATGATTCCCGCTGAGTTGAACAGGTAACTTTTAGCAGGAAGACAACAGTATGTGAAAGTACTCCCAACTGCGCTGGGAGTTCTAAGGAGCAGGAATTAACAAAAAGTAATTTGCTTTGTGGTGAGTTTTGTGGTGTTTAGTCTCATGAAGTTCAACAAGGAGAAGTACAACATGATGCTCGAGGGTATAAACAGCCCCAGGCACCGCTACGCTCTGGACGCTGCCCAGCTGGGAACAGCTTCACAGAAGCCACTTGGGAGTCCTAGCAGACAACAAGCTGACCATGGGCCAGCAGTCTGCCCTTGTGGGAGAAAACCCCGCCAAGAGCATCCTGGGCTGTGTGAGGAGCAGCGTTCCTGGCAGGGGAAGGGAAGGGATCTTGTGTCTCTACTCAGCACTGGTGACACCACATCTGGGTGCTGGTCCAGTTCTGGGCTCCCCAGTACACAAAAGACATGGACACACTGGAGAGAGTCTAGCAAAGGCTGCAGAGGTGATGAAGGGGCTGGAACATCTCTCCTTTGAGGAGAGTCTGAGACAGCTGGAACTGTTCAGCCTGGAGCCCCAAGAAGGCTCAGGGCGGGAGCTTATTAAGGTGTGCAAGTACTTGAAGGGAATGCACACAGAGAAAGGAGCCAGACTCTTTCCAGACATGCCCAGTGATAGGGTCAGAGGACATGGGGACACTGTTTCAAACAGCAGGAAACATTTTTTTCACTGTGAGGGTGACTCAGCATTGGCACAGGTTGCCTAAGGAGGCTCTGGAGACTCCATCCCTGATATTCAGAAGTCACCTGGACATGGTCCTTGATACCTGGCTCTGAGTGGCCCTGACTGAGCATGCAGTTGGACCAGATGGCCTACAGAAGTCCCTTTTAGCCTCAGTCAACGGTTCTGTAACACTGAGTATGTGTTTTCTAGAGTCTTCCATTAAACAGAACTCAAATTACTCAGGTTTTGTTTTACAGACTGATTTTTACATTATAGAGGTATCCGTACCCGCCATTTAAAATTTTGATGTGGTATCATAATGTGTTATGAAATACGTAAGACAAGTTTTCAAGTGAAAAACATAGAGATATCAAATTTAAAATTACCAGCATAAGCAAAGGAAACAATAGCAAATAAACGGACTTGTCAGGTGAGTTGGTTGCAAACCTTGCATGGATTAAGCAGCTGCGAACAAAAAGCTAGTGAAGTACAAAAATAACTATTGATTTTTAAAACTGGGCATTGTTAAATGGTCCCTATGATCATCTAAGATAGTTTAACTTCTGGTGGTTGTATGAAAGAAACTCACCATTCAGCATTATTCTCCATCTGCTTTTGCTCACAGTTGCTACTGTTGTGGAACAAGTTTCTCTTGCAAGCTTCAAATTTTCCATTACAACAGAAATATCTTTATTTTCATATTTGTTCAAAAGCCAGTTTATTTTTTTTTTGCAAACATCACAGTGTGCCAGTTGATATAACAACAGATTATATATACCTGTGATTATAAGTCATGAAAAGTAGCTGCAGAACATGCTTGTATTTCTTTGTTCTTGCAACCGGTCTCATTTTCTTCTGCCTCTACTGTCCTGTAGGAGTTAGACCTCCCTGCCCATCCTACTGCTTTGTATTGCTCCCTTTTTCTAACAGTTTTCCTTCACTCTGCCTGTTCCTTGCAATCTTATGAAATCACTGACGCAGTATATGGTAACACCACAGAGGTGTTCAAAATGCCCAGTGAACAAAGATGTGTGCTGTTTCTTCCATCTCCTAAAAGCAACACTGCTCATCCCTTTGCCTTAAGTGACAAACTGTCTAGTCCACATGGCAAAGGGTTTGTGGCACGAGCCAGCAGGGGTGCATGGAGCGCTACCTTGGGATGACAGGCACATGCGAGTTGAGAAAGGTGTCTTCTACAGAAGACATGCTTAGGAAAAAGAAGATCTGCTTCAGAGAAGATCTGGAGATCTTCAGATAAGATCTTCAGACAGCTGGAAGAAACTTCACTTTTAGCTGCTCTGGCCCTCATGGGGGCCTTCAGCCAGCCTGGTATCTGCTGCAGAGTTAATGCAGTAGAGCACAAGTAATTCAGGAATTTTTTGGACTCCACTGATGATGATTTCCTGACACAGGTGACTGAAAAGAAAATAAGTTCTGTTGTCTCTGTTAATTTCACAGAAAATTTGGTTGGGAATGTGAATGTTGGGAGGAGCCACAACTGCAGCTACCACAAGACAGCATAGTTCAATGTGTACAAATACCTGATGGGGGGAATAACGAAGATAAAACCAGACTCTTCTAGTGGTGCCCAGCGACAGGACAAGAGGCAGGAAGCACAAAGAGAAATATGGGAAATTCTACTTAAAGAGCAGAAAAAATTTTTTAGTGTTTGGACAATTAAACAATGCTTCAAGTGTCTTAGGCAGGTGGTGGAGTCTCCATTCCTAGAGATATTAGAAACCCAACTGAACAACAGTCCTGGTAAACTCGCTGTAGCTGATACTGCTTGAGCAGGGGCTTGGACTAAGTGACTTCCAGAGATACCTTCCAACCTCTGAGATTCTGTGACATGAATCTGTGATAAAAATATATTCCAAAGCACATTTCATGGTAAATTTTAGAAAAGCTTATTCATAAAGAAATTACAGGGAGGAATCCCAGCTGACAAAGCAATTTGAAACGGTGCTTTATTTTAAATTACAGGAGTATCAGCTTTCTTTAGCCTGTTATGCACAATGCCATACAAATAGCAGAAGAATATGCTCCTGTTTATTCTCCCATGCACTTCTATGGCCCTTTCAGCCCACAGCTTCACTGCTGTGCAGAAGGTGAGCTAAGTGACACAGTAAGCTGTCATATAACTGGGACTAATGTGAACAATCAATTAATACTATTATTCACAAGCTGTCAGTAGGGGTGATGATTTCCAGACTGTCAGATAAGTATAAAGGAGATCAATAGAAAGTTAATTAGGAGAAGATGTGTTGACAATACTCAGCTCTCCCTTTTCATAACGCTAGGTCTGGACAAAGAAGTGAGTACCCCAGTGCTTAGGGGAGGTGGAACAGTGATGAGCAGTGGCTCAGTCAGTCTGAGGAAGCTGATGAAGTTGTTGCTATGTCAAGGTGACAGTTGTAAGATCTGTGTGGGAGCCCTGCTCTGGAGCTCTGTAGCAGACCAATTCTTGTTGGCTCACCTGTAACTGAGCAACTGAACCCTTATTCTGGTTTGCTCCCTAGGTGGCTATAGATATTGGCCACATAAACCTCTCTGTGAGATTTCACCTTGGAAAAAAACAGTTTAGGCACTCCTGCACATTCCAGAACCAGTAACAACTGATGTCTAGAAACTGATGGAAATAGGGGATATGGCAGCTTGCTGGTTATTGGATCCATCTTGTCATGATGCTAGAACTAAAAATGGAGTATTCCTAACCAAAAGAGAACAGAACTCAAAGACATATACATGTATTGTGTAAGTCAGTCATAGGACTCAGTCCACGACAGCATATTGTTGTAGAAACCTCATACCCAGTGTCGTTAATTATTAGTCATTTCTCCCCTTGGACCTTGCCATATACTGCAATCCTCACTCACTGCTTTTGTCTCTACATGGTTGCAAGAAAGCCATAGGATTTTAACTTTGTTTACAACTGAAATTTGCTTGTTCACCATGATGTGCAGCTTTTGGTGCAAAGACCACTACTTTCCCATCTGACAATTTTGCCCTGGTGTAAGATGGTCAGGGTGCACACACAGATTGCTGGAGACATTGATCAGATCAGCTGACAGGGCAAAACCACAGCCACAAGAAGGGGTGTAATTTTGGCTTTTCTTTTTCTGTCTAAGTAAAAAAATTCAGAAGAAATAACCTCATCTGTTAGATTTAAAAACAGGAAGAAGAACTTCTAAAGTTTCTAGATTTACTTTTTTTGTTTAGAGATGACCAGTGTGAGTCAGTCATTCCTTCTGCCAAGCTGGAAGCATTCATAATATCCAGCAGTCCCTAATAATTCCTAGGGAACAAATATTTTAACCTGTGGTAGACATTTTTGTCCTTGCAGATTTTAAAATTGGCAAAGCTTTTTGGTTGGAAAGCAAATCAGGAATGAGAAAGTGATGCTGTCTCTTTCATGAAAATTGGCTTCTAAGGAACAGAATAAACAGGGATTTTTCTGTACCTCCCTGGTTTGTGTTCTTTATGTCCATTATTTGGGTCCTATACTCCCTTAACTTGGGCTACATAACGTTTCAGTTTGAGAAGCCTTACTCTTCTCACACCAACCGCAGGGCAAACCAGGAAGAAGTAGACTGAAGTATAAAACTAGGGTATGAAATGCCAATCGGGCCTTAACTGCTTAAACAACACTAAATATATAAACATTTGAGCTTAATAGCATGCTGCCTTCTTGCTGGGGAATGAAATGGGTGGTTTCAAACAATAAACAACCACTGTGTTCATCTCTCTCCTTTCTTCTTCCAACAATTTCCTTTCTCATAACATTGTAATAAATGCTGCACTAAAGATTTTCAACAGCTGCTTGAATGTCACAACATTTACAGATAGGAACAAATTGGTGTAGCAGGGAATCAGAGGGCCAGTTTTGCCCGTGAAACAAGGTGAAAGTCAAATCAATTGGCTGTGCAGGAACACCTCAGAGCTGCCATTCAGGTTTTTCATCAGGTCGTTAACAAGTTATGACCTGTAATCAAAGTAAGCAGTACATTACAGAGATTTTTCTTTGTTGCATGTAATCTGTTGAAATGCTGGCATTTAACATGAGCGGGCTGGGGGGAACCCTGTGGCAATACCTGCCTGTACAGCTTTAACTATGTATTTATGTCCTGGCCCATGTATTTATCCTATATATCAAATTGAAAAACAGCGAGCAGCTGGAGCTGCCTCTTTGGAGGGTTGTAAAAGTGAAGCTATACTTTTTGTGATACTCAGCAATCTCTAGTGTTGACTAAGTGTCCTGATTTCCTTTGCAGTTGTTGTAAAATAGTTTTCTTCCCTTTGTTATGAATTTGTAAAACTGCAGCCACAGTTCCTTCAGGCAAAAATGCCATATGCATGTCAGCTCTCTTGTTTTTGTGGTGGTGGGTTGGTTGTCTTTTGGTGGTTTTATTTAAATCTCATACACTTCCTATTTGATGTTGCAACTGGAACTGGTGTTGCTGTGAGCATGTCTTTCATTTATGCACATATGTACATGTCCTTGCTCTATTCAGCATGTTTCAGCAGAAGAGATGGTTCCAGTGCTGGCAAAGAGAAAGGTCTAACACAGGCAGGAGGAGACACCCAGCTAAGAGATGGATTACTGCGTCACTTCAAGCCACACAAAATCCCAGCCCAGCAGCCAGGTGAATGCAGTAACTTCCAGGTGTAGGACTCCAAACCCCAAGGATACAATGCAGACATGGTGTCTGCTGGTTCTTTGCTGACTCAGGAGACAGAAAAGGGCCTGACACAGCTGACCTAGTCCTGTGACAGGAGATCTCTCTTAAAGAGGGCAACCCTTCTCTGCAGGATTTTGCTACTTTTTTTGGGCAGAAATTTTGCCCCTGTCAGGGTGTTCATTACCTTATTTCAGTCTGAAGAAGACCCCGGAAAGCTACTTGACAGCAAGATAAGACACATGCAGATCCACTGCATTCAATTCTAAAAAATAGGCACCAACGATTTTCAACAGAACTGAATAAATCTTCCTTTTCTTGTCTCACTTCCTCTCCCCCCCCCACTCCGTCCCTTCC
>VYXC01007180.1:244658-355390 GCA_013397175.1 Platysteira castanea
TTTTCCTTGGAGAGAGACCATTTTGTGTTTTCGGTGCATCTAGAAGGGAGTTTCATTGCTATGCCTGTAGTTGACCTGCAGGTCAGTCCACTGTGAGAAAGAGAGAGAAAGTTGAAGCCCAGAGCAGTAAGAAGTCTCAACAGAAGTCTGCAGTCTGAAAATATTTAAACAATTCTGTGAAAAGATTAAAAGATCTACTTTGTCTTTGAAACTTGCTGGAAAATGGAGTTGTTCCCTGCTGGACATCTGCACTAGCTGAATCATCCTCATGAAACCTTTTCTAATTCAGTGGTTGTACCATCTGATTTTGTATAGTGTATGTGTATGAGCTGTTCTGTACTGCAGTGTACCCCCTGGCAGGGAAGGGAGGCAGATGGAAGGGGCCTCACAGGAACATGTTGCTCTAGCCTGACAGAAGAAGGCAGCCTGTAAGGTCTTTTGGGGAGAGATGTTTGCAGGCTGTATCTGGCGAGGGGGTCTGTGCATTTTACTCACGTGTTACTGAGGAGGTTGCATGATGTGCTCAGGGAATCTGCTGCAGGGTTTCCATTGCTGCTCCTGTGGTCACTCTTGTCCCCTGAGATACCTGAAGGGGACAGGAAACAGCCCTGCAAAGGCATGGGTGAGAGTTTAGGAGTGGTAGATTGTCCAAAGCCATGAATGCATCAGACAGACCACAGTAAATCTGTTGAAAAGGGTGCTGAGGGAGTCCAGGTCTAAGAGGCATTGATATGCAGCATGGAATTTTTAAATTTAACCAGGAGTTATGGCTCTGCCTCTCAATCACTTTATCTTTTCCAACTTTTTATAGCAGTATATTGCCAAACAATATTTTTTTTTTCCAGAAAGCTGAGCGAAATCTAAAAATTATGAAATATTGAGCCCTCTCTCAAGCCTCTATCAAGCACTTCTGCTGGCCATCATCTCTAGCTAATACCAGTAGTCTTATGTCAGCAACGTGTGCAAGCATCCACAACCAAAGACCCATAAGCTTATGAGGGAGAATGGACCAGTGCTGTGGCAACTTCAGTGAACATCAGAAAGGAGCATGAGATGGTTTGTTCGGCTCCATATTTTTATTCTTCATTAAATTATTCCCTGGTCAGATTAAAATCAAACTGATTACGTAGGTAATCTCCAAATAATTGGTTTTGCTGTCTTTTCCAGTTATGACAAACTTTTAATTTTCAACTAACATTAATTAAATTAATTGCTTTTAAAACACCAAAGGTAATGAATTACTCTATACTTATTGCTTTATTCTCCTATCTCACCAGTTTATTGCACAATTGCATTAATATTTAATAATAATAATGTGGAGTTAAGCAAACCAGAGTACAGTGCAGGCACAGAAATGAGGCCAAGAAGTGGGTATGGACTGTACGGGGAAATCAAAACCACCAAAAACTACTGAAGCCCTCTGAACCATTTCCATAAAAGTCTACAAGAACGTACTGTGTGTGGTAACTGGTTTTCATAGAAGGTAAGGGAAACCTTTCCTGTAGAAAAGTAACTCCATGAAGCCTGGGGGCGTAACACCTCCAGGACCCTGGACACCCCAGCTGGATCAGTGCTAGAGCCAGGACTGGGGACATCTTTTTCTTTCTTCCTTTTTCTCTCTACCTCTTTAATTAACATTTCTCTCCCTCTTGCCTTTCACTCTAGTCCTTTATCCAAAACCCACTGCTATGTGCTTCTATAGGCGGTCAGGGACAAACACATCAATTTCCTTGCCAAGGGTGTAGTTTACTAACAAAACTTGGTAAGCTTTTGCAGACCCTCTGACCTTTGTCACTCCTTTTGACCAGGAGCATCTACGAATCTTGTGTGATCCTTCCTCTGAAGGGTGGGACGCCACACTTATGGAGGGAGTTACAGAGAAGTAACTACAGGTTTATTCTCTTATCAGAGATTGAGCTGTCCAGTTAGATCCATTTTCAGTAAAGCTCTGTGGGTTTAATTTCTCCTGACTGGGCTGCATACGGCATGGAGATGTAGCGGATGAAAGCAGGTTTATAATTTGTTGTATGCCTCCCCTGCTGAAGTCGGTCTATATTCCCCTGAAGCAGCTTGGCTCACAGGTCTGAGAACAGCTGGGAAGCAGAGGCATTTTCCTCCACAGAGGATTGCAAGGACAACCATGGGCATTTCTTGAGGCCAGTTTCCTGACTGCTAACACTCCTATATTTTTCTTCAAGAGTTGGAATTATAATAAAGAAGCAATTCCTTCATTTGCAAAAGATAAAAGTTATAAAAGATTTTGATTTCTTTTTTAAAGCAGATTTTTAAAAAGCCAGCATGGAAAAAAAGGAACCCAAATTGGAAAAAACCCCACCTTCTGTGAAAAATAAAACAAAGCAGTTTTAAAGACAAGGACATAACCATATATATGAATACCTGTACCTTGTTGCTTTCTTTGTAATGCATATTGCATCCCTTACTCAGTAAAGCGTTGTGTGCTTTTTTGCTTCTTAAATTTTTTTAGAAAATTTAGCTACCTATTTGCATGATGTATTTTATTGACCCCCATTATAGTTTTTTTTTTTTTTAATGGAAGAAATAAAATACATATAGCAAAGTTCTTTACAGCCTTCTTGTGTCATTACTATTTCCTACATTCAGAATATGAGATTTTTTGCCTTTGATGATTGTTGTATACTAGGTCAGCTTGTAGCAGCTTCTTGGTAGCATTAGAGACCAGGTTTTTGAAGACTGGTATGTGAGCCCTTGTGCTTTCTCTCTTTCCTCAGAGCACTGCAGTTACTCAGTACTTCGGGGTGTTTCAGTATCATGCATTGAAAAGTTGTCTTCTTGTTTTTTCCAAGTTCCCAATGGTTATAAATATTCCCCTTGTTTTCCAAGATAAAACTTGGCAAGCGTCTGCTCTGGTGGCCTAGTTTACTCTCAGCTTCTGAGGTGTGGAAGAGCAACGGCTCTGGGAGTTTCCCCCTCTGTGTGCTCTGGAAGTGGGTCTTTTTCCTGCTCCACATTAGAGGGAGAGGCTGGGGACCATGTCAGAAAGCTGAAATGTGGTCAGAAACCACATTTCATGGCAAATGTCTTGTGTGTGTGTGTGTGTGTGTGTGTTGTGAAGCAGCTGTTGATGCTATTTAAGTCTGTAGCTTGGAGCAGAGACTGCAAAAGACATTCCTACACCTTCACTTTTAAGAGTTGAGCAGCCTGTGTATGAAATTTGAATCCAAAATAACGGTTGTGCAGCCATCTAATTGCTCATTAACATTTAATAAGGAATTAATTGTCTCTGTATTCCCAGAGATATCCACTGATACTTCTTGGATGAGCACAACTGCAGATTTCTTTAGTAAACAATGAGCTTTCTCTGCAAGCAGCAGAAGTTTCTAACTGCAGGGTAACAGGCGAAACTGGTGGGATCAGCTGCAGGGACAGACTTAAAAATCTGTTTCCTGAATTGTTTCACTAGAAACAAAGCAGTGAGTCACTGCCAGTGGCCAGCCAGGCATGCCAGCACTCCTGTTGGCGCTGTGAGCAGCGTATGGGAGCACTCACATGCGCCCGGCGCGAGCTCCTGGCTCCCATTTCCCCTCAAGGGACACACGTTTGCAGAAAATACTTTTCCAGCAGAGAATTCACTCTTCGTAGGGAAGCTGCAAATACAGAGAAAATGGATTGGGATCGGCACTGAATGTGTTTGTTGATGCTGTACGAACTTTGCTAACACCTTCAAGTATTCCAACATTTGCCTTGTCTCAACTTCTGAGTTATACTTTATGGCAAATATGACACTAAAAGGCATTCTCAGAAAACACGGACTAAGGACTGTTTTTAGAAAGACCACACAAAGCTTGGCAGATGGAGCAAAGTTATTTCTGCAGGGTTTATTTTCTGCATAATTTGTTTTTATTTAGGATAAATGTGAGGCACATGCTGCTTAGTTGCGCTCGTGTTGATACAGCTGATACCACAACCAGCACAGGCAGTCCTCCACACTGAAAAATGGCAGCAGGAACTGGGAGGCAACAGGAGGGTAGTGTCACAGTGTGCTTCTTCTACACTTTATTCATGCCTGAGCATCCATCTGTGACCACTCTTGGGTACTAACAGACAGCTGGGACGAGGTGAGGTCAGATCTGCTGGCACATTTTGGGGTTCTTTGATTGCATTGTGAGCAATACAGGGGGATGCACATATGCAAGGAAACCACTCCTTTAAGGCAGCGTTAAGTGCCCGGTGAGATTTGGCACACCAAGCATAAGCTAATTTAAATGGTGTTTTATGGATTTACCTAAAATTCATTGATGTCTGTTTGATCACCCTGGATTCATAGAATCACAGAAAATGCTGAGTTGGAGAGGTCCCATCAGGATGATGGAGTCCAACTCCTGGCCCTGCTCAGGACACCCCAAGAGTCACACCATATACCTGAGGGCGTTGTCCAAACTCTTCTTGAACTCTGTCAGGCTTGGTGCTGTGAGAACTTCCCTGGGGAGCCTGTTCCAGTGCCCAACCAGCCTCAGAATGAAGAACCTTTTCCTGATAGCCAACCTAAACCTCCCCTGACTCAGGTTCAGGCCATTCCCTTGGGTCCTGTCACTGTCACCAGAGACCAGTGCAGAGATCAGCGTCTGCCCCTCCGCTTCCCCTCGTGAGGATGCTGAAGAGCACAATAAGGCCTTCCCTCATTCTCCTCTTCTCTAGGCTATTTAGGATATAAAGCAAGTAGAGTAAGGCCTCAAAGCTTTAGTGATCCCTTAGGGGGAATAATAATATAATAATAAAAAATATCTAATGAGAGGCTATAAAACTCTATTGCTTTGGAACATTTTGACAAGCTTATACTTACTTTGACCATGAAACAGGAGTCAGTGAGGACATCTTGAAGGAAAGAGTGTCATGAACTGGCCGGGTCAGACTGATGGATTTTTTTTCAATGACTCATTTAGATCTCAGGTTTTACTTCAGTCTTGATAAATGTGTCTTACAGCTCAAGAGGGGTATGCTGAATTCCTTTGTGAGCAATTGCCCGAGGATAATACTGGATATTCACTGGAATGATGTTGCAGAAAGTGCTAAAATTTACCAACATTCTCATGAGCTTTTCACGTCAAAAGTAATCTAGAAAAAAAAAAAGAAATATTTGGGGCTTGTGTTACAAATAAAGTCTTAGCATCTGTGATGACAAGTGTCCCAGGGCAGCTGGGGAGCTTTTGAAGGGGGTGCCTGAAGGAATTCATTTGTTGGTTGTTGCCTAGTGAGGGGAAGTCGAGAGGCCACCCAGACATGTGAAGACTGGACTGGGACAGACAGGTGGCAGAGCCCTGTGCCTATTCTGGGTGACATCTGATGGCCTGAGGTGAATTCACATATGTTAGGTGATTCACTGAGTTGGACAAAGAAGAATGTGACTAGCTATTTTAATTAAAATAAAGCCCAGGGAAGCTAAAGTATATCAGAATTCAGTTGCTTACAATCAGCAGTTAGATATGCCATAGAAAGCCAAAAACTGCTTCCTAGATCTCTTAAATGACTAAATGTTCATACCACTGATTGGCATCTATCTCTTTCTGTTCCTTATATTGGAGTATGTGCAAGGAGTTGTCTTTCGCTTTTGATACTAAGTGATCCTCACTAATTTTGAAGAGTTCAATTATCCTGCTTGGAGCAGAAGCTCCAAGCTGGATCCGTGGCTGAATCTCCTTCCAGTAGTACTAGACTGCAACTACTCAGGAACAGGGGAGAGAATCCTAGAGCATCAGCCCCTCCCCAGAGGCCCAGAGCATCCTGTAAAATACTTTGTGAATTTTATGGATATTGAGACCATCAGTAAATTCACCACTGTGTGTGTGAGATGTTCTAGAGATTACAGTTATATATCTTGGGGCTATTTTGATAAACCCTTCTCCAGTTTTTCGGATTTTGGCTCAGTCTGAGTGTACACCTCATACACACCTCAGTTGCTACCAGGCCCTGCCAAGCAGGAATGATGTACAGGAGTGCAAGCCTGAAATCATCTGTCATAAACTGAAGCCAGTCTTTGAAATGGCTAATTGATGGATGCAATGTGCAGAACTCCAGGATATATTAGCGATGGGCCTGGTGGTTGTGATGTTCCACATCAGTAGATGCGCTCCTTGACTGAAGGTTTTATGATTGTGCATGTTGAATCTTCACCATTACATGCACCTGGTCCAGGATAAAGCTTGCAGGGGCAGAAGATGAGTCACTGCAGCTGCTTTCTTGCTTAGGGTTGGTTATTCAAGAGTGGCCATGGACTGAGCAGAGCAGGAGCTAAGGGGCTGCTCAACAGCAGCCAGCGATAAACGCGTTACAAGACAGTGATCTCCAGCAGTTTTTGGAAACTGATGGTGTGGCTAGGCCAGTTCCCTCAAGTGACCTTTGATCAGGTTACTGCCAGCACCCGTCAGGATCTGATTAGCTCACCTGTAAGCTCTTTCTGTAGCCAGCTGTTTTAGCTCATGTACACAAATATGTACCTCACCTGTCTGCATTTCTGTTTGCATTTTATGCTGTGAGGGCATTGATCAGCCCACCATGAACCTGCCAGTTATCCCAATGATTCTGGTATAAAAAAGAATATGAAACCACTAAGCTTATATAAAGCAGCAAACAGAACTCATGGGAGTTCAACTTCCGATGCCAGTGAAACCAATATATATTTCAAGTATTTTTTTCCATCTGTGTAGGACCTGGGGTGCAGCTGAGTATCAGAATAAACGTAATTTCTACAACCCAAGCACATTTATAATTTCCCTTGGAGAGATAAGGCTTGTGGAAAAAAGTTACATTTTTGTTGATCTGATGTAGCTGGAAGAGACAGAACAGACAAGTTTCAGGCAGATGAGCTGTTTTTCAGGGTAATGCAGTAGGCTGAGTGATTTGGCAGATGCTGAGAGCAGATCCAGGCAGTAGAAAAGTTTAGCTTTTATAATCTTGCACTTAAGGCAGCCACATGGTTTGAAGATGCACTCCAGAAGGCCACCAGTTGAGGTTTTCTTATTTCCTCTTGTCCAGGACCCCACCATACATTCTGTGACCCTACTCTCTCATTCACCAAAGCCAAGCCATGATGGGCAGATTTTTGTTCTCTACTCACGCCAACTCCAAAACTTGCTTGCTCTCTCCCTGCCAGGGCCACTGATTCTTGTGACCAGAGTCTTCCTGCTTCCCTGACTAAGTCCAGGTTTGCTTCAAAGCTTGGCTTAGATGGTGAGCACCACAGGCTTTTAGTTTAAGCCCTTTGGAATACACCAAGGATATTACTCAACCAAGAGGTCTTTACTTTTGACATACAAAAGCCTGATCTTCCAGATAATGGAAATCCAGACATGCAGAAACCAAAACAGGGTGGATTGGGTCGGAGTATCTCTTTCTTCAACTCTTACTCCCCACGGCTGTTCTTGTCACTCTGATCCAAGGAGAAGTGTGGCCCCATAAATTTCCCCCTTTTAAAACACAACAAGAAGTCCCTTGTTTCATGGTCTGGCTCACCAGATTCCTTCTGTTGGCTCCCTGTGGAGTGCTGGCCTACAGTTTAATAGATTTTTCTTCAAAGATGTGCCACCAAAACTGTGTGAACTACAGTGGGCAGGTTTGCCTTGGCCAGGCTGAGATGTGCTCATATCATGGAGCACATTATGTGCACATAATACAGAGCAGAGCTCCTAACATGTTACCGGCATGCTCCAGCCACACATCACGCCATGTGCACCTGTGTACGCAAATAAAAGGAGTGATGAGCAAAGTAAATAGACAACATAATGTGAAGGAATACTGTAGGATCGAAATTTTATATTTTTCTGCTGAAGGAAGGCAGCCTTGTGATGCACTCCACGAGAGCAAGCAGCTGTACTGGAAGAGCTGTCACAGTGCGTTCCCCTGTGTGCTTGATCCCGGTGGAAACGTGATTTAGCAAAGAGATAGAGCTAGTAATGAAAGAGATGAGAACTATGAACAAATAGATGCCTGGTGATTTCTACTGTATCTCCTTTTTATCTTTAATATTCCCTGTGCACTGGAGGCAATGGAAACCGATTTAGGATGCCAAAGAATAAAGAGAAAAAGCTTTTTTCAATTATTTCCTGTTCAGAAATTCACAGCAGAGGATCTTGTGTCTCCAAATATTACCTATGTTCTGTTAAAGTATACAGCTAACAGAAGTCATGGAGATGTCTTTTGGAAAGAGCTGCTTCAAGGAAAATCAGAGATACCAAACAAAACTTGGCAGCCTTTGTTTACATAATTTTTCACATGAAAAATTGTGAAAATTATGTAATGAACAGCATGAAAATGAGAACTGAGTAGTGCGAACAGCACATTACTGGGACTGATGGGTTGGTTGGAACAACAGAAACAAAATTTGGAAGTGTATAAAAATTGTTGAGGTCATTGTGAAAGGAAAAAAACCCACATTGCTTGTGCTCGGAACAAACAGGAGATCTGGTGGATGATGTAAGGTCCTTGGGACTTGAAGGAGAACAAGAGAGGAAGCATCCCCAGTACAGTGGAGCAACTCTTCTAAATCAGAAGCAGAAAACAGCAGCTCAGGCTGGACCCTTGCCAGGCCTTCACAGGCAGGCTGACAGATGGAGGCTGGAAGACTTTTCCAGAGTGGTAGTAGCTGCAAGTGGATGCCACAGTCACAAGAGTGTTTCAGGGCTAATTGTATTAGTTTTGACTGGCTTGCTAACAGCTGTATTTCTGAACTTCCTGGGGGAGCAAAGGCCAGGGCAGGAGGTGGAGCTGGTAGTTAATTCATAAAGCCATCCTTTGAGAAAGGAGCCTTGGAAGATTTATGCCTCAGGGCTGGCAAACAGGAGTTCTCTGGCCTGGTCTGGTGAATATGGCCAGAAAAAGGTAAAATAATTAATTTCAGTCCCTGTAGGGAGACTCAGTTCATAAAGTAAGGTGAGCTGGAGAGAAAGCTGCTGGAGGAACTCCTGTTGTCAGGTTTGTCCATTTGGCCACAGGAAGGTGGGTGACTACCTGAACTGCCTGTGTGTTCATCACCCCAGGCTGTGCTTTTCTAAGAAAATGCTTTTGTTTTTAATAAATACTACTCAGCTTTGTGAGAGTTATCTGGAAACCCTGTTGACTCCCTGAAGAAGATGACCAGCACAGGGGCAGATCTGGTGGGGTATTCAGGTTCCCTCCCTGCCTGGAAGGGCGGCCAGTAGTGGCCAGGTGGGATGACAGGCTTTTTCTGCAAAGAAATGACAGCCTTAGCCTTGAAACTGCTGCTGTCCCTGTAGACACACAAGAGAAGGAAAAACCTTGACAACAGCAATGCATGTCAGTCATTGCAGACAACAAACACAAAACACCCACCTCCTGCTTCTCCATGCCTCAGCTATTTTCACAGAGCTACTTGTAAGAAACCATGGAGGAGAGAAGGAAGCTTAAAGAACAGAACGGTTTTTTCAGTGTTGACAACACTGATTAGTCCCAGGGTGTATCATGTAGGTCATCTAGTGTGAATCTAACAGCTTACCAGAAATAAAATAATCTGTGGCTTGATGGGAATGGAAATACCAGCTATACCCTGCCACATCAAGTAGCTTTAATCATGGCACCACCCTGAATGTTTTGGGGCTGAGTCTCTACATTCATTAATGTGGGCCAGGCTTTTCCACTCAGCCCTGTGTGTGCTGTGAGTGCATCCATCCGTCCAACCAGGGGAGAAACTGCTGCTGCAAGTCTCCCAAGGGCCAAGGAGAAGGGATTAAACACCAGCTCTGGCAAAAGCAGATCACTGTTTATCTTAAGACAATTTAATAAGTGGACACTCTGAAATGAGTTACCTCTCATTATAATTTTAATCAATCCCTTTCCACCAGTAGGGAGAAATAAATACAAGTAGATGTAAGTGAAGAAAATAACAGCTTATCAACAAAACAAAATAGCAACAGGCAAAACATAACAGTGATGGTTACTAGTTACAAAGGTGCTGAAATCTCACTGCCTCCCGGGGAACAAGGGGAAACTCAAAATGGGGAATGACCCCCCCAAGATGGTGCCCTCCTCAGGCAGCTGCCTGCTCTGGGAGACACGAGGAAGGTGGCAGACAAACCCTGCTCGGTGCAACCTTCTCTCTGGTTCAAAAAAAACCCAAACAAACAAAACAACAACCCACCAACACAAAACCGACGGGAAGGCAGGAGCTCACAAAGCAGTTCTGGTGGCAGAATTGCTGGTGCTGCCGGGACAGCCTGGCCCCACGGTGTCAGCCTCCGGCTCCTCGGGTATTGGTGCTGTTGTCTTGCCGCCTCTTCCTGGACTCCACCGGTGTTGGTACTACTGTTCTGAGCCGTGGGTGTCTTGGGAGGGAAGAAATGATCTCCCCAGGCACTGAAAACAGCGCTTGCCTGCCCCAATGGCTCTAGCCCCACACTGCAAAATTTGCTCTGAAAGGGGCTTTTATTGGGAAATGTAGCTTCTCGGGTTGCCACTGTTGTGAGTCCAGAAACCTTCCTGAAACAACCCCATCGGGAGGCAAGAGAGAAACAAAAAAACCCACGAAGGGGAGCCTCTGCCTTGAGCCAGAGTTCGGAGGCAAGAGAGCTCGGCTCGGGTGACCCTGGCTTTACACAGACCCGGTACCCGGTGGCCCTGTGATGCCATTTCCCGCTGCACTGCTGGGTCTTGGAGAGACAGTAACAGTTCTGAGCACAGACAGATGTGGAAGAAAGTAACATTTTGGCTTACCCACGACACTGTTGCTGTGTTTTCTTACCTACAGGATCCAGTTACGGAGGAGGGCATGGGGCCTCCATGTGCCAACTTCACCTGCAAAATTTTGTCCCTCTGTCTCTATTGTTAATATTTTTAACTAACTTTTTCTGGCAATGTAAGAAGAGTTAATAGGTCTTAGAAAGGTACTGCTTTGCTACCTTTTTCCCCTCTTTTTTGGTAATAAAATATAAAAAGAAATCCCAAAACTAAAACCAAGATGCTTCCACAGAAGGCATCAATAGATCAACTTTTGTCTTAAGGAACCCTGGTAACTTCTTTCTCTTTCTATATGGGAAATACAGAGAAAATCAAAACAGGAGTTGCAAATTTTAGAAATTTCTTGTAGTTTTTCTGTATAAATGAGGACCTAATCAAATGTAAATTCTCAGACTTTTCCTGCTTCGAATTTCCTTATTATTGTTTCTCTTGGAGCTTGCTGCTTATATTCAGTTTTTCTTGTAAAGCTGTACTATGGCTGAGCTAAGTGAACAGCTGTTTCAGACATAAACCCCACAAAGAGCCAGAACTTGTCTGTGGTTACCCTTCCAAATTTTTACAGAGGAAATATATCATTGAAAAGCTAACTGGTAATTTTATTTATCTGTGGTTGTTTGGGGGTTTTCCCCCATTTTTCTCAATGCAATTTGTTTTAGTTTATTAGCCAGCATCTGGCTTTTTGTCTTGTTTGTGCTATTTACAGAGAAAGCCATTAGTGTAGTTTCTGTGCTCTTTTTTTGGAAAAAGCACTATTTCTGATCTCAGAGCGCTTATTCCTAAGCCATTGATACAACTACTGCTGACAGATCTATTGATGCCCATCTAGTAAGTCCATTAAAATATTTTTTATATATATTTGGAAAACTTGGCTGAATGACTCATGGAGTTAATGCATCACCAACTGTAATTGAGAGAGGCTCTGTACAGAACTGCTTATTAGAGCAGCAAGATGACAGACATTGATACAGGAGGATTTAAGAGATCCCATTTTGTCAGTCTTGCTGCTGCAGCGCATAGTTGCATTGAAGAGGGATAGGTTTGAAACACTGTCCTAATTCCCCCTGGACTCAATGTTTTGTTTGGACATGGAGGAATATAAAATGAACACATACTTAGTCCTGTAAAGTTTGATTGAGCTGTCAAGCAGAAGACAGTCAAGTTACATGGTAGGTAAAAAGTCATCATGGAAATGTGAGTCCAAAGTGCATTAGTCACTAGCCTGAGTAGTGAGAGACAGGTGAAAGAAATACATCTGAGTCTCCTTTCTCCCATCTCTTGTCCTGGCTGTAGGTGTTTGCCTTCACCAGGCATCTGCTGGCTGTTAGGAATCAAAGGTAGTTAGAAATCCCTGGCTTTTGTCATCTCTGCAGAAGCTTGTCTTTGCTCAGGAGCCAGCAGGACTCATTGATAGGGCTTTAAACTAGATGTGCCAGGGAAGGGGACAATGTCAGGCTTGCCCTTGACAAGCTATGGGATGACATACCAAGGTTAGAGGGATGGGGTGCAGGTAAGGGCCCTCAGGCAGTGGACCTGAGATGTACTGGCCATACTGAGCACATTTGACATCTTATGGAGACAAGCCAGGGGCTCCTGAGGTGACAGAAGCCAAGAAGCACCTGTGAAATATCTCAGGGAAGTTAAAGGGTGTTCCTCCAAGAAGGCAACATGAGCTGACAGCTCAGCTGAGGTGCCTTTGCAGCAGTGTAACAGTGGGGGCAACAAACACGAGGCATGGGAAGCCACTGTGCTGCTGTGAAGTTCTGACCTCGTTGCCATTACTGAAACTGGGTGAGACAATCCCATGACTGGATTGCACCTATGGATGGCTGCAGGCTGTTCAAGAAAAGCAAGGGTAGAGGGGTTGCCCTCTCTATGCAGAGGGGGATTGAGTGTGAAGTTCTGTCTCTGAAGAATAGGCATGAGCAGGTTGAAAGCCTGTGGGTAAGAATCAGACACCAAGACAACAAGGAGAACCTCATGGCTGGCATGTACTATAGGCTGCTCAGCCGAGGGGTGCCTGTTGAAAAAGCCTTGCTCCAGCTGCAGGAGGCATTCTGCTTGCAGGCTCTTGCCCTACTGGGGGCCTTCAGCCACCCCAACACCTGCTGGTTGCAGGCCAGTCCAGGAGACCTCTGTAGTGCATGGAGGATAACTTCTTAAGGTTATAGACAGCCCTACCCAAAGGAATGTGATACTGGAACTGTGGCTTGCCAGCACAAGTTAATTGGGGCGATCAAGATTGGAGGCGGCCTGTGCTGCAATGATCATGCATTGGTGGAGTTTGCAGTCCTGAGAGATATGGGTCAGGCAAAGAATAAAGTCAGAATAATGAATTTCAGGAAAGCAAACTTCCAGGTCATCAAGGATGTAGTCAATAGGAGCTTCTGGGAAACTTCTCTGGGGGACAAGGGAGCAAAAGAGGTCTGGCAGATCTTGAAGGATGCCTTCCATAGAGAACAAGAACTAGCAATCCCCTGGAGGAAAAGTTCAGGCAAGGAGGGCAGAAGACTGGCATGGGTTAGTTAGGACCTGCTGGTCAAACTAAAGGGCAAGAAAGAAATCCCCAGTCAGTGGAAGCAAGGACAGGTATCTGGGGAAGACCACAGAGTCACCGCCGAGTTGTGTAGGAATGGGGTGAGGAAGGCAAAGGCAAAGCTGGAGCTGAACTTCACAAATGTCACAAAGAACAGCATGAAGAACTTCTACAAGTGTGTCAGCCATAGAAGAAAGGTCAAAGAAAGCATTTACCCCCTTGATAAGCAAGGCTGGCAAACTGGTAGCTAGGAGAAGGAGAAGGCTGAGGTGCTCAAAAATTTTTTGCCTCGACCCTTATTAGCGACCACTTATTAGTGTTCTTTGTGGTTTTTTATGGCTGTTTCTTGATCTTAAAAAGTCCCGAGCCCGAGCCAAGAGATTGGACACTCCTGCACATTCGTGTTCAAGTTGTTTATTGTTTCTTATCTCTCNTCACTGGCAACCTCTCTTCTCATACCTCTCGAGTGGATGGACTGTAAAATGTGGCTGGGGGAGCCAAGTCGCTCAGAGAGAATCAGGTTTGTGACCACCTGAGGAACCTGAACATACATAAGTCTATGGGACCTGATAAGATGCATTGCAGAGTCTTGATAGCATTGACTATGTAGTTGCCAAGCCACCCTCTGTGATATTCAAAAAGTCATGTCAGTCAGAAAATGAAAAAGAAAGTTCAGCTTTCCTGTATTTGCACAGCTCCTTATACTGCTTAGGGCTGCATCTACCGCCTGAGCAAGTAATTGCTGGGAATTGCATGCTTGTGTTTCTGTGTCATCAGGCTTTTCCTAGAGTTTTGTGACTACTCTTATCTGCCTTCCTGTGATTTTGAAGAGTACTTCTCTGTTGATAACTCCTGAATGACTGCTATAAATTAGCTGTCATAGGCATTTGTAGGATTGTGGCATGCTGCAAAATGAAGCTGCATGTTACATTTTTTAGAGGCTACACCACTGTGCATTCATCAAATTCTCCACAGACTGGAAAATAACTTTCTATTATTCCCACAAACAAGTGCAGAAAGTTGTCTGCTTCTTTACTCCAAGGAACCCCCGCTTTGCCTTGCTTTGCTCTCACAATTGCTCTGTGTCAGCCCTTGAGGTCTGCATTGTGAGACCTTCCTTTCTGCATCAATGGCACATCATTGCTGTTACTGAAGTGCAGTGTAGGGTAAAGGCCATTTAGTCAATGCCACCATTCATTTGGAAGAAGTTTAACGCTGGCATTTTCTGCGCTTGGTACTGCCAAGTGCCACACTCCCTTGATCCTGATTAGCAAAGCATTTAAACTTACACATAAAGTGCTCTATCAGTGCTCTCATTGATTTCGGTGGAGCCAATTACATATTTAAACTTTAAAAAGAAGCTAAAATTATTAGGCTGGGAGTGAGAACACTGTTTCTGAAGGGGTAATGAGTATGTACAATTAATCTTTTTAGAAAAAGCAACCAACCCCACCCCCAGTTAATAAGGGAGTACATGATCTTTGCTCTCGTACCTGTGGTGAATCAAAGTGGGAGCAAGTGCACAACACACAGAGAGCAGAGTCAAATTTACCGTGACATAATCATCCCAACTGGAAATTATACGAGGTTTTCTTTTAAACCACTATTTTTGTAGAAGAAACCTTAGTCTACGTATAATTACGTTTTAAACCTGGCAGCCATTTAAGCCTCATAGCTGGTAATTTGAGGTCTTCATGTGAATGTATTTTCCTGCGTCAATGCTAATTTATTTCTGCAAAAAAAAACAAAGAAAAAAGAAGGAAGATTACTATTATAAGAAAGATCTGTTTTCTATGGGGTTTCTCTTGCAGTGCAGACAAAAATAGGGCTGAAATCTAAACTGAAATTACCAGGCTTGGATTCTGAATTGTAGGTTTCTCTGTAAGTAAAATGATCCAAATTCAGAACCAGCCTAGAAACATAGATTCTTCATCTGAATTGTATATTGTCAATTACATCAGTTAAAACTGAATGTGCAAGAAGCATTTGACTTCTGATGAAGCCTTGGTGATTTCCCTCTATCTTCCTGTGAAAAAACATGCATGTACCTGGGGCAGGCATATGCCAACAAATAAATGCTGTGTGTGCTGATTTGTGTGAACTAACTGGATATATGCATGCAAGTGGGTGCTATGGACTCCCATTTTATGTAGTGGCAGATTAAGTATTTGGCATGCACATTAGGTGCCTATTTTAAAATATTTATTCCTATGTTTATTTTTCTTTCAAATACTGCTGCAGTAACAAGTTACTTGTACTTAGCCAGTGATTTTGTATCTTTCCCCAGCAGACTAAAACCAGACAGTAAAGAGAAATTATGATAAGAGGCAAAAAAAATTCCATTCCCTAAAAAGGGAAAGAAAATACGGCTTTTCTGTATTTGCACAGCCCCTTACACTGCTTAGGACTGAGCTGTCTCCTCGCAATCATTTATCTTACATCAGTTAAACAAAATGTCCAGTACAAACGAGTTGCTGTGCACTGTGTCTACAGGTGAGAGAGGGAGCAGACGCAGGGGGATGCTGTAACATGCCCTTCCCAAAGAATCAAGTGTTGTCAGAGTGACTATCTGCTCCTGGCATCTTCCTGGGGGTCTATGGGAGAGGCCTTTGGGAACCTCATAAGGCAGATCTATACCTGCTCTTTGCACTGAGGGGGTAGTGACCATCCATGCAGATGATTTTTTTCCATTGGAGACAGTACTTTTGGAAAAGCAACGGGAGAACTTCTTGGAAGGAACCCCAGGGTGTCTTGGTGGGACACCAAGAATGGGAGGGCTCAGGCAGGATTTAGGAGGGGAGGGTGTGCCTCAAAGGCAAGCAGTGTATTTAACATCAGTGCGACTGCTGAAGTTTCTGAGTTACCCGAGTATTTACATATTCATGGAAATTGACAAGCCCTGTGGTCACGTGAGATGAGATCAAGGAAGAAGTACATGCTCTGGAGATTCTAAAAAGGCTAAATGTGATGTGCTGCCAGGTAAAGGGCTAACGACACAGGCCTATAGCTGACAGCACCTATAACTGGTACTTGCACCTCGTGATGAGAATTAGTATCAGAAATGAGATTTGTCTAATATACACTGACACTAGGTTAGAAGGATCCTTTTCCTGATTGTCTACGGAATAATGTTTCAGACATGGGTGTCCTAGTTTGTCTTACTGTTTTGTTTTGTGGTGGTCTGGGTTTTTAAAATTTATTTTTATTTTTAAATTTTCATTTTTTCTATCACTTGTTTCTGGCATTACATTCATTACAATACATTTCCTGTATTCCATTTTACTCTTCTGATCTTGGTTTTGATGTCTTAGTAGAGCCTCCAGGACCGTCCTTATATTTCACTGTAATTTATTTACTGTTGTCTCATTTTTCTACATGTTTCTTTTGTGCTTTTTCTTGCCTCCTCATGCACTTTTAGTTTCTCATTGCACCCTTTCATTTTTATACAGAAGGCTGTTTTAGACCCTGAGCTAGAGAGTAATTTTAAAATAATCTTGGGCTGCTGGAATGTTTAAATGTTGCTTTGCATTTTGCAATTTTTTGAATCAGCAGATTTGAACATGTTAATTTTACTACTTAAGAGTGTCTTTTTAGTTTTATTCTTTGAAACCAGAAGTGCTTTGTGAGTTTTTAGCTGCAATGTCTCATTTTATGTATTATTTTTAAACCTAAATGAAAATAATAGTTTTGATCTATAAAATAGCTAAGTATTCCTGCAAAACATTTCTCCGTGTGCAAATTATCTTGTCAATCAAATTGTCTATCTAGAGCTATCAGTTCCAGAGGATACTACTTAATAATCTGCTTTACACTGATAAAATATCTTGTCTTAAAATTTCCAATAATTTAAAAATCGTATTTAAAAATGGTGGGGGACACATTTGTGTGAGTACAGTAGGATATCAAAAGGTTAAATGACTTAGCAGATGACTGGTGGTCTCAGCCTCCTGACCTAGTCCCAGAACTACCATTCCTTCCTAAATAAGTATTTTTTCCAAAGATGCAAAAGCAAAGCCTGACATTTATTATTCTGATATGTGTCTTTTCCCAGGACATTACATTTCTGTGGATACATCTTATGAGGGTGAGAAAGCAGTGCTGTCCAGCCCTGATCTGTACTCTGAGGAATGGAGCTGTGTCAGACTGATATATCAGATAGCCACAACTTCAGACACTTCACCTGATCCTGCCAGGCTCAACCTGTACCTGAGGCAGGAAGGAGAAAACTTTGATCGTTTGCTGTGGTCAGCCAAGGAGCCATCGGATAGCTGGCTCATAGCTAGCTTAGATTTAATGAACAGCACAAAGAAGTATAAGGTAAGACCAATTTTAGAAGATGCAACAGGCTTTCTGGTGCATACATTGGGCTGTACAAACTGCTTTTTTAATATGTGCAAACCTATTTTGAGCCCTGTTCTTGGCTTTCATTTCTAAGGCCGGCAGCATGAGTCAGCTGAGCCCTCTGTCCCTAGCACCCATGAGCAGAGCTGGCACGGGGCAGGGCTCTGACCAGCAGCTGGGGAGCAGCTCACAGGGACACACGGCCAGCTGAGCCCTGCAGCCAGGATGCACCTTGTATCACCTCCTGGTACTCCTGCAGAGCTGCTGGTGCCACATGGCAGATATGGGAACTCCCAGGTCCTGGGTCTGCAGTTGAGCTTATTCCTGCCCTCTGTGCCTTTCTGGAAGGAGTCAAATGCTGACAGAAGAGTATTTCTACCCAGAAACCATCATGTTGCATCATTCACAATAACATTTTGCATAACCGCAGCTGAGCAATATGGAATTCCATACTCTTAAATGAAGTGTGGGAATTTTTTGCCTAGTCTCATTGTCCTTCAGTGTGTCTTCTGTGCTTGAGGAAGAGCACTGACTCCATCTTTAATGCATTCTGCCAACCTCCTTCAGCAAAAGCACATCTGACTGTAAGGATGATGGTTCTCCAAGATATATTTAATTTGTTCTCGTGTTCATCCTGTTAAATATTCAAGGTACTAATGAAACCCTAAAATTGACAGTTTGGTTTATATTGTGCAGCTTGTACTGGAAGGTGAAATGGGACAAGATAAATCCGCCAGTATAGCAGTTTTTGAAATCAAAATAACTTCTGGATATTGTATTGGTACGTACTCTCCGCTCAACCCTCATATTCTCTGTGCAGAAAAAAATGCCTTGTTGGCAGTTTCAAAAGTGGATGGAAGGTCTGGGTTTAAAAAAAGACTGGCTTTTTCCTGATTGAAAAGTACACTTCCATATTCAATATAGATAACTTTTAAGCTAAGATTGCACAAACTAGTAAGTGTGGTTTTTTCACCTATCTCTGTGATAAATATAGACATATTACATACCATAAGTAATTACAAATCTATTTATTGTTCAAGCAGAAACAAGTGTTATATTTTTAAAAAACTTTGCACTGCTTCAAATACTAGACATAACAGCTGCAACATTATTTCTGCTCTCTGCCTGCTCATGGCTTCCTTACAGTGGCATCTTGAGACTGCAAACTCTAAACTCTGCTGATATGTATTTACACTTAGTGCTATTTCCTCATGACATTTGCTAAAAGCTGCTAATGAAGTTCAAAAATTCCAGTGTATAGGAGGTTTGGGGACCTTCACATTTCTGGAGAGCTCTGGTGGAGTCCAACCAAGTTGTCACAATTCTTTGGCTCTGTGAAGGAAACAAAGCAGTTGCATTACTGTTATGAAATACTAATCCTGCTTTGCTTCTGGCCATCCCTGATTTACAAGTGAAAGTTCTGCTTTGACTATTTACTACTGGGAGGTGGAATATTTAAAGCTGCTTTATTTGGTTCTAAATTACAGCAGTCCTATACTGGCAAATGATGAAAAGACAGATTGGTCCAAAGAACATGGAAATGAAAATTTTATCAAAAATTTATCCAAAATTGTGGATAGGTTCGCTTCTGCTTATTATAATCTCTTAAATGCTGTGTCTAGTTTTCTAAATACAGGCGTTATCTGCTCTGCCATATGTGAAGCAAGGCTAATGCTTAGTAATTTGCTCTTCCTATTTCTGTAATGAAAATGTGTGCACTCAGCCGGTGGTGTCTGCAATTGCAGAATGTGACTTTGAAGAAAACCATCTTTGTGGCTATGTGAACCGCTGGAATCCTAACGTCAACTGGTTTGTTGGAGGAGGGAACATTCGGAATTCTCAGTCTATCCTGCCCAAAGACCACACACTTAACAGTGCACTGGGTAAGCAACAAATGTAGAGCAGGAGAATAGTGGAAAAATCTGAGTCTGTGATTCATGTATGACTCTCATACTGTGAGTTATTATTATGTGAGTTCTTTCCATTGTGGGGTTGGGGTGGGGATGGTAAAAGCGATTTATGGGAAAAGAAGGGATTAGAATGAGGTATGGGGATTTTGCAGAGGTTCACACAAAATTGCCTGTAATCTTTATAATAAGGTTACACTCTTCGCTAGGATTCAAAAGTACTCAGAGGTAAGGGTAAAATTTTGGATGAGAGAGGTGGAAAATTCAACTTTCTGTGTATTCTAAAAGTATGGGCCACAATAAGTTTTAGGTTCTCATACTGCTGCTCTGTACACCTGGAAGGGATTTTCTTTCCAGTGGCTGTTGAGGAAATTGAGTAGAAAAACCAAGGTATCGCAACAGCTTGGGGAATCTTGGGTTAAGCTGTACAGTTTAGAAGTTTTGTTTATTTCAGTCAAATGTGCTGTTAGAAGAGCATTATGCCTCTGAGGTACTAACAGCACCACATTTGACCTCTGAGGCATAATGCTGGAAAGAATTACTGGAATTTTAGCACTTGCCTTGTATGAAACGTTTGTCCTGGACACCTTGCTGAGGGAAGAGGTTTTTACACACCATGAAGGAGTGTTGGGGGACAACTTCACCTTTGCACAAGGTACCACAGCAGGTGATGGTCAGCATATCTGGCTGCTGCTGCACACTGTGTGTCTTGGACCGCATGATGCTTGTGGCAGTGCAAGGAATCACATCATGAAAAGCAGGGTTGATCCTCTTTCCTTAACTCATGCCGCTGTGCCTTTTTATTTATTTCACAATTGTGTGAGTTGAGTACAGAGTGTCACTCCACACCCACATCGCCCTGGGCACTGAAATGCTGGTAAAATTTTGATGGAAGTTTAACTCACCACAACTTCAACAGCAGACGGCAGATCAACCTGTTAAATAAGTACTGTGACAGGAAATGCTTCCAGCTGGGAGGGATGTTTTCTTGTAGCCCCAGCATTTCTATTTCACACCAAACCCTCACTGCTGACCATTTACTGAGAAGACCTCAAGAAGCCTAAAGTCATGGAAGAGCCTCCTTTTTGGAAGAATTGTGCTGCGAAGTTGCATCATCCAGGGAGATCATAGCTAAGCTATGAGATGTGCTAAAACTGCAGAACAGAGGTGAAGCTGAGAACCACGCAGGCAAGTATCGCTGAAGTCACCAGTCCCCTAGAAGTGGGCAATCTGGAGGAGACCACAGCCAAGCAAGTCCTTTCCCCTCATTCCACGAGAGTGAAGCAAGAAGTGACATCTAAAGGTCTGAGTCTGCTGTGTGCTAATAAACATAGTGGTGCCCACGCAAACCTAACGGCGCAGTTCGCAGTGTTCATGCTGAAGTACCCCACCAGTCTGATGCTTCAATCTCCTCCAGGCTTTCTGCTTGTGAAGAATCATTTTTTTGTTCATCATACCCTGTTTGATGCTGTGTTTCTGGGAGTGCAGAAGAAGAAAAACCACAGATGCACAGCATGTTTGTAAATATGAATCTGTCCTGTTTAAATTCAGATAGCACTCCCAAAATCAAAGTATTAGAAAATTTGAAAATCTTGCAGGTCATATTGGCTCATATTCATGATGGGAAGGTACTCTCCTCATGGATAATGTATTTTTCTGTTCATTAACATCTCCTAAAAATCTTCATTAAGGATTTTACATAAAAACTCAAGTCTATGCAGTAAAAAGAAGACATTTATAAACGAAATCCTATCTAGACTGAGCAGAAATATATGGATTAAAAGCTATTTGACAATAATTTGATATATTAAATGAACTGCTGTGTAAAACATGAGAAAACACATGGCTTGTAATCTTGTTCATTTACTTGGGTTGCTTCAGTAAAAGTTGCACTTGAGAAAGACTAAGTACTATACTGAGCTGTTGAGAGGGAGTTGTTGCACATTTTTCCATTTGTGAATGGCTCCCAAAATTTAGAGTTTATTATGTTTCAAATAGAAATAAATATGTTATTTATAATAATAATAAAGACATAAGAAAAGAAAGAGCTGAGATGGACTATTTAGCCAGTGGTATCTTAGCCAAACAATTTTGGGTTGCACATAGGAGGAAAGGACAGAAAAACCTCCAACCTTGTAGAATTACTAAAAATTTTCTGGGAAGCAACCATTGTTGGTCAGGTTATTGATACATATGTCTAGTCCCTGTTCCTCTCCTGCTATTTCTCATACGTGGTGTTTTTTAAAGAGTGTCCTTATACCAAGTTTTTTTCTGCTTCTAGGTCACTACATGTATGTGGACTCTGTTTATGTCAAACATTTTCAGGAAGTGGCCCAGCTAATCTCACCAAGGATCATGGCCCCAGTATCTGGCTGCTTATCTTTTTATTATCAACTTAAGCAGGAAAGCAGCATTGTTTTTACTGTTTACTTAAGAGACATGAGTGGCTTTTATGAAGAGATCTGGAAAACAGACAGTGCGCTGAATGCAGACTGGGCACTAGCAGAAGTTGACTTCAACGCGCCGTATCCCATGGAGGTAAAGCAATCCTTCCTGTACGGTCCAGCTGCAACTTCCAGGTTGCCTCAGACATGAGTGCCAGCTCAGGCTAAGCTGGGAACATGGCAGGGACTATCCAGTATCTGAAAGATGACTGTAAAGATGGTGGTGATCTGTGATTTCCTTCGCCCTTTACATAGGGGTCAAGGAGGTGTCGCTTTCCACACTCATGCTAGGTTTTGAAGCCAGGTGGTGCAGTGCTTGATCAGAGTACCTTGGGAGGTTGTAGAATATGTCTAATGTGAGGTTTTTCAGTTGCTGAAAACTGAAAAACTTACCAGTGTTCTCTCAATTCCCTATTTCTGTGACTCCATGATCCATTTTTGGGGATGCTGACTATCATAAAACAATGCATAAGAAAAATACTGCAGAAGAAAAATTTTAAAAAAATATTTGAGATCTATTCTCCACCTTACTTAGATCCTACAGTTCATGAGAGAAAGTCCAAACTTGGGTCCTAAGAGTACAGTAGTCCTTAGATGTGAAAGACAGCTCTTGATGGTTATTATAATGACTTTCGAGAGTATCAGAAAAAAATGGAATTTTTTATTCCCTAGTGTTTACCAAAAAATACCCCAAACTTAGAAGATTGAAATAAACAGTGTATGTGTATTATATACGTACATGTGTACTTACATATATATTTTACACACATATATGTAATTTATATATATATATACACACATATACTCTCTCTATACATACATACTTCTAACAGATGGATTACAAATAAATTCTATTATCTTTAATTCTACCTAAGTTATTTGCTAATTCACCATAAACCTGCAGATTTCCAGAAATTACTAGGGGTAAAGTTAATTTTCATGAGATGTTACATAGCTCCTTTAAACTCTATAAAGTCACCAATCATCCATTTAAATGATCATACTTTAAGGGAAAGGAGGGTAGCTCTCATAAGGCTTCATAATACTGAATGGTAAGTGAATTACTGATTCAGTAAATACAAACTAAAAGGCAAAAATCAGTCCTAGCACTCTATCGATGGAAGTTAATTAATGATCACTTAGAGCTTGGCAATATGGTGGTTAATTTTGTGAAAATATCCTCTCATTTCCTGGTGGCATGCAAAAATCCATCCAGAATGTTGGAAACTATCCATGCTGGAATAAATAGCAAAACATAAGATGTTGTACCACTGGATGAATGCACAGGGTACCCTTGTGTTCAGCAGGGTATGCAACTTCAGCTCTCTCAGTTACAAAAAATATTTTAAAAGATTAAAAAAATATGAAAAAAATATTGTCCAAGAGGGAGATGCAGATAATTAAAAGTATGGAGCAGTTGCATTAATGAAATAACATTTTTCAGCACTTATTAAAAAAGATCAAAGTAGAATATGGTAGAGGTTCTTAAGAGTCGTGAAGGAGACAGGAAAGATTAACTGTTCCCTTTTTCTCAAGATTTACATTGCCATTCCAAATTCTTAGTTACCATGTAACAGTTTTAAAATAAAATAAACAGAGATTCTTTTCATATATGACACAACCATAGAACTTACTTCCACAACATACCGTAGGCACCATTTTATTAAGGTCAGTTAAAAAACCAATTAGAAAAATTAATGGGAAAGAAAGAATCCATCAGGAATATAATGTAAGGCAAGAAGAACTGAAAGCCTGTCATTGTCTTCAGTTCTTTCTGTAGGTACTCTCTGCTGGAAAAAAGAGGGGCTAGACAGGTCTTTAATCTGCTCAAGGAATTTTTATGTAATCCAACACAGTAATTATTTTAGAGATCGTTTTATAGAAGTAATATTAAACCTTACGTATAAATTCTTCGGTTGCTTCAAGAGGGTCTTCCTCTTTGTTTCATCTGGCTAAAGGAGATTGCTCAGGATTCTTTCACTAGCTCTCCTAGTTTGCCTCCCATCCTTAGGCAAAACATCCCAGGCATTGCTTTCACTGAAAAGAATCTCACTCTGAAAGCATTTGTCCTTATTTCCTTCCTTGGTCCCTGGGGCTGGCTCTCAAAGTTTTCCTGTATCTCAGAGCTTTGATACTTAAGAGAAATTTTAAGACACTTCCTCAAGAGTTATAGGTTGTCCTCCACTTACTTGAGGAAATTATGTCCCCTGGGAATGACTAAATACAAGCATTGTTTGATCTTTATGGTAAACAAAACACAGCAATAGCTTTTCTTGTTCTTAAATAAATTCTGTACAGGAAACCCTCCCTGACAGCTATTGCCAAGTCACGGGTTTCGGTATCTGAGGATGTTTACAGAAAACTGTAAAATTTAATATTTTAATAGCACAGTAATGAACAGAGGGGGGTTTTAGCTCTTGATCCAGACAGATTCTAGATAAAATTGGAGGTCTAGTCAGTGCAGACTGATGATTGTAAATAGTGGGTTTGTATAATACAATGGCAGAAGCCTTACTGCATCTTTAAAACTGGTGCTTCATAAAGCAGAAGAGCCTATGTTCCCTGTGGTTTTTCCTTGACCTTGAGTGAGCAAAGATCTACTGCCAAGGTCAGGCTCTGATTTATATCCCTAATAAGTGATATAATTTAATTTGTTCCAACACTTGCAGCACTATATGAGATGTGCTGGAGTCTGTCTGGGACATCCAATCAGAATTCTGTATTCCAAAGATGTGTACCAAAATTATTGCTAAGTATATGGCAGATGAATGACAACTTATTATAATTTCTAGGTAATATTCGAAGTTGCTTTCAATAGCGCTAAGGGAGGTTATGTTGCCCTTGATGACATTTCTTTCTCTCCGGTTTACTGCAGCAATCAGACAGGTATGATGAGCTCTTACTGCTATTCACCTCCCTTGTTTTTCCCCTTTGCCTTGCCCCTGAGAATTGTCTGTCAGTATTTGCAATATTTCATGATACCTTGTCAACTGACCAGTGCCATTGGGCTCCTCCTCCTTCAGAAGACAACAGCAGATAACACCAGTGCCATTCATTTTTTTCAGAAACCAGTCCTTAATACTGCTTTTCCAAAGACCTTGCCTCAGGGTTCTGCAACTGGAGTGCTGGACTGAATGCTGTATTTGCATTACTACAGGTTTTGAGAAATTACCACTTGCAGGCCTGCCACAGAAAGAGAGGGCAGATTTTCCCAGGTGTGATGGTACTAGGAAGTAGATGCCCTGGGCTTTCCATTAATGGCAGTGAAGGCATTTGTCATGCCACATGCCCTAAGGTATTTTTCAGAGCCAAAACATGAGCCTTGCCTTCCTGTCTTCACTCTCCCAGGAGGTATTACTCATCTCAGACAGTGGCCCATCTGTCTGGTGTTTGTTAGGTTTTCACAACAAGAGACACCACCTGAATCCATGTGACCTCTGATGTAGAGGCACTTGGGACAAACGACTTTGTCATTTTGAATGCAGTCTCTGAAGTAACTGTGTACTGGCTGCTGGGGTTTTACTGCGGCACTAGACACTAGTCAAAAGTAGATTCGTGGTTTCCCACTGATACCATCTATTCCTTTAGTCATAAGTTTGAATTTTTTGGCTAATTCTTCGAAGTGATCAAGGAAAAAGAGGCTGTTTATTTCCCTTTTTTAATCTCAGAGTATCTGCTAGCTCTGCCTTTACTGCTGAAGTACCACTGCTGAAGGAGGTAGATTCCAGACACATTAATCATTAATAATCCACATCTCCTGGCTAAGTAAATCCATTGTTTCATTATCTCCTCAATACCTTTTTGGTATTTATTTTTCAACAAAAATCCCAAGTTATGTTTGCAGTTTTCAAGGTGTTGGAGCTGTGTGCTTATCCAGGTTTTCAGTTTTAATTTTCAGACAACTTATATGTATTGAGGAGTGGGATAAACTTTATAGCATTTTCTGCCCCAACGGTTGAAGTTCAGATCTAATCTGAATGGTTCAGAATCTGTTTTGAATATGATAGGTTCATCTAGAGCTTTGCCTACTAACTTTGATTTTGAGGGTTGGTTTTGTGATTGTTTTGGGGTTTTTTGTTTGAGAAATGAAAGTAAATAATTTGCTTTATACTTCATTGAAATACAACATATACTGTTCGATCCTTCAGACTTATCAATTATTGTCATCTTCAATTCTCCTGAATAGAGGTGTTAAAAAGCAGGAGATCTCCATTTTCCTTGTAATTCTGCCAAAGCAGTATATAGAACAGCACTAAGTTTTTTCTTTATTTTTTTCTGGCAGTTTCGTTCAACAAAAGTCTTGATGTTAGCCAAATTGAGGAAGAGGCACCAGAGTACTAAACTTGTTCAGCAAAGGATGAATCAGAATATGGCTTAATGCCATGTGGCCATGCTCCACCTGCCTTTTCTTTAACAAGGAAAGCAGAGGTGGAAGGCTGTGGCTGCAGGAAGAGTAAGACACACAGGCAGAGCTCAGATTTGGCCTATCTAAGGCTGAAAAGACCTCAGGCATCACTCCAAAGCCAAGATTTTTCTTCTTCTAAAGCTGACTGTCTGTACACCTGTTCCTGTTGGAAAATCTCTCTTAGTCTCCATGAAGAAGGGTCAGGTGTGCTGCTGTAGTGTGATGTATACAATGTCCTGGGTCTGGGCTCCGGACAAAGCCAAAATTTGCATGAGAGCTTTGGGTTGTGCCCCTCCTTCCCCTGGCACCTTGTGTAAGAGACTGGTGAGGCCTTTGAAGAAGTAGAAATGTTTTACTTATGGGCACTTTTTTTCAGACTAAAGCAAGTCCTGACCCATGAGTTCCATAATGTAGGTTATGAGAGAGCCACCAGCAAGGGCTGGGGCGGGGGCGGGTCTTAGCCTTGCTTTTAATCAACTTTACTATAAATGGTTCAGCTTTCTTCACTGCAGTGTTAGCACTGTGTGAGGCAAGCTCCAGAGGAAAGTAGCCATGACATGGTACACGAACTAAAAACTATTTTACTTACATACTTACAGAATGCATATGCACACATTACACATAACTGTAAAAAGGATTTTTAATAAGTGCTCTTTAAAAAAATACTAAATGTCGATGTTCAGTGCACACACAGGCACACACACACACTCATTTTGTACTAATATATTTTGAATGAAGGAGCAGATGAAAACAAATGGTCTGGATGTCTCTGTGAATTATGTCCTGAAGGAAGAGTCTGGTCTTAATATCTGTAGCTTATTTGTGTTTTAGAGGGACTACAAAGCAGATTTTCTCCTGGCTCCAGCAAAAATATAAGAATATAAGACCAACTTGCAATAGAAATTTGATAGTTTGATTTCATCGTGACTATGCACTATGTATGTGCAATATCTTTGCACATGCTGGTCTTCTGTAAAGAGAAGCAAGATGAACCAAAATATGCTTTGGCATCCTTCTGCTTCAATTACCTATGCTTTTCACACTGTGCTCATCCTCACAGAACATATGCATCCTTCTTTTAGGAACTCCTTTTAATCCTGCCAATGCTGGCTGCAATTTTGAGGAAGATCTGTGTAATTTCTACCAAGATTACAAAGATGGCCCAGGAAGGACCAGAGTGAAAGTGAAGCGCAATGTGTACAGAGCAGGAGATCACACTACTGGGTTTGGTGAAGCAAAACTGCTTTTTCCTAGAAGAGTCAAATGATATATAAATGTTATATAAAAGGTTATATAAAGGTTAACCTGCTGCATCACTGTTCACTCTGTTAAGTAATATCACTGGCACAATGGTTAGCTTGCCTCAGTGCAACTCTCTGCCATTAAAAATCAGTGTTCACAGCTTGGTCCTGTCTGGAACTCTGGCTGTGCTTCCCCATGTGTAAAGGAGGAAGGTCACCTGTTGAACAGTCAGGCAGGGCTGTAAATCAGAGTATCTTCAGTATACTGCCCTGTAGTTGATGGAGGGATGAATCCACAAAAACATGCAAGTAAATGTAATAATAGCTTAATGCATTGCTTTTATTATAGAGGAAAAGTGGCCTTTTAGCCCTTCTAGGCTTAGGATAGTTGGCATTTTTAAGGGAAAACTGAAATATTGTGTAGTGAAACCACCTGGTGAAAGGACTATTAATAAGTTCGGAAATTCAGACATCTCTTTGTGTAGAGTATTCATGGTTATTAATTACATGTTCTAAAGTCTCACCTCTTTACAGTTGGTGCAGGGTATAATAGGCCTTGTGCCCTACTCTCCATTTTTTTGTCTCTCAGTTGTAATCTTGAAATGGCCAGTTTTCCAGTGAGACCAGCAGGCCGGGGAATTTTTCAGGGTAAATTTGATAACTGCTTATTTCTGGTAACTTAGCCATGTGCCAGTTTAGCTAGAAGCAGACAGGATACTTTTGGAAAAAACTGTTATTTCCTGTCAGAGTGTCATAATCTATTTCTTGCCAGTTGGAACTGTTTTTATAACCCAAGTCTGATGCAATAACAGAATCTGCTTTAATAGCAAATCAGCTGTGCTAATAGAATATGAAATACAATAATTGTGCTGTCTTGCAGGTTATTACTTGTTGGCAAACACAAAGTTTACATCACAGCCTGGGTACATCGGACGTCTGTATGGCCCGACCCTGCCAGGAAACTTGCAGTTTTGTCTGCGTTTTTATTATGCCTTATATGGGTTTTTCAAGATGAGTGGCACTCTTGCAGTTTATATCTTTGAGGAGAATCATGTCGTTCAAGAGAAAATCTGGTCTGTCTTGGACTCTCCAAAGGGAGTTTGGACTCAAGCTGAAATCTCCTTCAAAAAGCCTATGCCTTGCAAGGTAAGAGCCAGCTCTTCAAATTTGCCGAATTCTGAGAGGAGATTTTCCTTGCCTTCTCTTCTCAGAGTTCTTTGTTACACAGGGATTAATCCTAAGTGAGTTATACCTGCAAAGTGAATTAGTATTCCCCAGGCAGTACAGTGGTGTATAGAAGGTCTCCTCACAGCCTGGCTGCCCTGGGAGCCCTGATGTAGGGGTTTTGTACCAGGAACAGGTACAAAGAGCCCTGGTGCCCTCAACTGTAGTCACAGTATTGCTGGAGATTTCACCAGAGGAGCTCTAACAAAAGTCAGTTGTGTCTTGGTTTCTCATCATGTTCCACATTCCCTCATTTTTGTTCACTTGTTTCCTGTGTGAGTCACATCATTGTCCTACTCAATTAGAGATTTTAATTAATCTAAAAAGTACTGGTAAACTCTGGTCCAAATGGGGAGCTGATCCTACTTCCCTAAACTCAACTGCTGGGTTACAGTGTGAAACCAGAAGTCAGTGTAAATGAGAGCAATGGACTTAAAGCATTTGCAATGTCACGTTGGAGAGGTCATTACGTTATCTCAGCAAGTTAATAACACATTGGTATTTGACATCACCTCCTGAGTAAGTCCTTAAGCCATTGTAATTCCTCATCTCCACTGTTTTTACAAAGACTGACTTTTACACAGATTTCTCTAAGTGCTACTTTTGTAGTTATCCTGATTTCTGTACCGGAGTTTCACTATCAGTGAGTCATCTAAGGAGGACCAGATGGATCACTACATGTTGACCAGGGTGTGATAATATGATGAACGTATGAATGGAAACTTGTCTTGCAACTTTTAAGTATTTCTAAATTAAAGACAAACATCTTAAGCATTTTGTCCACTACAAATTCATTTCTGAAATAACAGTAGTTACTGAACTTAAGGTTCACCAGAAACCAGCTGCCTAACTGTGTTGAGGCAAATTTATATTTAAAATTTCAGTCCTACTTTTTGGCTAGTGTTTTCTGTCAGATACCTGATACGTTAAACTTTCAATGGGATTTTTATTTACTTATGTGTAAAACATAACAGAATTTATATTTCAACTGTTAGAGAATAAAAAAGAATTGTATTAGTGCCCAGCAAGTGCATACTAGAAAGGTTTCTCTTATCATCATCCCAAGATATTTGTGGAAAAGTTAAAATGGCAAGCTTATAATTTACTTTTGTCATCTGCTGCTTAGGTATTTCTTTATTGCTTCTGGAAGGGTTTAGTGGCTAATGTATCATAATCAACTGTATGAGTAGTGATGACATGTTAGCATGACTGTTAAAACTAGTTGACAGCCTTGGAGGTGGCAGGTTTTTTAGCATCAGACATTTACATGGAAAATCTTATCCAGCATGAAATTTGTGAAGAACAATTTTTGTTTTCCTAGAAGTCAGTATCTGTAAAACAGTTGTGAAGAAGCTTGCTTCACTGCTTCTGAGCCTGAAGATGCGTAGGAGGGGGAGAAACACCATGCCCTGCAGCATGGTTTATTGGCCTCTGGCAATTCTCAAAAACCTTCACTGGCTGCTTCAGGTCTTGTGAAAGTCTTCTTTCCTGTGGAAACAAGTTGCAAAATGTTTCTGTTGTGGAGGCATTCCTCAAATATCACAAAATGTGAGATTTATTGTGCTTTACAGAAGTCAGCATGTGTTCAGCCTACCACAATTCAGGCACCCCCTAGCCAAACAACTATGTATTTGGCAGGGGATTCAGTTTATAAAGTTTTCCTTAGATTAAACAGAAGAAAATTGGTGAAGTTCTGAAATATGTTAATATGGAAAAGTACATCAAGATATGTTTACAGATGGGAAGGTAGCATAAAAAAGACAAATATTGCCAAAGTTTAAGCATGTCTACTTAAGGCAGAGGGTGAAAACCTGCTGTAGTTACAGGCTATCTGCTTGTAATATTTAGAAGTAGGCTTGAATAAAGTTGCACTGTGAACTTGATTCTGGCTTTTTCTTGCAATCTCATGCCCAGCTCTTCAACCTTAGTACTTTTAAAAGTCTTTTTGTGCTTTATTTTATTTCTTCTTTTCCAAGCCAAGAGAAGGAAATGAAGTATTACCATGTGGCACAGGTTAGTTATCTGTGAAGATGTGTCTGCCTAGCACCTAGTCAAATAGCTGGCAAGAAATACTCATTTCAATGTAGGGCCGCAGTGGAGATGCACCAGGGCATGTTTTGGCTGATGGAAAGGAGTGGTGGGAGCCAGCAAGTCAGGGATTACACTTCAGGCTCCAGAGGCAGTCAGTACTGAGAAACATGACAGAAGCCTGACCTCTCTTGCCCAGTCTCCTGCAACCTGTCCTTGTGTCTCTTGCGTCGTCACCGAGGCATCTTTATTTTATTTAACCTGTCCCATAGGCAACAACCCACCCCTCTACCCTCCACCACAATCCTCATCTCACTCCCAGCTCTGGACAATCCAATTTTTTTTCCCTGTAATACTATTCATGTTCCAATCTGTTTGCCCTGCTTGTCCCATTTCTTACAAACTTCAGTTTTTCAAAAACTAATTACTTGACAGAAAGTATAGTATGGGCATAAAGACCAGACTCTGACACTTTTCTGCTCCTACTCCAAAGCCTAGAAGTGCTCAAGCTTTTCACAGTTGTTTTTTTTTTTTGGTTTTTTTTGGGTTTTTTTTTGCTTAATAGGGGCAAAATAAACCCTTTTTCCTAGCCTTGTTCTTGGAATTGATGGAACTGTTTTGGATTCAATCTTCCAAAACAAGGCTTTAGCAAGGATCTAGCATGGAAAATCTGAAATCATTGTGTCTTGGCACTGTTATAAGCAAGTGAAAAATACTCTTTTAGTGAAGAGAGGTGGTCTCAAAATAAGATAGGGCTGCCACCTTTCCTCTAATACAGATGTAGTGACTGATGTGCCTGTTTTATTGTTTTCTGAAATGCATCATATGTAGACTTGGATGGTAAGAAGTTGTAGGCATGCACAGTAGTTTGGCTGAGAAGCCTGTTGGTTACCAGGTGCGACTTTTGGTTTGGGTCAGCACCTGTGGAAACAGTAAACAGTCTCCTGGCAGTTCCTTCACAGCTGCTCAAGTCAGCAACGCAGTCATGTGTCCTGAAGGTCATAATGGTTTTTCAGCCAGAAAACAATTGCTCTAAAATAACTGATTACCCACATCCTCCATCTTTCTTCTACTACAAATACTACTCCCAAAGCTTTGAAAACAATATAAAATCCATCTAATATGTTTTAATTTTGATAGCATATTTGTTTGCATTAGGACAATAAAAAGATACAGATTTTCATCTCTTGGTTTCCGTAATGGCTTTTGCAAGTTCTTTTTGAATTAGCTAACTGCAGTCTGGCGCAAGTTGATGGCTTGAGTTCTGTGAGCAGGAAATTTGAAGCTGGCCAGCTGGCTTTAATATGACACTTTGAAAATAAAATGTTTAAAGGCTAGGCAGGTATGATCCAGCTAAGCAAGTCATAAATGTCTATATATATATACATACATACATATATATATGTGTGTGTGTGTGTATATATATATGCATGTGTGTCCACATGTACTGAAAATGCATATGTTGATGATGACAGTGAGAAGGCAGGAAATTTTAAATCCTGATTTCTCAA
Organism: Platysteira castanea; assembly: GCA_013397175.1. Classification (NCBI taxonomy): domain Eukaryota; kingdom Metazoa; phylum Chordata; class Aves; order Passeriformes; genus Platysteira; species Platysteira castanea. The sequence goes on from VYXC01007180.1 coordinate 277,018, forward strand.
TTTGTATTTGCAGCACTGTCTCTTCTAGTTGATGTGAGTAACAATGATCCTCTACACATACAGTGTATACTGATTTATTCTGTAGCCAGGGAATAAGTGTGAGAAGGAAGAAATGAAAAATTCCAATCTTTTTTAAAATCACTTAAACTCTTTATGGTTTATTGTATAAGCCTCTGGAAGGGCAGCATGAAAACCTAAATCTGAAATATGTAAACTATTTTCATTTGATTGAACGTACTGAAATTGATCTTCCATGCCAACACATATCAGGAAAATACAAGAGCTAACTGAAAGAAAATTTTACATATCATTTGCATCCTTGAGAAGCTCACATGAACTGTGAAGCAAGAATCTACATTTTAATATTGTGTGTGTGTGTGTGTAAGTGGGTACACACCACCATGGAAAGATAGGTCTTTTTTGCAACTTCACAATGAAGTCCAAATGCCTAGATTAAAATGAAGGTTTGACTTCAACTGGTCTGCTTATTTAAATTCTGCTCATTTCTGCTAGATTTGTGTTACCATTCTGAACCTCAGGTTTTTGAAAGCAAACATCTTGTGTTCTTTATATATCATGCAAGCTTTTGAAATGTTACCAGATAACGTAGTGCTTGAATACTTCCCAAACAGTTCGTAATCAAATCCTCAGAAAGGTAACTGGTGTTAACAGTCGATCCTATTTCGTCAGAGTAGCTGTGGCTGCATTTTTGGATTTTCATTCCTTAAGTATTCTTTTCTTCCTCTTTGATGTTTTTTTCCTCACACTCTTTACTTGAGTTCATCTGCTCACTTTCACTCATCCTCCATAACTAATTTTAGTTGCAATTGTGAGAAAGGAAGAATCAAGTGACTGAGTGTTCCACTTGAATATTTACACGTTTTAAAACAAAGAAAATAGAGGACTTTCTCAGAACAACTAAACACTGAGAAACTTTGCTGCAGGATGTCATGGAGACCAATAGTATACATACATTTTTAAAAGGATTTAACAAATTCATGGGAAATAGACCTCACAGTGACTGTAAACACAGTGGTTCAGTTGTGACCTCTAGTTCAGCAAGTTCTTCAGCTTTTTTTGGGTTGGACATAATATGAAGGCTTTAGGGATGGTTTGGTTTCTGTACCGTTTTCCCTAAATATCTATTATCACCCTGCAGCCTTCCTAGCACTTGATCTGAGTGTCTTTGGACCTTTCTTCTCACATCATCACTGTGGTGATGCTCAATGTTAAATTATTCTAGCATTTCTCTTTGCTGCTGAGAAATCTGTGTTTCCTGCTTGTCCACCAAAGTCATAGGTAAATGACTAAATTAATCTTGGATAAACAATGAAGTCCTAGATCCCTGTGATCAAGTCACTAGTATGAAAAACATAGTTCTCCAGTCAGGTGCCAACTGGAGGAAGGTAGACACCTTCATATTCATCCTCACTACCGCCTCCTCCTCCTCCTTCTCCTCCTCGTCCTCCTCCTCCTCCTCGTCCTCCTCGTCCTCGTCCTCGTCCTCCTCCTCCTCCTCCTCCTCCTCTTCCTCTTCCTCTTCCTCCTTTGAAAAACTCACACTTGTGTCAAATAAAAGAGATTTTTGTTACTGTTCCAACAAAACCTTTATCAGTCTTCCCTCAATAAGGTATCCACCCTAAAGAGGCTGGAATGAGCTGCAGTTTTATAGAACAGTCCTTCTGTCCTTCGTTCTCTTACCTCTAAAATAAGAAACTTCTTGAAGAACAGTCACCAGAAATGGCTGTCTAAAATTAGAATGGTAGGGTTTGGAAACAGTAGGGTAGTGCTTGTGGAGTGTGAACCTCAGTTCCTATGGTGCTTGATATATGGTTATGGAAACAGCATACTGGAAACTGAAAAAGTTACTCAGGTCAGGAAGCAGCGCTGAAGTAGCTTGCATCTTCACAGTAGCTAAGCAAGGTAATATGTTGCATGAAATATTACATATCCCCTTTTGGTATCTGTGATACTTAATGGACACTTCCCTTTTTTTGCTCAGTTTTTGTTCTGGGCACTCAGTATTGTGATACTGCACTGCTACCTCATCTGACAAGATTCCTTGGTCTAAACACAAGAACCTTTCCCTCTCATAAAAGGAGCCAAGGAAGCTGCTTGACTGGAATGAGGATGGAGCTCTTACAGTAGATTTGTGGAAATCTAGGAGGGTGGTGGGGCATGGATGAGAATATCAGTATCCTGTATACATTTCTGTGCAGGCAGTGTTCTCTACTAGGCTATGCAATCCAGCAAGAAGAGATGTAGGATAAACAGCCTGTGGCACTAGGTTATTCTGTTAGCTTTATGTTTCTCTTTCATTGTTTGTTTCTGCCCTTGGACAGGAAAGATTTTCAAAAATATTTGTTCAACTGTCACAAGCTTATTACCAATGTTATCCAATTATTTATGTAGAAGCTTTCCTATTACATTATTTTTCCCACAGAAGCTTGTTGTATTTACATGGCAAGAAATTGAACTTGCCTAGTGAGTGGCATTTTAAATCAATTTATTTTAGATGACAGAAGCTTGCAGATATTCTAATTCTGGCTTAATATCTTAATTGTGTTCTTGATAAATGAGTTTCTGACTTTAAGCCAAAGAAATACAAGCCACTTAAAATCTAGTTTAATTAATCTGGTTATGAGTAATTTGGTCTACACTTGTAACATCTGTATTGAACAGCCCTGAGACAGACAGAATGGTTTTCCCATCCCCAGTGCTGGTGGTCAGTCCCTGGCTTACATGTGTCTATGGCTGTTTATTTGCATAACTGGCTAAAAGGTCAGGCTCCCTGTCTTGGGAAAACATCTTGACTGCTTCTTTGTGTCAAGTCACACTTTTCTTTCTAGTGTTCAAATTATTTTTTGATTTCATAATACTGAGTTTTGTGTCACTGTGAGGAAGTTACAATAGTAGCTTCTCAGAAGAAAACACCTCAGACTCCACTATAACTGTCCTTCTTCTTTAGGAAATTGAACTCTTAATGTGTCTAAGTGACAGACCGAGTTTTGTGTCTACAGAGATTTACAGTGTGTCATTTAAACCAAGGAATATTCATTAGGATGGAATAAGATAAATTATCTTGCTGCAGAGGCATAGTTTGCTTTTAAGTCACCAGATTGGGCCATTTAAATGTTTTGCTTCTGTTTGGCTGATCTGGCTCTCTAATTGAGCAAGGTGTATGCTTTCTGAGATGAACAAGAAAGAAAGAAAATACACAGAACATACAGGGATTCAAGGGAATCTTCTCTCCTTTTCTCCTGTTCTCAGTCCAAACCTCCTATAACGAGCTTTCCCATTAGTCCTTCCTTACACTGGAGGTACCTTACTGCATGTCCTTCTACTTCTTCTCCAGTAAAAGCAGATTAATTTCATATGCATGTGAGTTTTAACACACATTCTGCTTGTAGAGTCACAGGGTGAGAAGTCCTTTCTACCTCATCCAATGTCTGCAGGACAACCCAACATGGTGTCTTGGCAGAAGCTTGCTCGACCAGCCATCTTCATCTGGCATAACTCATACCTGATATCATCCAGGAAAAGTACTAAGAAAGGATTATTGATACTTTGAGACTGAAGGCCAGGACCATTGATTAAGCACTGCAAAAGAAACAAACCAGCTTCCTTAAACGGGGGCAATGGTTTTGAAGGAAACTGATGCCCTAGCTGTGTCCTGTTATTGGAACAAAAAGAGACATGAGAGATGTTTTATATTTCAGTAACACAGGCAACAACTGCCTGCACTGGATAAGGTTTTTAGTTTAGCCTCCAAAATAACATGCAAGTCCAGGAATATGTTACCTAGCTTGAAACAATCAGTATGTTGTTCATCTGCCATGCTTTATGACGAAAAAAGCTGAGCACAAAAAATTCCCCATTCTCCAAGGCATGAGATAAAGTAATAAAATTTTATTTTGGAAAAATTGACCTAGCAAATATTTTAATTCAAAACAAGAACAAATGCAAAGCATCATGAGATTAGTTCTATTGAGACTGTAGGAAGGATTCAGAGATCTGACTAGGGGTGAAAATGAGTTGTTGAGTAAATCAAGTTGATACAGTTTTGGTAGGTAAAGTTCAAATAATCAAATACTTCGCCTTATGACAGAAAAGGATACCTAAAACAGAAGAAGAGTGAATAAATTTGACCTGTGAATAAAAATGTTCTAGTCCATTGCCTAAAACTAAATCAAGAATGTAACAACAAAATAAATTGAGGGGACTGTAATAATTTCAGTACAGTTGCTATAGCCAATACTGAAAACTCTGCACTCCCAAGCAGAAGCTCCTGCACCCCATCCCTGTGAAATTACAAAGTCTCCTCATGGCAGTGTGTCACTCAACACCACAAAAATCAAGTGGAAAGTTAGTGAAGCTTAAGCTACAGATGGCAAAGCTGAACAAGTTTTCAAGTGTGACTGAATCAGATCAATCCTTTGGTTGTACAAAGATTACTGGTTCAATGACCTTTGAGAGACCACAGTTATTGTTGTGATGCTTTTGAAATGGAGGGCTTTCTGCAGGATCCACTGGGTAGTTACATACCTTGTATGGAACAAATTACTGCAATCTAAGAATAAAGAACTTAATCCCGCTCCCAATGATGTCAGTACAAAAGCATTGCTTAAAATATGATTCCACAGTGTGGAAATGTTGTTTCACGAACGAGGACCGACTTCACCCTTACATGTGTGGTTTTCTGAAGATTCATGGATTTAGGGCTATAATATGTCTTTAGTTTATTACAAATGTTCACCAGAATGCATTTGTTAAAATTCTGGTAAATGATGTTCACCCAATGTCAGTATCTTATTTTACACTTATTTTATGCATTTTTCCAAGAGGTGCTACTGTTTTTAAAAGATTGCCACTGTGTCCTGACAATGAACTTAGGAAGTATGAAACAATTTATGTCCTGTCAAATCTTGAGGCTAAGATACAGTTCTACAGTGGGAAGTAGGAAAAAAAAAAAAAAAAAAGAAAAGTGGGGCTTAGGCCACTATACGCTGAGCAGTTGTGCATTCTGTGCAGGGGCACTCCTCATACCAATAGCAGTTTACAGGACAGATAATCAGTAATAACCAAAAGTGGTAGCACTGAATGGAAGAGTTTCAAAAATTGCTGCATGTAGGGCAGCATAATTAATACATGCTTCAAAGTTTTTGGTGTAGTCATGTTCCAGGCTCTTTTATAAGCAGATGGGTTAATAAATACTATAGAGCAAAGCAAACTGGCAAAATACCATGTAGGTACCCTATCAAAGGTATTACCAAGCCTACTAGAAGAGAACATACTAAATAATGCTGTAACAACTTTTAAAAGTGTTTTTGTATCCACATGAAACTTGTCAGTCAGCATTTAACCTCAAATATGTAACTGAGGTGTTGTCCAGAATATTAAATAGTTAGAAGTGACACTAATCACTAGCATAGACCTCAACACAAAGGAATTGTTTTGAAAAGCTCCTCCCAAATTACTGTCATAACCCTAGTGGTCAGACAGATGATTTGGAGTAGTTAAGCCAAGAAAACCGCCAGCAGTGTTTTCACAAAATAAACCTTAATGTGTCTTCAGTAATTCAAACAGATCTGTGTCAACCTTGGCAGAAGGGCAGCTGGGAGTCTTACAGTTTCTTTACATTTTATTTTGTTATCTCATGAGTGACTTGTATTTTTCATGGCAGAATTGATGTTTACTCAAATCAAAGATCTTGGATGTTTTTATTAATTTTCACAAACTCAGATGAACACTGTGAATTATTCTTAGCATTTCCAGTCCTCTGCTCTATGATACCATGGCATTGAGCCTTTTATGAATAATCCCATTTTGTGCACTAGTTTCAGTTCATCTGTATTATTCTTTGCTTTTTGCCATGGCCATTTCTCTTGCCCATAACGCCTCATTACTCTTTCAAATTTATTTTTCCATGGATAAAACCTCCTGGTTTTCAGGATAAGATAGCTGAGGATATTTGAGCTGTTCATGTTGGGTATTGGGCAAGAAAAAACCACAACCACCTCCGTGAGTCATGTTTTCTCATAGACAAAAAAATAATACTCTAGCAAAATGGGAATTACCTACAGACACACATAGTTGGCCTATAAAAGTGAGAAAATATTTTCTGTTGATTGAACACATACATTTAGTCCCCACTGGAATCGACATTTCAGTCATTGGCAGAATGGGCCATGACAAAGTGGATTCATTATTTCTGTTCTGTAGATTTCAAAATTATTTGTGCATTTGGAAAAAACACCAAAATTTCAGACTTTTAACAGTACCAGGTTTTGTACCTGAAACTTCCTTTCTGTATTGCAGGTTGTCTTTGTCAGCTGGTGTAAAAGCTTCTGGGACTGTGGACTTGTGGCACTGGATGATGTATCATTGAGCCTGGGAAGCTGCCAGGCTGCTGGTAAGACCATGTGTATTTGTCATCCAACAGCTGCTGTCCTTTTGACTAAGAGTTCATCACACACTTTCATTATCCAAGCCTATCCTACAGCTGCCTTCATCCCATTCTGGTTTCTTGTCTTTTCTTTTTTCCCAATAAGTATTGCATAAATCTTATTTTTGCAAAGTAGCAAACATCCAGCGAGGACCAATTTTTGCTCACAGGGGTACCAGCTAACTCCTAATAAATTTCAGTGACTCCAGAGCAGTTGTATATAGGTGAATGGTCCTTTAAGGGCATTAAAATTTAAAATAAATCCACAATCCACCTGAGTTAAAAGTAGTTTTCAGATGGTCTTTAAGAAGCCAGGAAAGGACCCAAAAGTATTTTTCAAAACACAGCATTTTTTTTTTAGTCCAGAAGTACAGTTGTGCAAGGCCAAGACACAGCCTTACCTGAGCTGCAGTTCTTTAATGAAGACAGAGAAAAGCAGTCCAAGACTTCCTCTGTAGTGGGAGGAGCTGAATGGTTTTAACCAAGATTTTACTCTCTGACATGCACAGGCTAACCTCTCTGAACTCACCAAACTCCCTTTTCTGGAGCTTTTTAAGGTTTGACAATACAACAATTGTATCCAAACTTAGAAAATATTCTCATGAGGCAGACACAATCTGCAATCCTGTTCTTCTCTGGAATAAAGCCATGCCTTTCCAATAGTCCTAATAGCTTTTTCATTACCTCTGTAGATAGAATTTCATGCATTCAGGCTTACAAAGCAGAGAGAAGTCCCATGTACAAAACAAGATACCATTTTTCTAAAGTATTTCCAACAGTTGTCTGTTTTGCCTTGCTGTAATTCGTAAGTAATTGGAAAAGGAACCAAAGGTGCAGAACTGGTATCTGGGTGTGTAGTCATGCCATGGCTTGTCTCTGATGGCAGCAAAACAAATACCTGAAAAATGCCCCAGAGACATCAAGACTTCCTCCTCTTCAAAATGTGGAGGCAGCTCAGAGTGTCTACTTCTGAATGACAAATTCCAATTACAGCAGAAGACCTGACAGAAGCCTCCTGACATGCACCTGAATTATATCACCGTTTGTATGATCTAATAGAATTGAAATAAGGAAAATACTCTAGTAATTGCAGCTCTGTGGTCTGTTGTAGGCTGCAATAGAATCTGGTGCCAAGGCAACAGAGGAGAGCTAAATGTGGCATTTGATTTCAGATCATAAAAAACTGCAGTGTTTGACAAGGCTCATTTATTATGCATGTTATATATGCTGGAACTAATTAATCTGCTTGGAGTGACAAAAGGATGAAGAAAATTATGCTGGTAATTCTATAACAGAGCCTGCTATAGAATCATAGAATTGCTAAGGTTAGAAAAGACCTCTAAGATGACTGAGTCCAACCATTAAAACCAAAAGACCTCATAAGATCATCTGGTCCAAACCATTATTGTGAACAATAACAAACTGTTTCAAAGAATCCTAGTACATGTCACTGAGCTAGACCAGGGCACAGATTCTCCCAAAAATGTGAAGAAAATAAAATTAAATTTTACACAACAGTTTGAAGGTAGCTTGTATAAGCTTGTGACTATTTTGAGCATTGCTAGGTAGCTATAATTGATGTCAGCAGGTGAGGAAATGCATTACTTGTGTAGTCTTTCCATATATCAGTCTAATATATTCGAAGTTTTAAACTATGTCCTCTCCTTACAGATGTATTGCTGCCCAGTCCTGGAGAATGCACTTTTGAAAAAGATGAATGTGTGTTTACTCAGAAGAAGAGAGGTCGTGGGAGCTGGCACAGGAAGAGAGGTCCGACTCCCACTTCTTACACTGGACCGAAAGGAGACCACACTACTGGGGTAGGTGAGTTAAGTTCCACATTGAACTTTGTCAGAACAGAGACTGACACTTAATAAAAAATACTAATGAAATATTTTAAATGATCACCCAGAAGATAGAGAAACTCTTCTATTCAAAAAAGTTACTAATCAAACGAAGTAAGCACATTCCACAGGAGCTCGTGAGGGGTTTTGAGAAAGTGACATTTAATCTGAATAATCACATGTCATATAGATAATTTGGTTGTCATGTCCCAAAGTAGCCTTCTCCTTGGGAGATAAAAGAAGAGGATGACTCTCCAGACCCCACAGCAAAAGCTCCTTCCAAACTCCCAGCTTATGAAAATATTCTCTGATACTGACTTTAGACCTATTTTCATTATGTGAATCACTAAGTAGTCTGAGATGTGAGGCTGACAAGCTTGACTTTAGAACTGAGAGCCTTTTAAACGTCGTCTGTGATGATGATTATTCCTTAGTTCATCTCTTAGCAGCAAGCTGTGCAGGTGGTTGGGATCTCTTCCGCATGAACACCTTTGGTTTCAAACTTAGAAGAAAACATAAAGAATAAAAGAGATCCCACAAGCCCTTTGTCTTGAAAATCTGCTCCACAAGCTCACCAGTGTAAGTTCAAATATTTAGTCAGGTGGGACCCCCATTAGCATGAGTGCACAGAAAACTGCATCACCACCAATCATTGCCTAAAGTGTACCTTCAGATGTACATGCAGCTGTCTCGGAATTCCAATGAATCAATCTCTATCAGAATGCAATTTCCGGTGTAAGAGAGGCTATGGTTTTGTATTCTTTTCTGTGGCTACATATTTCAGCAGATACAACCAAGTTTTTAAGGGTTCAAGCCATTAATTGATAGAAGGCAAATTCATATGCCCCTCATTCCACCATTCAATTATCACCAGCTGGAGCAAACTGAGGTGTGTCAGAAGACTGAGGAGCATCCCCACATCCCATCTGCTGCCTAAGGCAGCTGTTCTGTTTTGAGATGTATGCTCTGCCAGCAGACAGTGAACTCAAATAATGCAGCAATTCTTCATGCATTCCCAATGCTCCCTTCTTGTGGTGTTATCTGCCTGTCTGTCACCACAAGTCCTGGGGGTGAGATTGCCTTCAGAGGGACAGGGAGTTCCCAAGGATCAGTGAGAAAGGCAGAATGCTGAGAGCATTATTGCTGCTGGCAATAGCAGCCAGTGGATAATCCAGAGTCTCTTGTGATACTCAGGAGTCCTATTTTCTGAGGCTCACAAAGCCATGTAGATTATCAACAGCTGCAGGTCCATAATATATCCCAACATAATGTATCCTACTTTGCTAATTATTTATTTGTATATCTTTTTAAGGATACTACATGTATATAGAGGCATCTAACATGGTCTATGGACAAAGAGCATACCTGGTTTCAAGATCACTAAGAGGAATATCTGGAAAACAGTGCCTGACTTTTTTTTATCATATGTATGGAGCTGGGACTGGATTATTAAGTGTTTATCTAAAAAAGGAAGGGGATGAAGAAGAGATTCCTTTGTGGAGGAGGACAGGGGAACAAAGCATCTCATGGCTAAGGGGACTGATAGAATATGAAAGTGATAGAAACTACCAGGTAAGAAAAACAAGCAAGAAGCAGTCAAATTGGAATACTGAAGTGAACTATGTGCTAGAATCCAAGTTTTATGTTGTTTTAAAAAAAAAAAAAAAGTTAAAACATAGGTGGCATTGAACAGACACCTGAAGAACATTAAATAATGTAATTTTTTTACAAAAGAAGTTAGGGAGGGATTTATTAAAGATGTGAATAGGTTGCAAGTAGAAAAATAGTTACTAATTCAAAATATTTTTTAAAGTTTTTAAGTGCTATTTTAAAGTATTGAAACATAAACACCATCATTTTTTATCAGTAGTGGTAGGACTTTTTCAAGATCATTTGTGCACTTTATTTTCCTTCAGCTGTCTGTAGCCCTGTCTAGATTTGACACAGCCACTGAGCTGTGATTGAATGTCAGCTTCTTGTAGGGTGGTCTTTCTAAGGGGTCACCAAGGAGAAGGGATGATGCAAAGCCAGAGGTCTGTCAGAGCGGAGGCGAGCGGAGGCGAGCGGAGGGTATCCCTTAAATAGTTGCATGATTATTATGGGTTGCGACTATTATCTTTTTCAGTCCTTCCACCAGTGGGATTCATAAGAAGTTGTGTCTTACCTTTACAGATAATTTTTGAGGCAATCCGCGGTGTATCAATAAGAAGTGACACTGCTATTGATGATATTCTGTTCCAGGCAGGACCCTGTTTAGGTAAGTTTCAACATACTTCATAAGAGACAGCTGGAAATTCACAGTGCTTGTTTGTAATTAGGTGGGTGATACTCCTTCCCTTGAGTCTCCATTTAATGGATTTGAACTTAGTATCAGGCTGCTGGGTTAGTGGAGAACTTTTGCACTCTAATAGGATGTGAGATTATCCTCAGAATCTCAACTGGTAAAGTGGCTGTAATACTTTCTAAAAACCATATGACAGTCCCATTTAAATCCAGCATGTTAATAACATTCTGCTGTAAGTATTCTTATGTATGACAAAAATACCAATAATTACAGTATTTCTTCATTCTTTATATTCCAGAAGTGGAAGAAATTCAATTCTCATCAGGCTATCCTGACAGCTTAAATGAAATTGAGTATTAAATACAGTCTGCTGAAAGGAATGAAGCACATAGAAGAATTGTATGTGAGAAACTGTACAAACTGCCTATTTTAAAATATGTTTTAAGTAAATACTGGACTGGTTTGAATACACACCAATACATAGGAAGTACTCGGAGCACTCATGTTCCTCGCCTTTTGAATGAAATTATTGACTCAGGGCTTTTTAAGACCATAATTTTTTTATATTATTTCCTCTTTTGCATGAGGTATCAGTCATTACATAAAGGCTTCCCATTTTGCACAGATCATTAATTTTTAATTTTTTTAACGTTTCTGGTATGTAAGTAAAAAGAGGAAATTCAAGTTGCACAATTGAAGTCCAATATTGTGTTATCTTAAATCTGCATTCAGTGAATGTTTTGTGTTGGGGATAGAATGGATTTTTGTTAAGAAAACTATAAATGTTTTGAAATAACAAAGAAAATAGTGTTAGCTACTAGTATTATCCTACAGGTTAAGTGCAATTATTCACAACGACAAATCTCTCTGGGAAACTTAATACTCTGCTGGCAATTTTTTGTGATAGTGTATTATTTTACTATAACAAATATATTTGTCAATAACAAACTCACTTCTAGTGTTCAGTATAATTCAGCATAAGATGCTGGCCTGTGGACTTACATGAAATGAAACACTTTAAAGCCATGTGTTTTCTGGGATGAAAGTCTTGTTGTTTGCTTTTTTTATTGAATAGGTTTGTACACTCACAGAGAATGCATTTACACTTTGTCCAACCACAGATGTCTTGCATTTAAATTAATAGGAAACTGAATTCACACATCTTGTTATTTTTTAAGATTTTATGTATTTGTGTGTGAGGGTTTTTTTTTTTTTTAATTACTATAACTTCCTAATAAAATGTAACTTTGAGTATCATCTTATTGCTCTGCTCTAGATTTCATACTAATCAGTGTACGGAAGAAGAACTGACCTAATGAAGAAGCCTGATTTCATTATTTTGAACATGAAGAGAATGAAATGTGTGGGTCACATCACCTAAGAAAGCTAACAGAAAGCAATCTGAACTGCTGCAAGAAGCTGTGTACTGAGTGGCAGAAATTATTGTTACAGCCACTGTATTCTGCTCCTTTCAGAACTAAGCCTATGCTTTTCCTAACAGCTTATAAGGATCAGCAGCACCTGGGATGATTTAGGCCCATGACTCTTTAGTAAATTTTCATTTTGGTGACAGAAGCAATTGAAGAGATTGTTCAATGCAATATGTTTAATACTCATGTATTTATTTAACCACACAGATGGAAGCTGTTTATGGTTTCCTAGAGACTGAGCAAGAGCCAAAAGGAATTGATGCCTTACCTGCCTATCCTAGATACCCCTCTAGTCAGCTGCTTATGAACACATCACTCTTGCTATTATTCGAAAATGAAAGCAAAGAGAAATAATGGACTGTTTCCTATGAATCAATACAACTTTACAGTTGTTCTGTAGAGTGCTTGCTTTGGTATCAATATTCAGCTCAAATTACCTTAGCAGAAAACAAGTGAAGTGGTTAAAATAATCAGGCTTGGTGGTTCTCCATATGTAAATGAAATGAAGCATGAAGTACAACTGTTAGGCTCCTATCTCTAAAGATTTATGCAAATCTACTTCAGTCCATCAGAGTAATCAGATTTAGGCTGACAGCATAAAAACATAAGTGAAGGACTCTAACCTGCTCTCCACTGAGTGTCTTCTAGGGACTTCAGCACTACAGAACAAAAAACCAAAAACAGAACACCAAAAACCAAAACCAGCAAAAAACCACCAAAATTCTGCCTTAAGTAGGGAACATCACTTTTTCAGTCATTTTTGCTGCTGGAATTAAACAAGAGAGGGAGAATTTGAAAGGTGGCTTTCATTTACTTCAGTGTCTACTGAATATCAGTTTATGGAATAGGAAATTCACAGACTAATGAAAGAATGGCTGCAAAACATTTGAAAACTGGGTAAGGTGCATTAAGATTCCTCCACTGGCAAACTTCAGTTTTATGGTGAGATAAAAAAAAATATTCTATCAGCTCTGTCCAAATATGAAACTCTCTACACAACTAATTTCTATCCTGGATCCATTTTTATTTACTATTTCTTCTTTTCTTCACTGCTGCAGTAGCTGTACCAGGATCACAGCAGGGCAAAGAACAGTTCTAATGAGACTTGCCATACCAGGCCTGTTTAATGCCTGATAATTTCTTCAAAAGCTACTGAAGAACTCAAAAGTAATTGCTTTGATCACAGATTGTGTCACAATCTGTAAAATGGAAATGAAAAAGAAACCTTGAAAAGCAGCTGTAACACCCCAAGCAGTAATGGGCTTGTAGGTGATTGCTGTAAATGTAGCTTTGTGCTGGAGTGGAACTCAAGTTGTCCTGAGATCAGTGGAAAGCCCTATTACTATCTTCCTGTTTAAAACTGGTTTTATTCTTTAAATATTGTCCCACTAGTTTTCATTTTATCATTATCCTTATTAATTTTCAAAAAGAGAGCCACATTCAGATCTCAATTACACCAATAGAAATCCAGAATAACAACATAAAAAATTACTGTTATTCTGTCTTTATAAAGTAAATGAAATGGTATTCTGACTATGGTGTCACACCACAATAAACCTAATTATAAACTTAACTTTACAATCATGAAGATTCACAAAGACAGCTCAAGCCAAGTACTAAAAGACCTGGCATTTTATTCACCTGGATTGTGAACAGAGCTTGCTAGTGTGACTACCCTCACTCAGGAGACCCATAGCTCTGAAGGAACAGTGGTGTAAGGGCAAAGCCTGGAGAGAGCACGCTTCTCCTGCAACATGACAGACACACTGAGTCCTGTTCTACCTCTCACATTTCGAAAAAGACAAAACCTGACTCTCATCCCACCTCAAACAAAGCACAAGCTGTCTGTCACGGTACGTTCCCCTGCCACACTCCTCAGCCTTGGCCACTCAGGAATTGTCCTTTGGCCCCAGCCTGGATTCATGGCTCCTGGGAGTTAACCTCACCCTTGAGCTTACTAGAAACACCCGGAAACTTCAGCTGCCAAACCAGCTCCTGTTGTCTGACAGGCAGTCTTGGAATGTTATTTACCTGAACCATTAGCCTGAATCACGCAATCACAAGAGTTGTTAGGGTTGGAAGGGAGTCCTAGAGATCATCTATTCCAACCAGCCCTGCCAAGGCACGGTCACCTACATCAAGTGACACAGGAATGTGCCCAGGTGGGGTTTGAATGTCTCCCAACAGGGAGACTCCACCTCTGGGGTAAGCCTGTTCCAGTCCTCTGCCACCCTCAATGTAAAGAAGTTCTTCTCATGTTGAGAAGGAACCTCTTGAGTTTTAGTTTATGGCCATTGCTGTTCGTCCTCTCTCAGGGCACCACTGAAGAGTCTAGCACCATCTTCTTGGCAACCGCCTTTGAGATAGTCGAATGCATTAATGAAATTCCCTCTCAGTCTTCTCCAAACTAAACACACCGAGCTGCTCATATCGTTGTAAACATATGCAGGAAATGTAGCGGTGAATGGAAACGTGCGGACAGCGGAACGCGGGGCTCGGTACCGGCCCAAACCGGTCCCATGGCAGGGCGCCGGAGCCGCGGCCGCCTCAGCAACAACGNCCCCGCCCCGCCCCGCGCCTCTCCCCCCTCGCCAGCCAATGGGCGCCGGCGCCGTGCGCTTTGCACCAATGAGAAGCTCCAGGGCGGCTCAGTCCCGCCCCCTCGGCAGCGAGCGCGGGGAGCGGGCCCGTCCCCCAGAGGGAGAGAGGGCTGGGCTGCGGGGGGAACATGGCGGAGGCGCGGGAAAAGGAGAAAGCTGTCAGGAAGTCTGTGAAGGGCGGTGAGTCCCAGTCCCCCTTCGTCCTGGGCTCCATCGTCAGCATCTTCATGAAGAACTTTCTGTGAGTCAGCGGGGGGCATTTCTCCTTACTTCAGCGGCCGCGGCCTGCCCCTTCCGCCCCGCCGTAGAGGGGCCGAAGCAGCGGAGCGGGGTCGCTGCTGGTACCGGGGGTTACGGGTGCTGGAGGAGGGAGTGCCGGTGTTCACTGTAAAGTGGTGCCTTACTCGGAATGAGGAGCTCGGAGACACTGCTGTGTGGGGTACGAGTCCCAGGGGTTGTCNGGGGTTGTCAGCGCAGTGTCGCTTCCCTGCGGGCGCGTTCCCCGGAGCCGGCCCGCCTTCCCCAGAGGTGATGGTTCCTGTTGGCCGTGCAGCGTCTGCATGCTCTTTGTCTCTCAGGTGGTTAGCTGTCAAGCAATGGAGAAGGGGAGACTGCAGAAGGTGCTCATAGGGCTCTGGAGACAGGCCTTGAGATCCATTAGGTTGAACTGTCTGTGGTCTTTGCACGTGTTTTTGCCAGCCGCTATGTACTGCGAATGCCAGTTTTTGGACATATTGTGGTTACCAGCAAAAGTTGTCAGGCCATTTTCTTACGGCTCCATGCCAGCCTTGAAAACTTCCAGTAGTGCAGTGCATGGGTCACATGTTAGATGTTAATTGAATTTCCAAAGAGAGTAGTTTAAATCCTTGTTAAGGGTTCAGATGCCTTCTCTTCCAGAAGTACATGGTTTATAATGTGTTGCCATTAGCTGCTTCGTACTCCTGCTTTGGTGGTAGTGTTTCAGCTCCTTTCTGTGTTTGGCACAATGCAGGAATAGAACATCAAATGATACAGTTCTTTATAAATTTAGGGTATTAATTTGATACGAGTTTACATGGGTAGGTTGGATTTTTTCCCCTAGTTACTATTGCAGTAGGCATGATGGATGCACATGATGAAAGATGTCTAATAAAACAAAACGCTAAGGACAGACTAATAGTGTAACTCAAGACAGGTACTGCATGATCGATTTTCTGTCTTCTTTTTGATGCATAAAATAAAATTATTATCCTAGTAAATTCAATACAATTTGTCATCATATCGCTGGATTTCATTCTTTGTAGTTACTGATTTTAAATAAAGTTGTAGTGAGTACTCTGGCTGATAGGAATGTATTTCACAGTGTTAATTTTCACTCTTGAGACTTTCTTACAAAGTGGTATTTCAGGATTGAGTCCAGATGAGGTAATTGCATCTGATTAATAAAATCAAAAACTGTTTCTAAGGAAGTTCCTTCTTTTTCAAAGGTAATACAGTGTATAGAAATTGAAAAACTTTCTGTGTTTTCCAGAACATACACTGCCTGCGAAGTACGTCCAGGGCCCAACCTGAATTTGGTTCTAGGTGCTAATGGCACAGGCAAGTCAAGCATTGTTTGTGCCATCTGCCTGGGACTGGCTGGAAAACCTTCTTTCCTAGGGCGAGCTGATAAGGTAACTGAGCTTTTGTGATTTTCATGATTAATCTGAATTTCTTTCAGAGCACTGTCCAGCAGGATGGGGGGGAAAGACTGGCTTCCTTGATTTGCTTTACTTTTATAAAAAGTGGGGTGTCTAAATTGAAGAGTAACCTAGTCCAGAGACAAAGTGGGGTTGTCTTAATTAACTACTTGCTGTCTTATATACATTATTAAGTGAAAACACCTGAATTTTAGTGCAGCCTGAGTGGACTAGAGGTTTTATCTGAAGATGGCTAAACATCCACAGTAGGGTAGAGAAATGCCACTTAATGGTCTAAAAACCTTTGATAAGAAGTACCAACTAAAGGAGAAATAGACGAAGTCTAAAATAAATTCCCAAATACATAGAACCTGTAGCAGTAATATACTCCTGATGTGTCTTGAGAATTCAGCTAAAAGCATGGAGGCACTGATCTTTGATTTAAATGGAATTTGGATTGCTCTACTCTATTTTCACTTTTTACTTAGAAGCTATCATGCATTAACACTATAGTAGAAAGTTTATATTTTGAAATTTTCAGAGTTTTTCATTTGCTTTCTTGGATGTTCTTGTTGGGTGCAGTTTATCTGACTAGATTTGGAGCAATGAATCTGGGTTCCTAAATGATTGCACATGCTCTCCTGTAGCTGCTCAGTCATAAGCAAATGTGAATACGGGAATTGACTGCATGGCAGTACTGTGTATTGGTATTTCTCTTTGCTTTTCATGATTTATTTTCGTACTATTACAATTTACAGTTCTGGTACAGATATTCAGCAGTGTCTTTTCAGTTGTCTTGCCTTTATTCCCCAGATTCATTAGAACTTCTTCCTGTCTGTGGATCTGCTGATTATAATTTGTTCAGTTTTGAAGGCTGAAGTTGATCAGAAATTGTTAACTTGTGGAGGAAGTTATAATGCTGCTGGTGGAGAGTAATACTGTATTCCTTTATTTTTAGTTAGTGCTTTATTTTGCTTTTAATTATAAGTTTTCAATAAAATATGCTGTTACAGCAGCTCCATTATACAAATGTGTATTCTTGTAAAAGAATACATTTTAATATACTGTTACTTTGCAATAACAACTTGTAAATTAATTTTGTAGATCGGTCTCTTTGTGAAGCAGGGGTGCATGAAAGGCACAGTGGAAATTGAACTGTAAGTAGTAAAACTGTTTCCTCATGCACTTTTAATTGGATCATTTTCCCACACAGTTATTCACAAAGTTGTGAGAAAAAAATTTGGTGTACAGAGGTATCTTTAAGCTGATGCTTTAATTTCTCCTTTTTTAATTCCCCCGGACTTCAGAATAATAAGTTTAAATAATTATCACACAAGAAATAAGCAGTTACCCTTGATCTCGCTTTCTGAAACATTTCAGCTTGTCTTTATGTACAAAAAATGTATAGGTAAAGATTGTTATATATGGTGTGTTTAACTTTTGATTACATTTGAGGTTCAGGTGATTTAAATCATCTGGAATTGGAATTCTTTTTAATGAATCAAAAAAAGACAGAAGTATAAGTTTTAAAACAAATTGTTCTGCCTTCACTTTCTTATACTGATAGTGCTGATATGAGGGGCTTCACTACATCCTCACTGAAAACATCACATACTGATACAAAACAAGTAAAAACAAAGATCTGAGTAATTCTGCATAATGCAGTCTTATAGGTAAGCTGTTGCAAAAAACAAAGCAACTGGAAATCATTTGGACTGTAAAATTCCACTAGTAGCTTCTGGCATAGGGCAATATTACATGCTTCCTTTTTTGTGGATGCTATGGCACGGACAATTTTAATAAGCTTTAACCTGGTCTGTTTGCCTGAATGAAACTGAAAATAGAGATAGTCAACTGATTCATAGCCTGTGTTAATTTGTAAACAGTTGGCCACCCTGATCAGATTCTCTAAAAAGAAAATTTTATTGTGGAAAAAAAAATACCACAGCAGGCCTTGGGAAAAGTCCTGTCCACTTTTGTTGTTGTGGGAGTGATCAAGTAAGACCTTCTTTAGAGATTGGCCAGGGAGTGTGTTCAGGGGATAGGATGTCTTTCAGGTAGATGTTGTGATTGTTTTAACATAGATATATCCCGATGTTACTTGCAAGTCTGGAAAGAATCTTGCAGTGTGTGAAGACTTAGCATTTCGTGGCTCATTAGACCCAGCAGGTCATGGTTGCAGTGTAGTTTAGTCCTTTGATTGGTAGAAAATACTTAAATACAATGTCTGGGCTGAGAGACCAATGGCGCAGAAGAGTGCTTTTTTGACAGGAACTAAAAATTGAAGTTCTGTAGGCATGTATTGCCTTTGTTGAATCTTGCCCTTGAAATGTAGCTAAACCCAAGTTATGGTAGCAAAAAGATGCTCATTTCATGAAAGAAGGGAGCATGGCTTTGTAGGTCTTTTGAAGGAAGTCTGATAAATTAAAATGAAGTGGTACAGGAAGTAGTAATTCAGTAATCAAGAAATAGGATCATATCCCTATGGCGCTTAGTCCAAACACTGGCAGCAGATGTGTACTCAGTTTACACTGACCTCCACTCTTAAGTCTGCTGAGGTACATGTCCACTCTACAAGCATATATCCTCCGTCCTTAACAGTGTGCTTAACAGGCACTGGACAGTTGAAGTGGTAAAGCAAAGTTGCAGGAGTTTGACTTACTTCTTACTGCTGCATCTTAACCAGACTAAATTTTTGAAAGTGGGTATTGAGCTAGAAAACTAAATGACAATTAATGTGTCTTTACTGGTTTTTAAAAGAAAATGAAAATAAATTAGTCGTTTTTGTGCTGTATGCTGTTTTTATTCTCTAATGGAATATATATACACAGCTTACTGATTTTTGTAACACTCATTTCTGTACACTAGCACTTAATTTAAAGTGCTAAAGTACTGCACCTCCTTCACACCAGTTTTAAAACTTAGTAAGTCTCCCAGAAATTACACTTTTATAGAAACTGTTCATGTGTGTAACAACTTCTCAGTGTTTCATACATTCAGCATGAGCATCTCATTTATATAAGTAACTTCTGAGTTAAGATTTGCAGATATTCTTGATGCTTCCCATGTGAGTTTAATTCGTCACTGAAGTACTGGATTTTTCTGAGTCAGGAAAATAAGAATCTGATGGTACTGTCCAGTTAATTTAGATTAAATATTTAGCTATCTATAAAGTCTAATTATACTTTGACACTTGGTAACCTTTGAAAGTGTAACACTTTTCAGGTATTCTTGAAAGTGTAAACACTTATTTCTATTAATCAGGTTCAAGTCACCAAACAATATTATTATCACACGTGAGATTTATGTGGTGAACAACGCATCAGTGTGGTTAATCAACAGAAAGCCAGCAACCCTGAAAGCAGTCGAAGAACAGATTGCAGCCTTAAACATCCAGGTGGACAATTTGTGCCAGTTTCTTCCTCAGGTATGAATTAATTTTGAAGGACAATGGGTGCAAATGGAGTACTGTGCCTTGAAAGGATTTTGTTCCTGGTTAGGTTTAGCAACACTTCAGCTAGTTCAATGGGACAGCACAAAGAACAAGAGGGCAGCCATGCTGGTGTGATGGGGAAAGAAAAGAGGAGCTGTGTGACATTTTAAGCTCACTAATTGGGCAGTTTTGTACCTGTTGACACTGAAAGGAAAGATGCTGATGTTCCCTGTCTTGGTGTTCAAATAGCAGCACTTGCTAATAGAGCCTTTCTGGTAATGTCAGCAGTCTCTTAGGGCTTAAAGATATGTAGGATTGAATTATGTAAAAGTAGAATCATCCTAATAGAAAATAAATCTTAAAGGAGAGAGAATAGTAAGAATAGTACTGGCAGTTTCTGTGTTTGAATCCCTGTTCAAGTAGGTCAGGATTCCTGTGCGGGTAGCTAAGTTGCCTCACATTGCACCTTAAAGTTGTGACAGGTTCTTTCCCAGTTCATGTAGATCATCAGGAATGGTAGTAAAAGGAAACCTTTACTCTTAGTAAAAGAGCCTAGACATGGGGTTGTTGTTGAATTCAAGAAGATATACAGAAGAAAAGCATTAAAGTTTAGAAAGCTCATATTGCAGAAACAAAAATATGCCAGGTATTTGATGGTTCATTTTCACTTATATACAGTATTTGTTCAGAACTTTCAGCATACTCTGGTAACATAACTTTGTGTTGAAAACAACCTTTTCTCTTTAGTACATAAATGTCGGTTCAGTCAATATTACTGTGTTCATAGTTCTGGTTTATTTGTTCTCTCCCAGTGTATTAATTGCAAGCACACTTTCTGAGTCAGTCTCAGCTTTGAGCTGTTCTTCTGCCTTCGACAGCAATACTTCTAGTAGCCTTGGCTGCCAGCTTTAATAATAATTTCTCTGTGGCTTAACTTTTGAGTGTGTTGTAGTATTTATACTGCAAGGGCGTAGCTTCAGCAGCCTGAGAACAATGCTCCTGAAAGTTTGGTTGCTACTCAATGAGATGGTCATTAACTATGCCAGAGCTATTTAGGATAGAACTGTAAGTCAAGTGATGCTTGTGAGAAGTATGCTGCAGTGTATAAATCCAGTATTACTGTATTGCCCTGTTCCAGCTAATCCTGTATTTTTATAACGTCTTTAAATTCTGTAGGACAAAGTTGGAGAATTTACAAAACTGAGTAAGACTGAGTTGCTTGAAGCCACTGAAAAATCCATTGGTTCTCCGGAAATGTACCAGTTTCATTGTGAACTGAAAAATTTCAGGGAAAAGGAAAGAGAACTGGAGGTAAATATGCACTTCAGAGAGCAGTGAATGTAGGAAAAGTGAAATAAATTTTACCCAGACATGTTACAGAATTAGAAGGTGATATTTATTTACAAAGTCTGTGGTAAGTTGATTTTACCACATAATGCTAATCTTCTCTCAGAACTCATTCACTCTGACACTCACATGCTTGTAAGTACAAAGACGTATGCAAATGGTCTGGACACAAAAGACAAAGGATGGCTGTTGTCAGGTACTCCTCACTTCTCTGAGATTTTTGACTGGCAAGAACTTTTCCTAGACAGATCTTTTTATGTCTTTTATAAGTCATTGGCTATTACAGCATGGTCCATTGCTTTAGTGCTGCTCACTTTTGTCGAGTAGGTGACGGGGACTCCCTGACTGGGAATAGGGAGGGAAAGAGAAGAGGCTGCTTTGCTCTTTAAGTTGTTTATTTCATCTGAAGGCAAAGTCCGAGGGCAAATAGTTCGAGCAGAAGCAGCAAAGCAACCTTAGCAGCAAAGTTCCACAGCAACACCATTCCTATTCTATTCTATTCCTATTCTATACTAACTTCTAACACACCGGGATATACATTATATTCATTAATTAACCAATCAGTATAGAACAGGATTCTAATTCTACTTCTTCTAACCTATCAAAACTTAATTCTCTTTCATGAAAGTAGTCATAACTCTTACAGAAATCCTACATAGATTTTACACATATGATCTCTATCTGTTCTTTTTGTTTAGGTACACAACTTATCTAAACAATACCAGTAATGTAACAATATTTATATTTTGTCTAAGACAGGGTACTCTGTGAAAGGTAGCACTGCTGTACTAAAGAACTAGGTTAAGGTCTTTTTAACTTCACTAATACAGTTTCTCAGTATTTAAGGCACTTAAAATATATTTCTACTGAAAACTAAAGTTTATACTTATATTTGTGTGACTCAGCTTCTAAAGTGATTTTAATTCAAACCCCATGTTCTGATTTGTTTCTGGGCCTACAGAACAGAGACCCAGAGGGGCTCACATTCCAACACACTTTCTTGAAAATGAAGGGACGGACAAAAATGAAAAGGAGCAGTGTTTGGGAGCAACGTCTGTCCTTAGCCATACAGGCCATTGTAATCCTTTGTTCCCTTTTTATTTTTTGGATGGTTCCCCTCTTGTTACTGCTGTACTAAAATGTCTCCTCTAGTGTTAAATTTCTGCTTTAATGTACAGGTTGCATGTAAACTATTTTCCGAGAAGAGTTTTCACAAAGTAGATACTGTAAAACATGAAAATATCTATTACAGAACTTGTGCAGAGAAAAAACCACCTCATTGGAGAAAATGAAGCAGAGGGTTGAACGGTACAAGCAAGATGTTGACAGATACCATGAATGCAAGCGCCATGTAGACTTAATAGAGATGCTTGAAAGGAAAAGGCCATGGGTGGTAAGTTTCATTTCCAATATTTTTCTCACCTAAGCCATTTTCCATAAGACAGTGAAGTTAGAAATAGGCCAAAAGTTGCTTTAGAGGAAGTGTGACAGGAGTAATTTGAATATCATTACAATTGCTCAGTGCAAACAGGCCAGGTCTTGAAATCCTGTTCTTGGTCTAACTGTGATATTTGCTTACATACCCAGCTGTACTGAATAAATTGCTTCAGAAGTAGTTCAGGTAGTTACTGCACATGTTGGAAGCCAGCAATACAGGCTAAGAGCAGTACTCCTTTTATTCTGTGCAGAGACAACTGGTTTAAGCGCTAGCCAGCTCTACTTGCTTCTTCAGCTGTAACTTTTTTTACGTTTTTTTTGTTAATTTTTTTTAGAGGTTAGGTTTCTCTTAATTTGTTAATTGAGGTTTAATGTGCATGACATACATGTCAGTGAATTCTAGTTGCCAATCTTAAAAAATATTAGCGTTTGGACAGAGAAATTTTAAAACAAATTTGAAAGAACCTAGAGTAAAGGACAGGTTATTTACATAAATCAAAGTAAGCCTTTCTGAGGAGCACTTTAATACTGGTTTAGTTTAGTGTTGAATGGTCAGTCAGATTAAATTATTCTAAACAGTTCAAACTGATGAAGATTTCAGTTTGCTGAAACAATACGTTGTTTGCCTTGTTTGCAAGCTTTATAGAAATAAATAAAGGTAAAGAACTTTCAGAAAACTGAAAGTTTTCTATTGATTTACTATTTGTGAAGAATGTGGAAAACTTATTTTTGCAATTTTGCATATAACAAAACCTCATGTGGCTATGTAAAGAACTTTATGGCCTTTGCGTCTTGAGCAGCTGGGTTCAAGGGATCCTCACTGCCTTCAGATCTTCTTGCTAACAGCAGAGGGATTTAGGAGTAGCAATTGAAAGGGATGGTGGTATGTGTTAAGGAAGTAGGGTGTACGTTCTGTGATGTCAGTACTTGCTGAATGATGGGAGTTTTTCTTACTACGTGTGTTAGCCTGGTGTTGCATAATTTAGACTGATACTGATTGTTCTCTACTGTAAAACTCTTACTTACACAGAACTCTAAAGGCTTGTTGGACACTGCCAGAGGAAAGCTAAGCTAAGAATTTTATCTGCTGATAATTAAATTTCCTTTCGTAAATTAGAGAACATTGTTGCTAGCTATATGTTACTTAAGCAAGTTTAGTCAGATTTTGTCACACCTTAACTCCCACTGCTGTCTTCTAGACAGTTTGTGTTGCTCAGTATGTTAAAGGCTTTTAGTGAATGCGCTCAATTAAATGTAACTTTTTGGCCACTGAATCCGCAGAAACAACAGTGTCCTTTCACACCTTGATGGAGCTCTGGTTGACAGTACCGAATCAATAGTGTATATTAGGTTCAGGGAAAAGAGAACTGGAGGTAAATATGCACCTTAGAGATGCTGAGAGCAGTGACTGGAGGGAAATTATAATGAATTTTAACATGAGATCTTCCATATGCAGAATTTACAGTTGAAATCAAAGGTAATAGACGTAATTGTTTTACTAGGTAGAGAATATCTGAACTATGGGCTGTAATAAAATTCCACATTCTGTTGCTCTTTTGTGATTTGTCACTGTGACAGAACTTTTGGTACTGTCCTACAATGCAAAATCAAGCTCTCTAAAAGAAGAAATGTACTGTTCTATGAGGGCATGGATTTTTTTGGTGTTTTGACCTAGCACTCTTTAGTCCTAAGAATAAATGGGGTTTTGTGTCTTAAAATGGGGTTTACTGAAGTTGAGAATAGCGCAGGCGTTTATTCTTCCTTTTGTGGGTGGTTCATCAGCTCTGTCCTCTCCAAAACACAGGTTTCAACTTGAAGACTAAATGCACCTAGCTGTTCAATTTTCCTTTGTAAAAAGCAGACTAGCTACAGGTGAGCTTCCAAGTCAGCTGGAAGGCAGATGTATAAACACTGCTTTATGTTATGAAATAGAGAAAACAGGCAGCCTGAAAATATTTTAACTCAAATATGACATTACACTGTTTCTTAATTGTAGTGGAAAAGAGGAAGTCTAGTGATGAGCTCGTTCATGTTCTGACCACTGTTGAAATGTATTTTTATTCTGAAGACTAGTGCCTTTCACCTGAGGAACCTTTTTCTGGTCAAGTACTTTTTTTCTAGACAGGGACAATTGCTTCTATATGTGGAGAATTATACACCATTTTCACATATGTCTATGTCTAATAAGTTTTTGACTATATCCTTTAAATTCCATAGAATTCAGTAGTTCCTGGAATCACCTGGTGTGGGGCAAGAATAAGTTAAGCTTAATAATAAGAGAACAAAGATCACTTGATTAAGAGAACAAGGACTATTCAGTCGAGGCAGGAGAGATGTACCAAAGTCTCTAAAATGTAACACGTAGCAGAAGCACAGTAGTTTGCAGAAAAAAATTGTTATACAAGCACTTGTTTTAGGAGAAAAAAGCTGATGTGGATGTTAGGAATGTGATCACATATACTATGAGTTAGCCGACGCATGAACAGCTATACTATTGGCTATCCAGACTTATTCTCACCTAATAGTGAAAATATTATAAAAGCTGTATACACTTTTAATAAATATGCTACGACTGGACACTGTGCGTCATTCGTATGTCACAACATAGTTCTGAAAATGTGTTTTGGTCAAGCCATGTCCATTCTTCTTTTCCTCCTCTGACATTTACAATTAAGAAAAACATTGTTTTAAGATGCAAATATCTCTTGGGAGAGCTGAAATGCTTTGGAAGTTCTGCAGGTCTTTAGTGGAGTGTGTAATTACAAGCATCAAAGTTACTTGTGTACAGATCACCAAAATACAGAGATCTTGTGTAAATCAGATTTTCTTAAAGTATTAAAGGGATCTGCTGTGTAAAAACCATGTCATGACAGTTCTATGGAACTTGCCTGTACTTTGTATCTGAAAAATCTGAAGTTTAATTGTATGCATGTACATTTGCTTTAATCTTGAAACAAAATGCCTTATTTAGAGCAGAGCTAAATTTTAAACTTAATCTTTCAGCTAAGTGAAAATATAATCCCTTTACCTCTGTAACTTTGTAAGAGTGGCTACTGACTGTACTTAACAGAATTAGAGCAGCTTTCTTCAAATACATTTTGACTCTATGAAAAAGGTACTATGAAGAAAGACCTTGGATTTTATAGCCTAGTTCAATTTATCTGTGATTAATCAGGTTAGTTAAGTAACTATGAAAAAGTGGTAGCAGATAAAGTCAAGTTAGCTGTTACAGATGGCTTCCAGGTGGTCTTTATTTAACATTATGATTATTATTATTATTTTATTTTAGTACTCCAAGTTTTGGAATAAGCTAGGTGTCTGTTCTGAACTAGTGCATACAAAGTCAAACAGCCTTCGCTTCTACTGTCCCGCTGCATACATAAATCTACTCCTCTCTCTCTGGTCCTCTGAACATCTTATTTTTTTTTCTCCTGAACCCAGTCATAGAACATAATGTTCTCTCATGTTTCTTCATTTGGGGAAGCTGGGGAGAGGTTCCTCTTCTTCTTGTGCCTTCCTTTTAAAATTTTTTTTCTCTCCAGAGAGTACAACACACACGAAAACAATCACTAATAATGACTCCTTCAGCTTAAACTACTTTCTCGACAAAATTCCCAGCTTCTTGAAGGGGAGGTTCTTGGTCACCATACTGCTTACCGTCTCTTTTCTCTCATGAATGTATCTTCAGTTAAACTTTATAGATAGCAATGGCTTTGGTGTTCATGGTGTATGGTGGAGTTTTTGCTTGTTTCTCAATAGTCTGTCTGTTCCACTCTGTCCCCTTGGTTTACTTCAGCAGTGGTTGTGTTTGTTACTTGCTCTGATTATCTGCCCAGCTCCTTTCCTTTTCTTTCTCCCAAATTTGTTTGTGGTTATTTGCTCCTTAGCTTTTAGACTTCTGCCTAAGTAGTCTCAAACTATGAACAAAGAAGGGCTAAGGAGTTTTTTCTACGCTCCCAGATGGACTTAGAGACAAGGTAATTGCAAACAAATGGGTTGTTTCTTCTGCTACTTGAATTGCATATTATTTAAGAAGCATTAATTATGCGTCCTTGTTCACTGGGGACTGAATGATCCCTACAACTCCTTGTCATTGGAACTAGTAATAGTATTACTTAAGCAGTTGTTCTAATACTAGTTTACAAAAGAGATTTTTCTTCTAAAACTCATGAGCAATTAAATAAAATGTTTAGACAGTATAAAACACTGGAATAGAAGACAGCAGTTGTTTATTGTTTTACTTTCAACTCTTACAAGGAATATGAAAATGTTCGTGAGCAGCATGAAGAAGTGAAACAAAAGCGAAACCAAGCTAAGAAAGAACTGAAGTCTTTGAAAGAAATGCAGGTCCCATGGACAAAAAAAATCCAAGAAGCTGAAGAAAATTTAGAGCGTCTGGATATGAAAACCAGAGATAATGTAGGTATTGAGGTTATTGTTTAACATAGGTAATATTTCAGGTGTTCTGTGTTCAGCTTTGTAAAATGTAAAGTAATAACCTCTTTCTTTGTAGTGTGTCATAATGGTGTTTCAGCAGAAATTTTCTTGAAGCACCTTGCCCTTGGTTCTCAGTGCCTTCTCCATATCTATTGAAGGAATACATTCATTAGTAAACCTTTAGTAGCAATTCTTCAGTCTGCTCCTGGTTTCATAAAAGCAAATCTTAAAAATTCTCTTGGTCATACCTTAATCTTCAAGGATATAATGTTAATAGTTTCCCCAAGTTAGGTACTTCTGTTGAATTAGATGCCTGTTTTCATCTGTTCTGTAGTTTGGGTTTGTGGATGCTCCTTTTATCTTCGTACCTTTATTTAAGGTAATTTACGACTTTACTGGCCTAAAAGCATTCCTCTAGTATAAAACATAATTCCACAAATAGGACTTGATGTTTTAATTAGACAACAATCTTCCATCAGTTGTGAAATTTTTATGCATAAGGAAATTCAGTGGTAAGCCTGCCTATGTGTTACAGTTCATATAAGTTTTTTGAACAGCTGCTCTCCCTGGGTTTATGGAAAAATACTATTTCCGTGTGAAAAATAAGAGTACTGTAATTCTCTGCAAGATTTTAACTATTATTTACTATTCAGACTGTAGAAGTCATTTTATGCTTGAGCTGCACAAATTTGCAGTGAGTAACCAAAGTTAAATGATCACCTGAGATGGATTGTTTGCTGTAGTGAGTTCTGTTTGAGGACACCCACTCAGAGGAGCTGACGTGGAGACTTGCGACATCTGTAGAGAACTGCTGCCTTGAAGTGTCATGTAGGATGAAGGTCTGAAACTTCAGTGGCATTTAATGCACTGTGGGCTAACAAACTAGTCATGTGCTTCCTCTAAAAAAAAAACCAGAACACCCTTGCCCCAAACAAAAAACTAAGCCAAAACCACACCAGAAAGACCAGACAGAAAACTCCTACAGATTGTTGTTCACAACATTGTTGTTTTTGTTGTGATAAACACTGTACCAACAATGTGAAGTATTTAAGTACCTCATAATTACAAGAAAGTTCTTTGGTAAAGGTATTTAGGTTTTTTATCCCATATTATTACAACAGTTTACTATGCTGTAAGTCAAAATACCTAAATGTTAAAAAATGTTTCAGTCCTACTGCAGTTGCCTTTTTTTGGTGTGGTTGGGCATTTTGTTTTGAAGGTTTTTGTTGTTTAAGGGTAAGTGTACTTTCTTAGAGGAAAGTTAACAGCTGGAATCTTGAAATTAACTTTAATAATGCAACAATGCCTTCATGCTTGTGAATTGCTAAGCTCTGTTTTCACTGCTTGGTCTTATCCTGTTAGATTTTACTCATATGTTTCAAACTACTATTTTTTTTCAAACAGGGATGAGTTCTACTTAACCATTGGTACCACTGTTCTTAGAAGTATTAGGCTGTATTCAAATAAAAGAAATCGTTTTACTTAAAGGTTGTACTTTGTTTCTATGAGAAACCTAGGACAAACAGGTATCATTTTAGTTTTAACTTGCAGGGAGGTTGCTCAGCATAGGCCGCTTCGTACAAAACAAGGGAAGAAAACCTGAGAGAACATATGAGATGGTTGATTTATACTCTTGAATCAGCATATTTTTCTTCTCAATCTAAACTTGCTGACTAAAGCTTTCATATACTATATAAGATTAGCCATATGCTGAAGTGTTGTTTAATCTGAGTCTGGAAAATGGGTGAGATACATTTGTTCTGCAATATTTCAGAAGCCAGAAATACAGGAAGAAGGAATGAGGATAAATTTGAAATAAGTAATTTATGGAAGACTTACTGAGATACTCTAATATGGCTTTCCAGTGATTAGTTACAGTTTTGTATTTTATTTATAACTGATACTTTTCTGTATTTAGTATTATAATAAGACACTTTCAAACCTGTTTTGTTCTGATGTTAAATGATATGTCCAAGTCTAATTTGAATGATTATTATTTTGTCTTGAACTCAGAGTCCAGAACTGCAGAAAAAGACATAAGGGAATATATTATATACATGGTTAGGCATGAGCTATTTGTAAGATACCAGGCAAGTTAAGAAGATCTGAGAGGTGTATTGCTGCTTTTTGTACTTTTGTGACGGTAGCTGCTTTTCAGGTGATGAAATCGATTTCCCTCACACATACTTTCATAGTTTGGCTGTTGAAATGTCCTTGGAAAGGAGAATCAGTGCTGGTTGCACTGTCAGAAGAAAGTTTTGACCTAGTGTGAAAGTGCAAGACTTTTAAGTAGCTTTAAATGGCTTAAGCTGCTGTATCTTCATTAGTTCGTCACCTTTTCATAGACTGCTTGAATTTCTTGTAACTTACAATTCTGTCTTTGTACAAATGGAGGCATTTGGTGAGAGTTTCACAGGTAATTATTCTTTAATCCAGAAGGAATTGATTAGCTTCAATTTGGCATTAAGGGAAAGCGGTTTAGTACGTTAAGTCTGCTTTATTCTGGACACACAGACCTGTAGGGAATTTAATTTTCTTCAGACCCTTTGCTCCAGGCTTATATCCATTATCAAATTACTTTAATTCTGACTGCTTCTTGAGATCTTTCTCTTGACATGAGGGTATATATGTGAGAGCAGAAATAAGCCACCTCATCATTTTGTCTTTGTTGCTCTTTGTGGGCAAAAAGCCCAGTATGGAGTTGTAGTTTTGCCTGGAAGGAGCTGAACAGCAAGGAAAGGCAGAGATAAATCTGGGAAGAAATGAATATATCCAGACATTGCATGACTTTTTCTCCTGTCTCTTCATGTTAAAACTCTTTCAATTTCTGGGTGAGATTAAAAATTTTTAGTAACATTTGGTGGTTTAGGTGGTAGGACGTGTAGAACATGGAAAAAAGGAAATTGACCCATTTTGTAGGAAAGTTTGATAAAATGGTATATTTTTGGAACAGTTTTGTCAGGCTTTTTAAAGGCGTTTGAACAGAGTTAACTATGCAATGCAGTTTTTTAACCAATATTTAATAGTATAAAGCAGTCTTTTGTGGTTGTACCATGAAAATCATAAAGACAGTTCTAGCTGTCATTCTGTTCTATAGGTAGGTCTATATATAAACATATAATAACTGAAAATACAATGATAACTGAAAAACAGAATTCCAGTTCCTTACTAGTATCCTGATTTTGGGAGCCTTTAGAGTTGTTTTGTGAACACTGTGCATCTGTTTCCTGCGAGAGAGCTTCCTCTTCAGACTGCCTTCCTGAGCTCTTTAGAATGAGCATCACAGAATCAGTACCTCTTAGTAGTCAACTGCAAGACCCGGATGTATTTGTTCTGTGTTGTCATTATACAAACACCTACATGAGTCCTAAAATTTTTGTGCTTTTTTGAGGTTGTGGTAGGGAAAAAATTCTGCGTAGTTTTATTTTCTCTGTTCTTGATGCATCTTAATGTTTTCACTATAACTTCGTTTACAGGAAGATATTTCTTCCAGTGAGTGTGCTGTTTTGTTTCCACGTCTGCACTGGAATTTACTTACAGTCCTTCCATCCTTCTGCAGTGTTCCAGTATTCTCTTTGCAGTGCTTCAGCCTGAGCACTCAGGGAAGGAGAAATTCAGTTTGCAGAGAAAAGATAGTGTACTTCTCCTGTGTTTGGAACTCAGCTGTGTGTGTGCCTGGGCAACTTGACCTAATAAAACATGCTCTGAGAAAGGAATGGGACAAGGTGATGCTAAGAAGTTCCTTCCAACCTACATTATTCTTCCACTTTATAGAGGCTGAGTTTTATAGATCCTTTATAGAGAAGGAGCAGAGACATGGATGCCTACACATGAGCCAACAAGTTGTCAAGCTTAGCTGTGTAGGATCTAGCTCTAGCACAATGCATTTCAGACATAGGATGACATGGACGAAACCTGGTTTGGCCATCCTGTGCCTAGGAACTTAAGCCTTGCTGGCTCTTTAGTATCATTTTTCTTTGCAAAGTTGGTTTGGAGAAAGAGGCAAGAACATTTTATAAGTGTAGGCATCTGAATGTAACATTTGTATTGAAATCAAGGATGGAGTTATTGTAATTTCAGATTAGGAACTTCCTCTATATGTCATGCCTGAAATTGCAGACATATAGCTGAATGGTTGTGAACAGTACAGTGTGTATGCCGTTATACAAATCTTCACAAATTGCTGAAATTATACGTGCTACAGATAGAGTTAAGAATAAGAAATGGGTGAGTATGAGTTTGTAAGTAGTAAAATGCGGAGTAAATACTTAGTTTTGAATGTTGTTCAAAATCTGACTACTTTTTGCAAATATAACAGAATTTATGACTGTAATTTAAATACCTTGCTGTATGCAGACTGCTGAAATCAGAAATATCTCCCAGAAATGTAAAGAGAAGCAAGACGCTTTGGAGATGAAAGATAAACAGGTAAGAGTCTCATTATCTGTGACTTTTCTTGGTGTTTTTTTAGGGTTTTTTGTCTCCTGTTAGTAGAGAGGCAGATTTCTATGAAGATGCTGCAAGTGCTTGCACTCTTCACTCCCTTCAGTACACAATGAGTCTTTAGAACTCTGTTAGTCAAACAGGAATTACTAAGGGAGGGGTGTATACTGCATAAAATGAGTTGCGTTATGGAATTGACAATATGCGCGTATGTATAGATAGATACAGATATATATACACACACGGTGTTTGTGATAGGATTTCCTTGAAAAGCTACAGCCTCTATAGTGATTCACTCAGCACTAAGCATGCTCTCCATGTGAGAGGCTGGGGTTATTGCTTCTAAGTATGTACATCCTGCGTCTTGAATGAAAGAAACATTCTTGGAAGGACCTGTTGTAAACCAGTCTCATCTAAGCACTTGGTCAAGAAATGTCCAAATGAAATGCATAGGGGTGGGAATCAAAACTTCAAAATTGTGTTTGGGCTATAGATTTTATTTAATCATAGACTAAACTTCAAATGTGTTAAGGAACTGTTAAGCAATTTATTAACCTTTAGGCTTCTGATTTTATGAAAATGAAGAAACATCAGAAATTGATTTATAGGCTTGATTGTATTTTTGCTTATGTTCTTCAACTGCCGTAGTGCTATTGGAACTGTATCACAGTGCTATTGGAACTGTAACATACTCTTGGGGTTTTGTTGCTTGATTATGTCAGCATTTAATAGCAGTTGCATAGGTATCCTAGGTATTTGTTGTAGATTCTGTATACTAAACTGTTTTCTTGATGGAAATACTCAAAATTTTAGATTGAAGAAATTAATCAAGCATTCCGAATGAAAAAAGATGAAGAAACAAACAGGCAGAAGAAAATACACCAAACTCAGAAAATAATAGAAGAGTGGCAGAATGAGCTGGATACAATGGCAGTCTGTGAGAATCTTCAGCCACAAATTGATGCTGTTAATATTGAGCTGAAAAAATTACAAGAAGAAAGGGCAAATATTGATAATGATGTCAGTGATCTAAGAGCAGAAAAAGCTAACCAAGAGCGGGAAGAGAAAAGTAAGTTACTTGAGGTTTTTTTGTCAATTTCTTTTACTATTTTAATGACTGTACAGAATCTACTTATCCTGCTGTAGTGAAATAATTTGAGATGTTTACCTCATAGTTGGTTTACATGTATAGCAGTCCTCTTTCCTGTTACCAGTTTTATTAAAAGTAACATCCACTTCCAAAATCAAACAAGGAGATTCAAAAATAACAACTGATCTTAAAACTATCCTGCAATGAATCAGTATTTCTGATCTCTGCATAAGGAGACTCCTTTGCCAGTTTGGAGGTGTGGGGAATTTTTTTGTTATAAAGGAGGGTGTGTAGTTAGCAGGTTGTGAAGAACAATCCCAAACATATAGAGAAAGCAGTTTGCTTTGGAGATGCAGTATTTTAGCTACTTCATATTTTATATGCAATATATTAGCTGCTGATGCTGCATTTGGCCTTTCTAGATGAACTTTAGCTAACCTTAATTCCAGAGTTTCTTTACACTAGTGTGGGATTGGCAGTTAGTCCTTTCTAAGAAAAAAGGCAAAATTTAAAAATGGAAGCTTGGCAGGTGAAGAGGGTGTTGTATACATATTCCTCAGTGAAGGTTGCTCATTTGCACATACCTGGCTGGCTGGCAGCTAACTTGCCATAGAATGCAAGAAGAAACTGAGGTAGAGTCCAAGTGACCTGTGGAAGGAGACACTGTGTATTTTATCTTGAACAGCACAAAAATCTCTGGTTTTGATCTCTGTCTCTTCTGAACAGGAAATGGTTTCATGCTCAGTCTATTGTCACATTCTGGTTTTTGCCAGCATGAAATAACACAGATCACGTTACTAGTCCTACTATCTCTTTCCTTTGGGGATGTGTTTGTATTTAAGTACAAAGGTATAACAAATCTTGAATAAACATTTTAGGGCAAAATTCCTGTATTTTTACTGTGCCTACCACGTTTTGTTATTATTTGGGTAAGTTTTCAATTCTGTTTTAGATGTTAAGCTTTAATAGTTCTTAAAATTTCTTCAGAAGTAGCGGCATCTCATTTCTGGAAAGAGAAACTTAGTTTTTGTCATTTACTAACAACCTTATTTTTGGAGGAGTGTAATCAGTAGATTCCAGAAAATGCTGGTTGTAACGTGTGCTTACTATGGACTCTGTTTAAGAAACTACCTTAAATTACAGGAATAATTGATCGCCTTGGACAACTTAATAATATAATGCATATGAAGGAAGAGAACCTTAAAATGAGATTCCAAGACACACACTCTGCTGTTATGTGGCTAAGAAAGAACAAAGACAAGTTTAAAAAAAAAGTTTGTGAACCCATGATGCTTGAAGTAAGAAAATTTACTTGCATACCACTCTGTTAATAGTTAGATTATTTATGTCTTGCAACACTTTGAGAATGACTTGAAGACTTTTAAGACACATCGTGGAGAGTTCTGCCAAGTACATGCAGGATACTCAAAATTCTGTAGGCAATTGAGTAAGGTGGGATGGCACCTTTCCTCCTCAAGAATGTGCCTGTTGCAGATTTCCTTTAAGGTGCAACCAGTTACTATCCAGTCTTACTACTTAAGACTTAAGTAGTTCTTAGTTGCTGTTTAAAAAAGCAGTTGTAGTTGCCAATTGAGTATCTCCCCTTACCAGCACAACCTACTCAGCTCTGGTTACTTCTCACTGTGATTGATCTCTGGGTGGTTTTTTTTGGTTTGCTCTACCCAGTCATCTAGGGACATGGAAATCTATCGCTAGTTTTGTTTTGTGTTTTGGTTTGATTTGATAGCTGCTGTACTAGCTAGGAATAGCAGGGCTAAATTTTCGAAGAGGACATGAATTTTTTTTTGTGCATTCCTCCTCTTGCAGTATATGCTGTATGTAATGTGAAGAGGATGAAGATCTCCAGTTGCACTTCTTTTCAGAATTGCAAACTTACTTAATGTATTGCTACAATTTAAATTAGTATATTAGAATACTTATATACAAATTCTTACACTTTGTATGTATACTAGGACTGCTCAAAATTACTTTTATTTAGAATAGAGTCCCAAGTATTTCTTGTTACTAGCAGAACTTTGAATTCTTCCTGAAAGACCACATCAAGATAATTTTACAAATGCCTTGATAAGAATGTATTTATTTTTACTTAAGACATTAACCTCTGTAACATCAATTGATGGTTGAATTTGTTTTCTTATGTTAAGGTGTAACCCCAAGCCAGCAGGCAAGCACCAGGCAGCTGCTCACTCACTGCCCCACCCACAGAATTGGGTAGAGAATCAGAAGAGTAAAAGCTTAGACAACTCATGGGGTGAGATGGAGACAATTTAATAGGGAAAGCAGAAGCCATGCACATGAGGAAAGCAAAACAAGGAATTAAGTCACTGTTTCCCATGGGCAGACAGGTGTTCAGCCATCTCCAGGAGAGCAGGGCCCCATCATGCATGACAGTGACTTGGTGTCCTGGTTTTGGCCAAGGGCAGGGTTAAATTTTTTGCAGGGCTCGAGAGGATCTGTGGCTGAGGGGGTGTGGCCAGACCCTGATTTGTTCCATACCACCTCACCTCATTGCTAAGGGTTGAGGAAAGGGACTCTTGCTTTTGAGAATGCATCCCTTTCAGGTTGGGAGAAGTCAGTGGTCAGGGGATTTCAGTGTAAATTGTTAGTCTTACACCTTTTGTTATTAAAATTGTTGCATTTACTGGTTGCTTTCTTATCTTATTGCTGTTTCCAGTAAATTGTACTTATCTCAACCCATGATTTTCACTTTTTTTGCCTCCAGGTCTCAATTCCATCCTGCTGGAGCAGGAAGCAGGGAGGGGACATGGGGGGAGCAAGCAGTGGTATGGTTTTAGTGGGACTTCTAAATTGAAGAATACCATTCCTAAACTGTGACATTTGGGAAGCCATCACTCCAAATGGTCCCCCTTCCTTCTCCTTCCCTTCATGTCCTATACTGAGCATGCTGATCTGGAATATCCCTTTGGTCAGTTTGGGTCACCTGTTCTGGCTCCGTTTCCCCCTAGTCTCCCATGCACCCCTACCTTACCCCTGTGGCAGCACAAAGAGCAGAAGAGGCCTTGGCTCTGTCAGAAATAACAACCATCTTTGTATTATGAACCCTCTGTTCAGCACAAACCCAAAACACAACCCCGTAGTAGCCACTGGGGAGAAAATTACCTCAGCCAGAACCAGTACACTTCAGTATAATGTAAATTAGTCTCATGTACTTAAAAATTCAAAGCTTTCAAATTGCTGTTAACTGTACCCAGCCTTTGGCCAACTTGAGATTAATAAGTTGTGTCGTTTTGTGTAATTTTGCCTTTGTGTGTGACGTAAAGTGACATAATGTCTAATTACTAGTGAAAGTTAACTGAAAAACACAAACATTCGCCTTTCATTCAGATTTGGGAAACTTCATCCATTTTAAGGGTGTGGGGTTTTTTTCTTAGGAATTCAAAGACACCTCAGTTTGACGAGTCTGGTGTTTTCTTTTGCTAATTGAAAAACCTTTACTAGTGCTGGAGCAGAGCCATTAGACATGGGAGTGGTTGCAATTGTAAGGTCAGGATGGAGCAGCAGAGGGAGAAGTGGTATGGTGAGAGATGGTGATAACTTCAGGAGTGCTGAAAAAGGATATGGATGGCTAAAAGTTAAGCACAATGACCTGTGACTTAAAATGGGTTCCCTCCCATGAGAACTGGCTGCAAAAAAGGCAGGGAATATGTTTTTTAAAGACATTGTTCTTGTTTTCATTAAATGTAGATGTGGGTATCATCTTGACTATTTAAAGTGGTTTTGGGGGTGGAAAGTCCAATTGTATTAAAATCACTTGCTCATTACCTCTCTTTATTAGATCAATATGAAAGACAGTAAACATGCTAAATACATTGAAAATCACGTCTCGATCAATGACATGAAGGCGTTCGTTTTTGAGTGTCAGGAAGATATGGAAACATTTCTGTCGGAGGCAAGTTGGCACCAATTTTAAAACTTTTTAAAGTACTCAAGTAGGAGCCCTGAACTTGGGAGTCTACCAAGTAAATCTGTATCACAATGATAGATAGCTGTATCATAGCAAGTAGATAATGCAAAGTGTTCAAAGATTTTATTCAGAATTAAGGTTTTCTTAAAGCTTAGACTAACTGGAAGGATGCAGGAATGTTAAGAAAATGTGGTTATTTGGATTGTCTTCCTTGGCAAGGCAGTAATCACTTAAGCAGAAAGTCCTGTGTACAAGAAAATGGCTAGAGCAGAAATTTACAGATTTAGTACCAAAATTTTCCAATGCCCTTTGACTAAAGAGGCAAGAGAGCATCTTTTGTAACATGCAGTGGTCCAAGCAGCAATTCAAGCTTGTATTTTCCTAATACTGCTGTCTCCTGAATCAGTGAGAAGATTGTTCCTTTTGAAAGTCTGGCAGATGATGAGGAGGAAAAAGCCAGAAGATACAGTAATTAACTGTCACAATGCTTCCCAACTACAGTCCACACAACAGTGTATTTAGTGACAAACTGTCCTGCAGTTTTTGAAGACTTATCTGCCCTTCACAGAAGCTAATCACTTTTGTATACCTGAACAATAGTTGTGATAGCTCAGGTTCTAGGGTCTTATCTTGCTTGTGTGGTTGTGGAGCTCAGTTCAAGGCTACTTTAACCAGCTCAACTGGTCTTTCATTTATATGATTACTCTTTAGAGTGAGCACTTGGCTCTAGATTTCTTTGAGTGCTTTTATTTTCTCCAGCACGTAGTGCTTTCAGAGACATCAGTAGAGTTTGCTTTTAGAGAACTTGGTTATTCCTGAGCCAAAATGAATTTCTGAGTTCTTCCAGAGGTCATCAGTTTAAAATAATTCTGACTCTGTGAATCAATAATTAATATTTTATTTGCATATAGTGAATTTTTCTGGTCTTTCCCAAATAAACTAATATAATCAAAATATAGGTGCGTGATCATCAGAAACTAAGAGTGAATGCTGTGTGTGCACCTACCAAATCATGTGCTGAGAATTTACCTTCAAGACCTATTGAAGAATTACGGTATGTATCTGATTGTATCAGGGAAATGGTTTTAAATGCAGTGGGTTTGTTTTGTTTCTATATATTAAAATTTTCTCTGCAAATCAAATTTTCACCAGTTCAGTTCTGGGTTAGTGGGACTTCTTTCTGACCGTTTGGTAACTTCAACTTGCTTACCAGCTGAGTTTGATTTGTGATGCTTGGTTTTTTTATCTCCAGCCGATATGGATTTTTCTCATATTTACGAGAGTTATTTGATGCTCCTCATCCCGTGATGAGTTACCTTTGTTCCCAGTATCATATTCATGATGTTCCTGTGGGAACAGAGAAGACCAGAGACATGATTGAAAGGGTAAGTTATCTGAAAAAGCACAACCGCACCTGTGGTGTGGAGTTTTATTTTGGAAATTATTTGGCAAGTAAATGTGGAGAATGCAAAAAATTGCTTTGGCAATTTTATTTATCCTTTTTATTTGCCCTGTAGAAATGGGACCACTTCATTGTGGGCTAACATATTGGAAGACGTTTTAAAAATTCAGTCACCCTAATATAGTACTTTACAGGAAGTTCAATATATCTTTCACCTGTTCCAGTTCGAGGTCAGTGTCCTGGTTTTGGCCAAGGACAGGATTGTTTTTTTGCTATAGCCCATAGTGGGAGTGGCTGAATTATCGATATGCCAGGTCTCCACATATTTATATATTGACCATAGCCCCCATACCACAGGGGCTGTACCTGCTTGATTGCAGTGCAGGTTTCACAGTTATGGATAACCTGGGAAATAGTGTCCATGGTTAAGTCCACCCCTTGATCACCTTGAGCCCATCTGTGTGTTGCATCTCCTCCCTGATGACCTGAGGCTGTCATGGGCCATGCCCCCTCTCAGCTACTAGAAAAAATTAACCCTGTCCTTGGCTGAAACCAGGACAGTTGTGAACCACAGTCTGAGCTGTAAAGTAAACACTGTTTAGTAAACCTTATTGACAGAATATAACTGATACTGCATGTATAAACTGGAAGACATTTTTAGTCAAATATACCTTATCCTATGGAGGCTTTTTGCTGTTTCTGGTTTACTGGACATTTTTTCTCTTTATGTATCTTGAGTTATGATAAATCTTTGGTTATTTATAATATCTTTTTGACAGTGAGTCATTTAAAACTAGCAACTGTGGTATTTTTATACTTTCATATACCTTCTTTTTTCCTACAGATGCATTTTCTTGACTAATACATTTCAGCTCGCTTGGTGGTTTCATCTATTAATTATTGTACTTTCTTTCTTTGTTACACAGGATACATGTGTAACACGTTACATATCTGAAGCAAATACAATCCTTGTTCACAATGCGGTACAAAAACAGTGTTTTATTGGTGTCTGTTTAATTAGTTATGGTAACGTACTCAACAGTATCTCAACAGTTCTTTGCTGACCTGTCTGGATTACAAGTATAATGCTGCATTAAACTTAGCATCTTTTTGCAAAGGTTGTTAATAAGTAAGTCTTGCATAAGCTGAAGTCTTTTTACTGTGAATTTTATCAAGTTTATTCCTTGTTCTGAAAAGTATTGCCTTAAGTAATGCTTTTGTCAGATTAATGTTTTTCTGTATTTCTTAGGTCATACAGGAAACCAATCTGAGGCAAATGTACACAGCAGAAGAAAAATATGTTATTAAACAATCTCATTATTCAAAACAAAACCTCACTAGTAACACGTGCTTGAAGGAGGCACAGTTTCTCACTACTTCAGTAGATACAGATGAAAGACGACAGCTGGAAACCCAACAGCAGGTAGAAATATATTTCTGTAACTATATGTTGTGAACTACTACTCATTTTATCATGCGTTAAACTGAGCCTACTTGCATATGTTAGTATGGTATGTAGTAAGAATGCTAGTGGTGTGTGTTCTTTTATTTCAGGACATCAACAATATGTTAAAGTCATTGGATGCACGTTTGACTGCACTGTTTGACAGACAGAAACTTCTGGAACACAAAGACAATAAGCTCAGGCAAGAGAAGAAGGAGCTTTTAGAGAGAGGAAACAGAAGGAGACAGTTGGAATCAAAAATTGGTGTGAAGCATGATAGGTAGGAAACAAGCTATATTATCTATGAAAAAC
Organism: Platysteira castanea; assembly: GCA_013397175.1. Taxonomy (NCBI): domain Eukaryota; kingdom Metazoa; phylum Chordata; class Aves; order Passeriformes; genus Platysteira; species Platysteira castanea. Next base: position 316,570 of record VYXC01007180.1, read on the forward strand.
GAACCATGTTAAAAGCAAAGATATTTTTGATTTCTCCAGTGTGCTTTTTCCCTTAAAAAGTAACCAGTAGCTGAGCATCAGATAGAGGTGATAACAGTATCTGAGACAACATGTAGTAATGTTCCAGATGATTTTCTGTAATAAAATTAAATCATAGGATTCCACTTAGGTATCACTGCATGTATTTACTCAAAATTAGGTTACTGTTCTGGGTTTGTAGCACATACCTAGATAACAGCATAATTTTCATAAATGGTACTAAGTAAGCATGTCAGGGATTGAATTAGACCCCAATTATCCATAGCGTTTTTCATGACATATTTTTTGTTTTTGTGGGCCTCTGCAATTAATTTTTCTGTTACTCTTTGTCAAAAGGCAGAATCTGGGCATGGTTCAACAGATACTTAATTTAAGCTCACACTTTGAGAAGGCAGTGTAGACACCATTAACATCCAGTCTGGATCTCTCTTGTTTCAAATTAGGACCACCACTGTCTGTCAATTCTTCTACTGTACACCTCATAAGAGAACTTCTTCCCATCCTGTCAGTGGTTTTCGTGGGGGAATGATACTGGCCTGTTGTTAGTAGTCTCTGTGGTGAACAAATGGAACACCCTCATCTGTGCTGTAGAGCTTGTGCTGTAGCCCCTGACCACATCTTGATTGGTCTCTCAGTTTGTTCCAAGTTGTTGAGGTTTGGCACAGTGGTCTAAACTGTGTGCAGTGCTGACCAGAGAGGAAAAATCGCTCATCTTGCCTGTGCTTCCACTCAGGCAGCCAAGGACTGTGTTTGCTGCCAGGGTGCACTGCTTGCTTATGCACAGCTCAAGGTCCACCACTACCTCAAGCCTTTCCCTGCAGAGCTTTGCTGCAGCCAGTCTGTCCTGAGCCTGTATCACTGCCAGACCCACTGTCTTCCCAGGACAGGACTCTGCATTTATCCTTGCTGCATCTCATGAACCTTCTGTCAACCCCTTTTCCAGCTTCAGCAGGCCCCTCTGAACTGCAGGCCTATTGCTCCCCCAGTTCAGTGTCTAAAACTTGACAGCAGGACCTTCTCTCTGCTCTTCCATGTGACTGGCAAGAGTGTTAAACAGGACAGGCACAGAACATAATCCTTGGTACCGACTTCTGGGCTAGATATAACAAACCAAGAGTGACCATAGAACCACATTTTTTTACCTATTTAGTCTTCAGTTAATCGAGACTGTTGTCTTCAAATTCGAACGCAAGAATAGTGTGGGACACAGCACTGAAAAAATGAGAGAAATGAGCCTAGATCCAGCAGACTGAGGAGAAAGTGGAGCTGATGCAGGTTAATGCTCCCACATGTATCCAGTAGTGAGGCTAAGCCTGACTTCCAACTAGACACTCACAGAACACATCTAAACAGCGTATGTGTATGTAGTGTGTATGTAGTTACACATAGCACAGTGGGCACACAGAGCAACTGGACAAATGCAGCGCCAGTGGCTGCCTCATGTTTGTACTCTGTCTGAGCAGGATGGGGTTACCCTGATGCAGTGTCTGCATATCTGTGGGCAATGTGGATCCCATCGGCAGCTGATTCCAGACACACTGAATCTGCACAGTAACTACCCCTGGACCTCCATCTCCTGAATTGCTGGTACCTGGGAATGCAAACCCCTGAGGCTGTAGCCCTGCTTCTATTGGCCTGTACGGATTGCCTCCCTCACCTGTGTGTGCCCGCGTGCTGAACTGGCTGTGACTCCCTAGTTCCCCCATAGCTCATTCAGTGGTCCTTGTCTCAGAGATAAATAGGTAATATATTTGTACAGAGGTAGCCCGTGACTCCCCCAGTCTGCACCCCATAGCCAGTACTCCTGTCATCTTACCCATAAATACATACACATGGCAGCAGTCTGTGTCAGCCGGGCTGTCCCTCCAATAGCCTTTTCTTCCTGTGGTGCCACCTTGAGTGACCCGCATAACCTCTTGGCTCCCAGGCTACTTGCTGTCTAGTGTGCCTTGGTCTTTAATAGGGATCAAACCATCTCTTGCACATGGTGCTGGCACCATGGATGATTGCATCGTCCCACTCCAGTAGCTGTCACTTAGGTACACTCACTCTGGTCTCTCCAGGCAGGTGCAGCCATCACAGACAAGTAGGCTTCCCCTCTGACTTGTGATTTGACTACCATTGCTTGTACTTAGACTTCAATACACACGAGCGCTGTGGTGAGCCTGGGTGTAGCCAAGATGTAAGATATTATATAGGCTTCCACCAGCTGCTGTTGTCTCTGTTTTATATGTGTGCAGCTGAGCTTTTATCAGGTACCCTAACAGAAAGCTAAAATTGCCATAAGTGGCAACCCCTTGATCTCCTGTCACCTCATTGTTTTACAGTTGGGTTCATGAGCTATGGCATGCCCTTCATAAATGCTTTCTGAGTCTCCGTGATCACCTTTTCTGTTTTGCCCCTGAATTGCTTCCTGAGGGGTCTTGCTCCACAATTTTCCCAGGGATCAAAGTGAGAATGATCAGTTTGTAGTTTCTTATATCATTCTCTTGGCCTGTTTAGCAGTTTTGGAAGATCTCCAAATGCTTTGCAGCTCACTAAACATCATGGTTCCTTTTACATTTTTTGAGGGTGTAAAACAAGTGAGAATTCTGTTTTTCTGCACTAAGATGAGGATACAGTAATTTTTTTGGCTAAAATACATAACAAGAATTAAGTAAACTTCCTGAACTCTCCTGTGTTGTATTGTTGCAAAGAACTGTCAGAAAAAGAAAAATATCATTCCTTACACTGATGTTTTTTTCATTTCTCTAATTTGAAATTTACAGAAGTAAAGGGCTATGCTTGCTGGGTGATGCTGTTAGTAGCCAAAAGTGTAGTTTCTTTAACTGTTATTTTTTTGTCTTACTTTATTTCTTTGGCTTAAAGTGCATAGGTTAAGAATGCCTCTAATGTGTTTGGAATGTTTAGGACTACAAATTCATATTCTTGCTAACTGTTGTTCATCATCAAGTTTAAGAATTTTTGTATTTTTAGTACAATTTATTTTTAATCACTATTAATTGAATATTGATTCCTCCCATAGTTTAAGACAGCTGGAACAAGATGCTATTGACCTAGAGAAGGAGTTTCAACTGGCAAATGTAAAGATCAAAGAAATAAATAAACACAAAGCAGAACTTGCTACTGAATTGACGCATCTCATGAAGGTATGTATTTTTAACTTGGTACATGTTCCACTTTTATGAAAAAGTCCAGTTCTTGTAATTTAAATAGGAGGCATGCAACATTTGGATGTGTTACTGTCAATGTTTTCAAGCTAGCTTTCTTGAATTACTGAATAATCCTAACTTTTCAATTTTTCATCTCCTTTTCATTTTTTTTTCAGTTTGCATTACTGATAATTATTTTTAAATCTCTTAAGAGAATTGGAAACAAATAAACTTTTTCCTGTGTCCAAGTTCACACTGTAGAAATGTGTTGAAATGACACATAGTAAAGATCTCAGACCTTGGCTCACCATTGTGGTCAGATGCTAGCACACTCAAAATTTTATCTTGTAGGTCCTCTAAGTCTACAATTGAAACCTTCTCCTCCCTTTTATTACAGGAGAGGATTCATTTGTATTTATATGCTGATCATAAAAAACATGATGTAAACAGTTGCTTTCAATCCCCCATATTTGTAGCTACCCTTTAGACAGTAGAAAATCTGTTGCTGCTTTTGAAGCCTCTAGACTGTTCCTGAGGCTGACTTGTTTGAAAAAAAACCCAAACATTTTAATGTCAGTGCTATCAAATCAGGTTCTAGTGATCACTAAAGCCTGTTACATAACTTCCCAACCACAGCCTCATTTTGTTGTCATGTGTTGCTCCAATTAAGACATCAGGTATAAGAGTTGCTGTGCCTCTTGTCAATCAACTGCATTGTCATTAGAAGATGCGTATGTCTTTTGTGTTTGTTTTTTGACCTTTTTCCATCTCTAAAACATATGACGTCCACCAGAATCCACCTGTTGGATTCTTCTCTCTGAGAAACAATTCAGATGGCCTTGGCTTTTCTTATATTTCACATATTGGTATATAGTGAAGGGAAAGAGAATGGGAGGAGGGAGCGTTGATGTAAAATTGTGGGTTGAAAGTGTGTGTGTATATCTATGTATATGTATTTATATTTATTTGCTTGAAATTATATATATGTATATATGGATACACACTTAGAAGTACATGAGGACTATACATCTTGGGGAACTTGGGTCCCACTTTTTCATTGAGTTTGACGGCAGTACTGATGAGCTGAACACAGTGTGAGACTGTATGTTATGACTAGGAGGGTGGGTGGTTTCTAAAGCCCAGTAGTGATTATATCGGTTTTGAGGCTGGTGAAAAAAACCCTGCTCTGCTTTCCTATGTGTAGAAGATCGTACCACTGAACATCGTCAAAGTAGTTTTGGCTTTTGAGATGACCAAAATGACTGCTGAGAAAAACAGACTACACTCAGAGTACAAAGCAGGAAATGTACGGCTAAGAGCTGCACAGGTAACAATATTTATGAATACTGGGATATCCGCTATGAAGACATCTCACTGGGAAGCCTTTATGGTGTTGAAAAGGATGCTCCTGTGTCTTTGTTTAGAAGTAGCTGTTAGAACTGCTAAATATTTAGGATTGATTTCTGTAGTTTGACTTCAGCCTCTTTATTTAAAGCAGAGTAGTAGCTTTGCGATCCTCAGATAAGACAGCTAAGCTGCTGTGAAAATGTGCCAAACAGTCATCTTATCCTGGATCTTTTTATTATAATGAAAAGGGTGTAAAAACACCAGCTCTGTTACTCGAGGGATTACTGTTCTTCTGAGTCTGTCCATAAACAAGTAGCTCCAACTCACATGTGAAGTACAAGCTCAAGATGAACTAGAAAGCGCAGCAGCACAACAGAGCTATTTTACCTTCCTTTCATAGCTTATTTCTTCATACTGTAATTAAATGCCTTTCTCGAAGGACAGAAAAGAGGCTGAATGGTCCTTCTCTTGGTGGATGATATTAGGAAGCTATGCTGTGTTCAGGTAAATATCTGAGGAGTTAGTTCCACAGCAAGTACACATTTCTAAGATCAGAGGGTGCTGTCATTGCTCGTGGATTGCTGCAAAGGTCAATTTTTGTATTTGTATAGTAGTACAATCTTTCAATGCACTGGGGAATAAACTGTTAAAGAAAAGGGCAATAAGTTGGGGTTTTTTTCCTTGTCTTGCTAGAGTCCACTATAGAGTCAACTATAACCTACTAAGTCAATTTGATCATAAAGATAAAAGTAAGAATTGGAAAGCAGCTTGAAAGGTAGATAGTTATTTTGCATGGACAGATACTTCCAAAAAGAATAGCCTTAGCATGCAGTTAGAAAACCACTCGAATTATAGTTACCAACACTTGCAGGAAAATTAGGCAGAGGAGAACTTTCTAAGAGGAGCAGAAAGTAACTTGAAGACAGAGACAAATCCAGCATGTTACTTAGAAAAACACTGTTGCATAAGTTCTCACATATGATGCATCTTTTATTCAGTTTATCAAAGTTCAGTGAAAGTCAGATAATTGCTGAAGCTCAGTACAGAGTAAGAATATATTACAAAGCCGTGAGCCTCATGTCAGTAATGTGCATTGTCACTGGGAAATTCATTTAATGTTTCTAGTTGTCACTGCACACATCTTCATCATTTTGGGTGTAGCTTGGGCTGCTACATAGTTAGATGTCTGGTCAGATCAGTAGACAGGATCTGTGATTTGTAACATTCTGATAATTCTTTAAAATAGCCTCCTTCCTAGTAAAAGGTGTGTCTGAGTCAGGTAGAGTCCCATTGAGGCCCTGTCAGGAAATCAACTGGAACATTAGCATTACCATGTACTTTCTAAAATATAGAAGGAATAAAGAATAAAAACTTGTGTATTTTTATTTATCTAGATTTTATTTTTCATACAACCGTTGACAGAAAACTGGTAAAGTTGAGTGAAAATTAAAACTTAGCTTGTTGAACTGTCAATGCATTTATTGCAGTACATGCTTCATATAATAATATCAAATACCTATTGCTTTCTAGTCTTTCTGTTGCATACTGAAGCTTCTCCTGCCAAACATGTATTTCTTCTTCACTGAAGAATTTGACTTCCCTTAGCTTCAATCATGTGTATTCAGTATTGAATCTGTTTCAGATTAAAGTGTCTACAGATCAACTTGAAATCTTGTTTCATGCAGCTCTGCAGAGTTCCCTTCAAGTGAGAGCTTTATATACAATTGAGAATTGAGATTCCCCACTTCAGATGAGTCAGAATTGATTAGGGCTCCAGAAATGGTCAAACACATAAAATTTGTGCTTCTTTTATAAAAAAAGTCTGAGTGCCTCTCACGTTTTGCCTTCATTATCATGTCAAAACACTTCCCATGAAGCCCGTTGACTTTTAAATTTGTGGGATCCAAAATACTATGACAGGGCATATGCAGATATCCAGTGAAACGTAACCATTATGCCGTATGGTTGTATTCATACTAATTCAGTATAATGTGAGATCATGGCTGTAAAGAAAAGGATAGACATCCTTCCTTTACTGTTTTATCTGTGCAGCAGCTCAGATGCCTGTCCTTCCAACCCATGTAACATTTCCCTCCTCTACAACAGACTTCGTGAAGTGGAGGGGGTGATCTAAAAAAGGCCGCTTCTAAAATTTTTCCAACCTTTCTGAGAACACCAGTGCAGTATAGGAAAATATTTTTACAGTGTGTTTGTGGAGATCATGAAATTCTTACCTGTAATGAACATACCTATTTCTTAGTGCTTGGTGGAGAGAGGAGGAAGAACAGGTTTTTTTGAGTTGATGCATGCTGAGAACAGCAATCCTAACTCTTCTGAGTGTGAGATGATCACTAATGATCATACCCATTTTTACGGCTTCTGTTGTAATTAGTAAGTAAAGATCAATTACATTTCCAGGAAGTAATGAGAGTGGCTATCAGTGTCTGTGTCCTGTATTTTAAAACTGTTGAACAAGCATTTCTCTAACTGTATGATTTCCAAACGGAAACTGTGTGAAAAAATGAAAAATTTTTTTCACCACTGGAGGGCTCCTATATTTAGCTGAGGTACACAACAGTAAAACTTGGGAAGATAGCTCTTGAATCTACATGCACACTTGTAAGTTGAGAGAGAATAAGTTTAGCTATTTTAGAAGAATTTGATTTTGATCAGTTTATCTTGGCATGTGTTGAATTGATGAGCAGAGAGGTATAATCAGCTCTGTTAGTTGAAGCAAATTTTTTCGATATTTTAATAGTGTGGTTTCACCTACTTTTTCTGCTTCCAATGTGGTTTGTTGCCACTGTGCTAGAGTTAACTCTGGAAATTCACAAGAATATTTAAAAAAAAAAGACAGTGGTGTTTTTTTTTAATGACTTTTAATATTTCTAACAGCAACATTTTCAAGAACTGGATAATAAGAAGCAGCTTCTTTATGAGAAGTGCATAGACTTGATGAAGCAAGCTCGACAGGTCTGCAGATTGGGTCCAAATCAAGACTTTCCAGAAGAATTTCAAGTTGTATGTACAAAAAGAAATTTTCACGTATCTCTTGAATTTCTAACTTCTCCTGCAAAGAATAATCATACATATTTTTTTAGAAGGCTCTCAGTAAAGGATCACGTGTACTTCTGTTATTCATTAGCGTTTTAAAGCACCTTTAAAATAGTGCTGAGATACCCTTTGACTACCACTTTGTTTTGTGCACAGGGGAGAGAAAATTTGATCTGTGATTTCAATTGAAATCCACAGTGTTGTGTTCACAGAAATAGAGACCGTATTTTTCCTACTCTAATGGAGTAACACAAAAAAACTGAAGTCTCTGCCTAGCCTCTTAGAAGTATTCATTTGATGGCTTATGTCGCATAGTCCATGTCTTATACCAAATCTCTGAGTATCTCTACCTGCACAAGTTAGGCAATTAAGGAGCAACTAATCGTGAATCTTAGTTATGAAATAGCACTTCCAACCTTCTTTCTCTGTCCAGGGTAGTTAGTGAGGGAATCTTGCTATGTTAAATTTTGAGTATGTGACACCCTGATTAAAAGTAACAGAATAGTTTATGGTTTATCCAATTCATTTATTTTTTTTAGAAGACTTGAGTCCTTTGTTACTCTTGCTTTGTAACACATGCAATCCTTTGTCTTGTAGGCTTTTCAGACTCTTCCAAACACATTAGAGGAAATTGATGCTTTTCTGAATGAAGAGAAAACCAGGGCTTCCTGTTTCACAGGCCTCAGTGCTTCGGTATGTTCACTGCTTTCCCTCCACCCTCTCTCCCTCCCCCTCTCCCCACATTGTACTTGCTTCCCACTCTGTGCTAGATCTCTTGGTATAATAAGCTAGACAGCAGGAACAATGTGCTGTAAATGCTAGATTCTGCATCTATTCAGATTTAAAGTAGGTTCTTTTAAAAAGGTGCCTTTAAAAAAAAAGTTGCAGTAATCTGAGAGAAACAAAGCTTTACAGTTTCTTTGCTTTAAAGCTAGAAGTCTGTCTTGTTCAGTGTGCAGTTCAGTAGTCTGTGTAATTGTGTTTGAACAGTATCGGTGCAGTGTGGCATTTTTACAGTCAAGGTTAGAATTGCCAAATATTTTGCTGACTGCTTGTTTTTTATTCTGGCAGGTTGTTGAAGAATACAATAAGCAAACACAAGAAATACAGCAGTTGACAGAATATCTAGAGGAAAAGAAAAATGAATTGAATAACTATAAGCAAAACATTTCACAGGTAATAGCTCAAGTTATCACTTCTGTGTCATTATAATACTACATCATTGTAGGAATGTATGTACAGAAATAAAGGGTATCATTTCAGATTGTCTTGAGTGTAAACTGAGATGTTAGCTTCCCTAATTATGATGTTTTTGCGATTTAAATTCTATCTCCAAGGGAAAATTCAGTTCTTAAATTGATTTTACATGGATATGTCTACTTCTAGGTCAAAGAAAAGTGGCTAAGCCTCTTGAAAGCGATGATTGAACAAATTAATGGAAAGTTCAGTAAGTTCTTTAGTTCTATGCAATGTGTTGGTGAAGTTGATCTTCATATGGAAAATGAGGTATGATTGATTTTTTTCGTATAACATTCATATTTTCTTGCATAATGTTTTGCTCATATATTGCTAGAGAAAAATAGCAAGTTGTCATGCGAAGATGTTCTTTTTAAAAAAAACACTGAACTTTTACTCAATGCTGTGGTGTACTAGAACTGACTTACCAGTCTGATTGACGGCAAGTGAGTCTTTATCCAGATGCATAGGACTTCACCTCCTGACTTTTGGAATAGGCCTGCAACTTAGAGATCTTGGTTAGAAACATGTACTTAGCTGTTACTCAGATTTGTGAAGTTCATGATCTAAATCTGCATTTTTAGCTAATTTTTGTCCTCTATTATCATCTAAATCTTCTATTATTAGGCATTGAATTGATTTGGTTCTACATGTAGTTTCTACTGGAGTCTAGGGACATTTTGTCTATTCTGAAAGCAGCCGTCATTTGGCCCCGTTACCTTCTCAGTAACCCTTATAGGTAGAATCTACCTCTGCTGAAGAGTTTCAAGCATCAGCAGAACCTGGGGAGAAATACTCAGTGCAGTGAACAGGAGAGAGAAATTTGGCATTTTGTTTTAAATTGATTGCTGAAATGATGATTTCAAGACTTTCATATGTTAACACATAGACTACACTGTAGTGAAAGTTAACACATAATAATTTTTTTCTTGTTTTTTTTCTGTTGTAAATTACTCAAGCAGCTTTTCTTAAAATAGCAGTGGCAGTTATTACTCAGGGCAGAAGAGTGACTGGTAAGGCTCTTTATATGAACTGCACAAGAAGTGTTTACCTGGAGATTAGTAGTATGTATCAGTAGAACATTAAAACATAGACTTTTCAGGTCTTTTGATAATTACCTAAACAGATCTATATTACACAAAAACTATATTTTAAATAAAAGTATGTTGGGAAAGAGAACACAAAAGGACCAGTAAAGCAGTTTAAAAGCAAAGGAGTCTGGAATGCCTTTCTGAATCTCTTCTTTGGCAGGTCATGCTTTTCTATAGCAGGGATGTCACAAATAGTCTCAAGAGTGGTACTGTGCTAGTGAGTAAAACTTCTTTCCTCAAGGGATCGATGGCTACAATCCAGAAGGATGGATAATGTGTTCTTGAGTTTGTATTCCTTACCCTTCTCTGCATGAGAATCTTTTGCCTCACTTGTAGATACGAAGAGAGAGACTCTTGAGGTAGAATTACTTATTAGCAATATTTCTGTGACACTGAAGTTCAAGCCTCTGTTAGTCTGCTTTGTAGGAATCTTGAGATCTGTGGAAGTTCTTGGTGACACTACCTACTGTCCACCATTGGATAATAGGAGGAATTGGACATTAAGGAGGAATTTTGTCACAATAGGGTGATTAAACATGGAACGGACTGAGGAGGGAGGTGATGGAGTCACCATCCCTGGAGGTGCTTGAGGAATGACAGGACAGGGCACTCAGTGCCATGGTCTGTTTGACAGGTTGGTGTTCAGTCATAGGTTGGGCTCTAATCTCAGAAACCTTTTCCACCCTAATTGATTCTGTGATTCTGTGTGCAATGCTTCACTGGGTTCTTCCTTAACATCCTAGCAGAAGCCTCTGTAAACATTCTGACTTTCCGTGGTAACACTTAGTAGCCAGAATTTGGACTGATAACCTGTTCACGTTCCTTGATTCACCACAAGGAGTTTTGAGCATAGTTTTTGTCAGGTTTTGGAACATCTGTCAGTTATACAAACTGGCATTCCAAGTAGTCTGGCAGTAATCAAGGTCTGACTGATGCCATCATAGCTGTGTTGGACATGAATCTTTTTTACTTTGTTTTGCTAGACTGTATCTTGTTCACTTTTTCAAACCCAGTTTCAGTCTGTGCCAATGCCTCTGAAATTACAGTGGGCCTAGAGACCTTAGATTCTGGGTTTTATTTCTCCTTACATGAAGTTGTAATCAGAAAAACTCACAGAATCACGGATATTTTAGGTTGGAAGGACCCACAAGGATCATCAAGTCCAGCTCTTAAGTAAATGGCCCATACAGGGATTGAACCCACAACTTGGGTGTTGTTAGCATCGTGCTCTGACCAATCAAACTAAGTGGTCACTGAACACAACTTCAGGAATAATAGAAATTCTGAAGATTTCTTGTTTGTCTTAAGCATGAATGCATTTCCTTGCATGGTCCTTCTTTTGAACCACATCTGTTACCCTGATACCTTGCATCATTGGCTAAGGCTGCTGACAAGTTTTACCTTCACTTAAAGAAAAGCCAGGGTTGGGATCCTTGTGTGTGGTTTTCCTGTTGAAGTGTGAAAGGGAAATAGCTGTCCTGGTGGATTTTGGGCTTCTTGCACTTGAAGAGGTTCAGATTGCTTCTCAACCTACACACACACCTCTACTCCACTGTTCAAATTGGTAGTATCGTAAGGCATTTTTTTTTCTGATGAATGGGATTTAGAGGGGCATTGTTTTCTCCTTCTTCTAGCCAAGATTTTTATTTTCTTGTTGATGTTCTTTACTGTGTATGAAGCCTTTCTTAACAGCAATTAACAAATCATAGTCATGGAGTGGGGATGGTATTGGAAATTCTCTAATAAAAGTAGATGAAAGTTAAGGAATATAGATGAAACAGAATTATATATTGATCTTAAGTTGAACCTGAATAGTTGGTAGACCCATGCTCATTTGTTAAGTGTTCTTTAGTTTACACCTCATCATAAAATAAGGTGTAGTACAAAGAAAATTAGTTTAACAGGTACTGGCTTTCACAGGAGGAGTATGAGAAGTATGGGATTCGCATTAGAGTCAAATTCCACAGTAGCACTGAACTTCATGAATTGACTCCATATCATCAGAGTGGAGGTGAGAAAACTGTTTCCACTATACTGTACCTGATGGCTCTGCAAGAACTCAACAGATGTCCTTTCAGGGTTGTTGATGAAATAAATCAGGTGAGACTCAATAGTGCAGTATTGCTCTTTCTATATACAGATTCCTATGACATAGTGGAGAGAACAGACTTTTTTTTTTTTCTTTTCAGGGAATGGATCCAATAAATGAGAGAAGAGTTTTTGAAATGGTTGTGGAAACTGCTTGTAAAAAACAGACATCTCAGTACTTCTTCATTACACCAAAGGTGTGTGAGAGAAAATGAAATAGGAAGTTTAAAATGTAGGAGAATTGGGGTTTGTTTGATAATACACCGATAAACACTGTATAACTTACCTCTGTTTCACCTAAGAACCTTGGATTAAAGGGTAACTGAGAGGATTTGTCCATGTTAAGGACAGTAAGACGAGAATTCAGACAACTTAGACCAAGGTTTATATTCTCAAAAACCCACTCTGGAGTTGAGGCCTCACTGGAGGTATCATGTGTCAACCACCAGTGGACAGGGTTACCATGGAAAAGGCTGTGAAATGTAATGCCTCTAGCTAACAGAATTCAGACTGTAGCAGGGATCAACTTCCAGAGAAGTCAGATGATGATACTGGAGGATGGGCAGGCTAGTGCTGCTGATGTCAGAAGAGCTAGAAGAGTCCCACATTATTACTTGAATAGTTTTCCTGTACTAATCTGAGACTTACAGGCTCAGAAAAGATGAGATCTGTGCTCTGAGAGTCACCAGTTTGATTGTACTCTTTGGTCAAAATTTAAAGAGAGGTAGCTGACTTACTAGGCATGCAGTGATGCAATGCCAGGGCTTGAAAGGGGTAAATAGGGTGGCTGTTCACCTGCACCATTAACAGAGACTAATGTTATGTTCAGCTTGATCCAAGACAAATTGAAACAATAAAGGTTACTTGTACACCAGGGAGACAAGCAGTCAGTAGTGTGCTGGTTTTTATTAAGATACCAGTTCTGTATCCTGTTACACACTGTATTTTAGAAAATCTGGCTGGTATGTCCTGTTTTTTCAGTAAATAGCAATTGAAGGGTCTGAGTAAAGCCACCTTGTAGCATTTACCTTACTGGATGAAGATAAAAGGTAATGCTTCTTGTTCCTTCTGATCTTGCAGTATGCTTAACCTCCGCGCAGTTTGGTAATTTCCTGACCACATTACTTCTTTGTTGTTCTGTGTTACCTATTCCCTTTTGTCTTCTTGTGATTCCTCTCCATATTGGGTCAGCTTTTCTGTGCACTCACCTGCTTAGAGAAAGAACAGAGTGATTTGGATGCTGAAAGATAGATAGCTCAACTAACTCTAATGCTTCCCAAATGTAAGGAGTTCTGGAAAACTATTGTCTGGGGACCGGAGTCTGTTTTAAAAGTTGAGTCTGTTGTCAAATTACTAAGAATAGAGACAGGGGGAAATTGAGTGTTCAGAGCTAACCAGAAAGATCAAAATAAAAATGAAAAAGCAGAATTTTAAAAAATCTAAGAAGTTTAAAAAAGAAAAAAAAAGTCACCATCATGGTAAGAGGAGAGTCGAGGACTGTGTTGCACCATTATTCAGCAACAAGAAACAGTGTTTTGAAGAGGTGGCTGAAGATATTCTTTGTGCCTCCTTTCCTCTTCCCACCCTCCCACAAGCAGGTGATCACCACAGTTAACATGGCAAGTTATAAGGGCCTGTCACAAGAAAAATTAGTGAGAGAGCACGTCATGTAAAGGTTTAGCTGATGAGAATGTTTGTGTGGGCTACATAAGAAGATAATTAAAAGGTTGCACAGGGCAGGCAGAGAAGGCCAGACTCCGCTGTTCCATGGTTTACCTGCAGTTCCTGCACCTACAGTATATGTCACCAGGTACTAGAAAGTATGTAATCACCTACTAGAAAGTGTGACAATTTTTCATATTAAGCCAGGTTCCCTGTGTGTACCAGTGGATACAGGAAAAACTGCAACACTTCCTTTCAGTATGTTGACAACTCCCCTGGTTATGTTTTTAAGCAAGCTGCAGAGGGGAGTGGTATAAATTAATATACAGTCAAGTTGATTAGGAATATTGTATTCTGAATAATTGTGAATCACTGTCATAATGAGTAGATGAACTGAATATGTCCTTAGAAGTGGGTTTGAAAATTAGTATTTTTAATACAAATCTGTGGTGAAACAGAATACACTTATTAAACATACAGATAATCGCCATGTTGGGAGTTAATCCTTTTTTTGCTGTAAAGCAAGATTAGAATTCTAAATAATCTTAGCTTAGGTAACTTTATTTGAAAACAGGTTTCATTTCAGTACAGATAAACACAAAATTTGGTATTTAAGTGGGAAAAATCAACAACAGCATCTGGTGTAAGGCATAGATGCCTGAATGACTGGGGAGAGGGAAGTGGCAAGGTGAGCATCAGTTTCAGGTGAATTGTTCAATGTCATCTTGAGCACTGTTTGTAATCTACAGTTTGCATGACATCTTTGTCTGCTGGGCTTGTGCTTGGCAAGGTTTGGGTTATCATAAGTATCCAGCTTTGGCTGTTAAACTTCAGAAAAGTAGTACAGGGTCTGGAATTACTCCAGAAGATAGCAGTGCAACTTCTAGTAATTTTGATTGTTCTGAGTTTCCACTAATGGAAGTTGCTTAGCTCTGAGAAGCACACAGCTAAAGAGAGACATAGATGTACTTGGGTATAATTACTATCTCCTGCCCTGCCCTGGGGAAAAAAGGGAAAAATATTATTCTGTGCCACAGTGGAGTGGAGTTATTCTCTGGATACAGCAAAAAAGCAAAGAGGTTGTTTGCAACAAGAAGGTACAGATTAGATAGGAAGATTTTCCTCTAGTAAGAATAGCGATGCATGGAAATTGGCTGAAGAATGAGTCCCTGTGAGGGGGTTTCTAGGAACAAATACACTTCATTTGTCAGGCTGTAATCCTAGTATATTGATATTTTAGAGATCTAAGGCTTTACATAGATATTATTTACCTTTTTTAGATCATGGGGAACATCTAACTGTTTTGACTTCAGTTTCTGTATTTTTCACCAGCTCCTGCAGAATCTCACTTACAACAACAAAATGACTGTGCTGGTTGTCTACAATGGACCTTTTATGCTTGACACATACAGTTGGAACATGAAGCACATGAAGAGACGGCAACAGCGGCTTACAAAGATGGCATGTAATAAATAGGTCAGCCAATTTATGTTAATAAAAAATTAAGTTTTTATTAAGTCGCCGAAAATATCGGCAATAACAACAAACGCCATGATCAAAAGAAATGAGGAACGCCGAGCCTAGGAGTCGGCGCTGGGTGAACTCCACAGAATTGGCCTCTGTCACACCAATTCTCCCCTGTTCACCGATGTTGGTTTGGAACAGTTTGAATTTATACAGTTTTTCTTGCCTCCAGCTATATGACATATTCCTGGAGTCCTTCTTTTCAGAACACCAGGTTGAACAAAGATTTTCCGGGGTGTTTCTTTTAGTTCTGGGTGGGACAGTGGAGCCTCCTAGGTGGAGTAGATTGCCCATCTCTGTTGATGTCCTGGGCGAGGAGCAATCATCGCTCATCACCGGTGCCGGGCAGCCCATTGTATCCTGGGCAGAGTGCTGATGTTCCAGATAAGTTCTCATTCTCCAGGAATCCAGCCTTTGTATGTGCTAATCTTGGGCCAGAGCTGAGTGTTCATCCTTTGTCCACACACCTCTTTATTTTAGGCTTCAACTTCTCAGAGAAATTTTCATTTTTATACATTGAGGTTTAACTTATATTTACACACAAGCACGAATTA
This sequence comes from Platysteira castanea, assembly GCA_013397175.1. Lineage (NCBI taxonomy): Eukaryota > Metazoa > Chordata > Aves > Passeriformes > Platysteira > Platysteira castanea. The sequence continues at coordinate 332,317 of VYXC01007180.1, forward strand.
CAACCAATATATATTACATGGCAGAACAGTGATATATTGTTGCATCCCACAGGGATGCAGAGATTGGCCCCACACGGCCAAGGACCAAAACAGTCCATTGAGTTCTCAGGGGATCTTGTTCCTATTATGTTAATGTATGTATTTCCCACATTGGGGATGGGTTCTGTGTTTTCCACCCACTGTTACTATGTGTGTTCCCCATCTGGAAAGTTCTTTTCGATTATACCCCTTATTGGCTCCCTTCCCTTGGTCCCTCCTTCCCTACTAGCCCATTGGCTCCCTTACCTTTCCTTCCTCCCCTGGCCCTCTACCATTGGACCTGATGCTCTGCCCGCCCCTTCCTCCCCATGTATAACTCTGTACCCGAGCCCTCCATCTTGTCTTCTGTCCCTTGACGCCAGTAAAGCCCTCGTTGGACTCCCACACAGAAGACCCTTCTCTGTTCCTTGCTGCTGGCTGCCATCCCTTCCTCAGTGTGTGAGTGGTTGTACCCCGCTCCATTTGGGAGTGTTTGTGTGCCTGCGCTTCCTCTGGCCCCTCTGCGCTGAAGCGGCTTCCCCCAGCTGGGAACCCTTCCAGAGGGCTGCAGCACTCACCACCACTCCACGCCGTGGCAATATATAGCTACAGATACATAGTTCTACAGAAATATTTTATATATCTTTCTTGAAACACCTGGCTTTCAAAAATTTAGAAATTGTCGAAGAAGAAAACCTGCAAATAATTGATAATTAAAAACTTTGGTTCTTAAAACTTGGGCAAATATTTGACAGATTTGAAATGCATGATTTTCTTTTTAGGTTTTACATAATGGTCACTTTCTTCAAAGAACCTACTTTTCTCAGTAATAGGTTTACATTTAAATGAAGTTTCTTTTTTTTTCCTATTCTATCAGTTAATGCAGCATCAGAAGTGCAGGTAATTTTTCTAGGTTATCCTGGACTTACTCTGTGACTGTTGTTTTTTAGAGGTTGGGAGTTTTTTTTCCAAAATTTGGAATTTGCTTTTGGTAAATAATTTTACTTCATCACAGATGTGGATATTATTCCACTTCCCTATTGAAATGCAATTTTTAAAAAATTAATTCAGGTGATCTGTAGGAACAGAATGGTTTGGAATGGTTTGTTTTGTAAAAATAAACCTGAGATTAATATGAAGAATATGATTCTATGAATGTATTATTATTTTATAGATATTTTGTCTCAAAATTAATAAGCAAATATAACATTCCGTTTTGTAGTGCTTGAAGGATAAGCAATTTCTAGCAAGTCTCTTAGCAAGGAGACTGACAGAGTTCCAGGTCTTCCCAAAACAGTGAGCTAGTGCACTTGCAGAAGTAAAACTAAGCAATATATAAATTCGTGTGTGTTTATTTTTCTAAGTAAAACTTGATACATTTTTGGTGATGGTGAAAATAGTGCTGCAGATTTCACATGCAAGTTAAACCCAGGGGGCTTTTTACAAGGGGTCAGCTGCATTGAGTGATTGTACAGTCAATTGCTTTTCAACAGAGCGCTGTAAAAATTTTTAATAGAATGTTGGCCATAACTGTTAAGCATTTGGAAATGCAGGTTGTCAACAGAATGTTGAATACCTAAAACAAGGTCCTGATTATTAAGTTAGCTATTAAAAAAGTAGAATTCAAGAATTTGATGTCTGGTTTGAGTGGGTGTTTTTCTTAACAGCATCCTGGCAATGAACTTTGCTCATGAAACTTGCATGTCAGGCTTTGATATTTGCATATTCAAAATAAAATAACCCACTACAAAATACGAGCTGGAATCTGGAAGGTTTTAGGTATTAAAGGGTATGTATTGTAATTGTTCTTTTGAATAGATAGATGAGCCTTCAGTGCAGTAGAGAACCACTCATTCTTGTTATTGCAGGCCACTGTTGGTCAGTGGAATTGTCTGACTGTGAAATGAGTTCCTGGAGTAATTTCTATGACAATAAGTGTCCCAGCACAAGTACTGAACAGAAGATCTGAAAGTGTGGCAACTCAGGCTGTGGTCCAGAGATAATTTGGTCAGCAGAGTATCTTCGACATATTTGAGGCTACAGGTCTATCTGCCTGTCCACTGTATTGAAAGATCTTAGTTTTAAAAGTATTCTTCAAATTTGTCTGTTATCAGAGAGTTTCGCCATGCGAATGTTTTCCTGTACCCGCTGTCATCAGTATTGTTGCTGTTGCTGTTACTGTTAGTTTTCCTATCTCATTGCTGTTTGCAATAAATAGTTCTTACCTCTCTCAGCCTGTGGTCTTTGCCTTTTGTGCCTCCAGTTCTCCTCTCCAGCACACTGCAGGGGGAGGGGAAAACAGAGCAAGAGAGCAGTGTCTGGTTTGGAGAGTCTTGGTGGGGGCACTGAATTGGGGAGTACCATTCCTAAACCAGGACAGATTGGCACAGTGTGTTATGGGAGGTGTCTGACAGGAGAGCTTACATCATGGGAAGCAGGAGAGGGGGAACCTTGGCACTCTAGCTTGTCCCTAAATAACAGCCACAATTACTTTCTTCTGACTCACTAAAACTGTGTCCAAAATTACTTTTCCTAGAACTTTTTGTTCTGGAAGCATTTTTTGCCCCCATACCTTGCTAATTAAGAATAAAACCACAATTCAGTACACTATAATTTGGGAGAGAAAGGAGATGGGGAAGGGAGTTAAATCCTCCTCTGCTCCAAGGAAAATTCTTCACCTGTCCCTGCCTTAACATCTGAAAGTCACATGACTGTTTCTATGCTATTGCACCCAGACTAGGCTTGCCAAAAGCTGTGCTTCTATGAGGCTCATTGATCCAGTGTCCTTTGCATATTCCAGTAGCCTGGGTGAAGGGCAGTTTTTTGTAGCAGGGACTGATGTAGCAGTTGTACCTCATTTTACTTGGGTGCTACCTTCAGCCATTGACAAGGCTGAATTTGTAGGGAGAGGGGAGATAAGTGCAGAAAGCAGATATTTTTAGCCACTGAAAGCTTTTCAGGCTTGATTGTAGTAGTGTTGAAATCCAGCAGGGAAAGCATGGAAGAATAAGGGCCAGTAGCAACAGTGGAGGCAGAATTAACAGAGGTGATAAACAGCACTACAGGAGCCTACCTACCAACCTCTCCTGTGGCTCAGCTCTTTCCCAGTGGTGTAGTCCTTGGACACCAATTCCCAACTTTATGCTTTCCACCAAATTCCACCAGCTTTTCTTCACTAATCTGCTCCACAGTTGCTCTTGGGAGTAATTCCCCAGTTGTCCAGTCTTTCTTCTGTTGATCTATTACCCCTACTAGGCCACTGGGGGGGGCGGGGTTTGACAGTTGTACTAGTTTTGGCTGGGATAGTTTTCAACATAGACGCTTGTAGGGGGTTTGTGACCAGAACACTGTTGGTTACATAGGGATGTTTTAGCTACTGCTGCGCAGTACTTGCACCGCATTGAGGCCTTTTCTGTTTCTTATGCTGCCCCACTAGCACAAGTTTACAAAAAGCTGGGAGGGGACACAGGCAGGACAGCTGACCCCAATTGACCAAAGGCCTATGTCATGCTGTATGACATTGTCCTCAGCAGTAACAGCTAGGGGAAGGAGGAGGGGAGTTTGAGTTATGTCTTCTGAAGTAACTGCTGTGTGCGGTGGAGCCCTGCCTTTCTGGAGGAATGGCTGAACACCTGCCTGTTCATGGGAAGTAACGGATGAATTCCTTGTTTTGCCTTGCTTCTGTAACTAAACTTTTCCAGCTTTTCCAACTTAACTGTTTTTATCTCAACCCCCAAGTTTTCTCACTTTAACCATTTTGATTCTCTGACCCATCCCCAAGGCGGAGGGTGGCTCTGTGGCCCTGAGCTGCTGCCCAGGATTAACCCACAACAACAGTGTATGTTGGTCTCAAAACATGACAGTACACCTATTATTATTGCACCTGGAGCTGCCTGGGGTCTTGGCAAGTATCTTGGCTTGTTGTGTATTCATAGAAGAGCAAGTCGTGTGCTCACAAGTGTCGATGTTTCACTGCTTGCTCAGATCGGTACTGTGCCCTTTATGCTTTGGGAAGCCCGGAGCTGCCAGGAGAGGTAGCACCAAGACCCCAAGCAAGGCCACTCCGAGAATGCAGCAAGTGAATGTTAGCATCAGTAGCAGAAGCAAAGAGGCAGAAACATAGCCCGGCTCCGTACCTGTATTCCTGTATCTTTATTTCTCCTGTCCCCAGAGGAGACAGGGAGCGATGTGCACAGAAGGGAAGGCTGGAGCCAGAAAGACAGGGTGATTGGAGATGGCCCCTTATATTAGGGGGAGGGGGAAGGGGATGGACCCGTGGTGACCAGCCAACCAGGTTCTGCTTTGGGGGAAGTCCTTGTACTTTCAACTTTCTACCCGCGCTTGGAACAATGGAAGGCTTAACTAGTCAGACCACATGGCCCAGGCATGTCTGCCCAGGGAGGGGGGAGGGGGTCCCCAGCCATGTCCAGGTATGGCTGGGGCAGACCACAACACACAAGAGTGACCTCTTTGGGAAGCATGGTGATGAAAATATGGCAGGTTAGGTGGAAACGAATGACAGATTTCACTTTGCTGGGGATAAGGAACCATGCACAGTAGCGGACAAAGATGATCTTGCAGGAAGCAAGAAGGAGGGGAGAGATGATAACTGAGAACATGGTGGCAGGAGATACCAAGGAGCCTTGGAAAAGAAGAGAGAGCAGAAGAGGTAACATGTAATGTGAATGGTTCAAAGTGTATCTGCATAATGTAATTTAAAGGGGAAATTCCCCCTTTCCCAATTTGTAACCAAAGCTGTGAACATTATGCAGCTTGACCTTAACCGCAGTCCATTAACAGTGGTTTACCTCAGTTTGGGTCATGTAATAGTTTTTTCATGGGCAATAAAGGTTTTTTTGGATGGTTGGGTTTGGGGGGGGTTTTTTGTTGGTTTTTTGTATGGTTTGTTGGCTTGAGTTTTTTTGCGGTGCTACTTGTTTGGTTGGTTTTGTTGTTGGTTTTCCTGAGGAATTACAAAGACAGCGTAAATCAGATTATCAAAGCAGATGATCAGTACAAGAAGTGCAAAGGGACTTCTCAGACACCACCAAAGAGTATCAGTGCTACTGCAGTGCTGGTTAAAGGACTGTTCAGGTGAAAAGCGACTGATTTTAGTTTTCTATAGGCCCCAGTGGCTGAGGAATCTGATTCTGCTTTGTGTCTGCTTCTGAGCTGAACTGTACTGTCCATGAAGGACTTTCCTGGTCAGAATTTTTGTTGTATTTAAAATACACTTTGCTGTATAAAATATACTGGCTTTGTGCCAATACATTTAAAGTGGTAGAGTTGGCAGTGTGCATGCAATTCCCTAAGCATCAGAATGTCAGAAATCAGTACGTTTATGAAATCATTTCAGTAGCTTATATTGGGAGAACTCTTTATTTCAGTTTGAATAAATTTACAGTAAGGCTGTCGCCCTTGAAATGTATGTTTAAAAATGATACCCCTAAGAAATATGGTTCATTAGATGTAAGAGTTTAATGTAGTTCATCTTCTAGATAAGGCCTGGTTTAACTTACGCAATCCAGGAAAGCAGAGGCAGTGATTTGCCACCACCATTGCACAGGCTAATAATACAGTTGTGTTTTTCCCTTGTATTTTTTGACAGAGCAGTTACGCGTGGCTTTTCACAGACCCTCAAAAGGTGCTTTCTGCTTGGAAACACAGTTCAAGGCCACCAAAGCAGGCATTAACAGCAGAAGAGCCCAAACCACTGTATATGGTGCTTCTGGGAAGCTCTAATATACCTTACATCTGTGTCTTCTGAAACTCTTGCTGCTGTCCTTCTGGCCCTGTCTATTAGCCAGAAGAGAAAGAAAAAGCCATTGAGAAAGTCTAAGATTTCTCTGTGTACCTTTTTAGCACAGTGTTGGAATGACTCTGATATTGTCTATACTCTTTGGTATCTTTCTCCATGTGTTCTGAATTCCAAGAGGGCGTTTTTGGATCTTGAAATGGTGAACTGCCCTTACATAGTCAGTGATTCTCCTCGTGCAATGGTTTACACACTCCATTTCCTTTGTACCTTGTGTTTCGCTGTGCAGACACACAGGCATTATGTGGCCTAAGAGGCAATAGACAGTATGGAACAGAGACTGATGGGGTTTGATATGAAAAGTGATAGGATGTTTATCAATTATCAATTGACAGTCACGAGCCAGTAAAAAAACAGCAAGAGTTGTAGCAATTTCAAAAATACAAGTTGAAATCAATAGGGACTCTGGCTCACTCCAAAAGCCATAGATGAGCCAGAAAAATACTGTGTGTTATCATACAGAAATAAATGTCTGTTAAGGATTAGAACTGATGGCAGTCAAGATCTTCTGTTTTTGAAATGGGAAGATTTCCACAATACCTGTGGAAGTGTTTGAGGTGGTGTTTTAGGGGTCAGAGAATTTCTCAGCTGAGGAAAGCATGGCAGTGAAAGCATGGTAGCTGAAAAATTCTTGCCATTGGGAAAGCTTCCCCTTCTTTAAGGGAGTCCCTTAAAGAGTACTTGAGTAAGTACAGTATTCTGACAATTGTGCATTTCCATTAACTTACTGCTAATGAAATTTTTCCAATGTGGCTGAGCAGTGTGAGGAGCTCAACCTGAAGGAGGTTTTGTTTCCAAAGCAAAAGTCATTGAGAAACTAGTAGTTGCTACAGAGCTCTGATGCATAAATGAAACCTCACAGACTCTTCAGCCCTGGAAGAGTGAGTGCTGAATAACACTGTTATGGACTCCTATGGAGATCAAAATTATCCAGGTCACCCAGCAGGCAGATTCAGAAAGCCAGCCTTCCTTGTATCCGGCTTTCTGAACCACTCTGCAGGCATTTAACTGGACTTCTAAGACATTCTGCGGCATGTTTCCTTTCTTTCTTCCTTGGTAGAGAGGAAAAATGAAAATACAGCTCCTTGTAGAAATCATGCTCTTAGAATCAGCAGGTCTGTGTTCACACTTCCCCATGCCACTGCTGCCAGCACCACTGTGGTGCACCAAGTCCTTTGCATGATGTACCCATTCCTAGTCAAAATTTATACCACTCCTAGAGACCCCTCTGTACAGTGTACTACATCTCAGTGGTTGGAAATGTCCTTCTAAGGCCTTCTTTACCCTAGGCAGATTTTGGTGGCTGTTCAAAATACAGCACTAAAACCAATTAAAAGGTTTAAGATGAAAAATGGTAAATTTGTGGAAAGTCTTCTATTATGGGATTGCAAGGGAATGAGGCCAATGCCACAGCCCTATGTCCCTTATTCTTAAAATCAATGACAAGCTGAAAAAAGAAAACATTATGCTGAGGTTTTTTTATCTGTCCTTTAGCCATCCAACCCAAGATGAGAAAACTCCAACTCAGCATTGAGTCAAATCTGAAAGCTGCTTACAAGTTTTGTTCCAGCTGCAGACGGCAATCTTCCACCCATTTGTCCCTGCCTGCACTGCTGGAAGGTTACATGTTCCCTTGGGTCCAGGGCTCATCTTGCAGTCGTACCCTAGCCCCATGCCCACGTACCAGGTTAACTTAGTTCCTGTAAGTGGTTACTTCCAGTAACTGTTGTGTCAGTGACCGCGCACAGGCACAGGGTACCTTGCCTTTCCCTCCTTCAGAGGCCAAGCAGATGCTTTTTATCTCCATACCCAGCGATCCCTCCAAAGCCATGGACAGCTCAAAGCAGCAGTGTGGCTGTCCAGGCTGAAGCATCATTAGCTCGCCGAGCACCTGGCACGGTGTGAGGCAGAGCAGCACTCTGAGCTCAAAATCCATGGAGCAATGGGAGACAGACTTCTTGGGAGCTGGAGCACGCAGGTATTGGGACACTTTTTCCTGAGTACAAGTTGTGTCTCTGTGTCCCTGCTGTATCAGTAGAGGGAGTGCCTGGGAAAACACCCTGGAAAAGTAGAGAAACATGACCCAATCTGAATGATGACTAGCAACACTAAGAACTTTGAAGCTGGTTCACACACCACTCAAATTATGGATTTCATGATTTGCACTATTTTTTCTGGTAGTTAGTCAGGCTGGTTTACATGACCACTGCTTGACTCCAGTCATTCAAGACAACATTTGGGTTTTTTATTCCTTTTTTCTTTATTTGGACAATATATATATACATATGTACAAAAAACATCTATGCCTACTTTTTTTGTCTTTTCCTTTTTTTACAATTTCATGTGATTTACAAAACAGGACAGCAAAATAACTTATAAAGAATACGAATACTGTACAAAAATAAAACTGATTAAACTGCTGGGAGTTGGTATTTTACAGTGTTACAGATCACTGGTTTGCAAAACAGCATTTTGAAGTATGTGTCCAGTCTGCTGTACGCTGGGCTGAGACCATCTGCAAGCTGAAAATAGATCTGTAATGTCGGTCATGAAAAAAATTCAAAAAGAAATACGTAATATAGCTATACCTTTAAATCCATGACTTCTCTATACTAATGGACTTTCTTAATCAAGGAGAGGAGCTGTCCTAACTTCAGCGCTATTAAGTACTTCCAAAATAGTACAACAAGTACATACAGTATTAGAGAACCTGATTTTCCTTTTCTTTTCCAACACTTGCAACACTATTTAAAACTTAGCTTCAAGATGCAAGCAACTAACCTGCAGTTTGTTTTAGGTGTTAAAGCCATTGTTTGCTTTTATTGAAAGAAAAAAAAAAACAAACCAAATCAACAAAACAGTAAAATGAAATCCCCAAATCTGATTATTTCCAATGCATTCTGTTAGTGGTTAATTAATCACATTAATGCTGTCTGTCCAATGCTGGAATACAGCATACATTACCATTTAGGAAGGGTTTTTTCCAGAAACAGGATCTTGTCACTGGCAGGTGTGACACATGCCTTGCATATCCCATTGTCCCATGGACTAGAGTACCTCCTGCCTATTTCAGACTTTGAAGAAACAACAACGTTTCTGTAAGTGTGCATTCTACCCCAAATACACAACATGGAAACCATAAAGCTGGCCATTTACTTCCATATATCAGTTAATCCTGGTAGCTAAGTGACCAAAATGTTTACATACTGATTTAGGAGCTGCTTATCAGCTGTAACTTCCAGTTGTGGTTGACTGGATGTGAGGATCTCTTGTATTTCACAGGATCAGGCTTTAATTTTCCAAGTGCTGCATTTGTCCCACAAAATGGCGACAATCCAGACTGCAGGACGGAAACTTGAAATCCAGCTTGATCTTCAGAGAGAAGAACAAAGATGAACATACATGCACCTTTGAATCTCATCGAGCTGCTCATGGCCCTGACCCTACTCCACAAGGCAGCATTAACAGTACTGGTAAGCAGAACACTTCCTGTATTTCTAGATCAGTAGAAAACACCAACACTACCAGTTTTTATTACAAAAAACCTATGTCCCTAAGACTCAATTTGAATAAGAGAAATTAAAGTTTGGTTTCTAAAATAAATGTTTCAAAAAGCTGAAACGGAGGTAGAAAGTGTGCTTGGTTTCCTGATGTCTTCACTGAAGAAAACACATCCCTTTTATTCCACAGACTGTTCAATATCCCCAATGCTTTAAAAGCAGTTCTCTTCACATAGACGAAATCTACCATGAACTACACAGGTAAAAACACAGTATGCAAACTGATTTCTAATGCTGAAAGCCATATACAACTGTAGAGGAAAACACTCTACTCTCCGAGTTAATTTTTTATGTTTGTTTCTAGGAAGCAAGCTTTTTATCAGATAAAACAATAAGATACGATAATTGCAGGTGTGCTAACAAGATCTTTTATGTACAGAATTTTACAAGATGATCTAAATTCATCTGCAGTGGAGACACTTTGGATTTCAGTGTAAATACAAAATTAGTTTGGCCCTAAGTCTCTGTAGTAGGGCTGCACCTCCCCTTCCTCTTCTGGAGGAAGGGGTAGAAACCAAACAGAAGAATGTTCCTGGAAAAAAATAATATGTAAACAGAATTCTCCCCCTCTTATGCAGCTGGGGAGGGGAAAAAAATATATCACTGATAACCTCTTAAATTTCATGCTTTTAACATAAAAAATTTGAAATATTCACTAATGACCACAGCTGAAAGTTTTCATTCAGTGATCTTTCTGCTCCTTTTAAAGATCAAAAAATAGCTTTAAAATAAAAGTAAGTTGCCTTTATCAGCATTTGACATGCTATGCATGACACAGGTACAAAGTACCAAGAGAAGCTTATGTCATAAAGGAGTATTGCAAGACACCTTCTGTATTTCAAATTAGGTCATAGTATTCCCCCCATACTCCAGAAGAAGAGCAATCAAGAGATACAGGAGCCCTTCCAAAGTGCTCCTTACAGTAATTTTAGGTGTTTCCATTAGCAGAGTGCTCTTAAGGAAAGGTCTACTCTCTCCATAAACACACAACAACTCCCATAGGACTCCAAGGGAGTTAGGCCATGGTATGAAGAGAATAAATCTTTAAGGCAAGTGTAGGAAGAGAAGAAGCCTTTAAAAAAGCAGCAGTTTGTAAAGATGGTAGCTGCTTTATGCACCCATTCGAACAAACCACAGCAGAATAAAGCACTGTTAGTGGCATTTCTATAATACAGTACTGTATTATTGACAAGTAAAGTACAGGATCACATGAGAGACATATGCTTCAGCTCCCACATGCCCGCCACATTATCTAGGCTGACTTGTATTTTTCCACATAAGTGAATAACAGAGCTAAATACACACACAGTCAGAAAATTACTGAGCTCTTTATGGGGTTTTTTTTTGCTTTAAGTATCTTCTTGAATCATACATGTTTTTACTGGAAAAGTCCAGCTTAAATTCAAAAGTATAGTATATTTAATACAAAGAAAAATTAAAAAGACCTATTTACTTTAATGGGCCTTATTGAGTATAAATTCACCTTATCTCAGTATATCAATCAGGTACTATTGGTAACATACATAATGTTTCTCTTAATAGTCTTTTTAAGTGCAGGATCGCAGAAGATACACAGAAGTAAACCCACTTCTACAATGTGCTATGGAGTTTTTATCTGAGAGTTATTTATGTGACTCGGAAAGTGTTTTTACTCGACAGACTCTAAATACAAGCAGCATTACACTGTTCAACAAAACATGTTCATGACACAGCAATCACAAAGACTTTGGGGTCATGCTACTGTGGTGGCACAGGCCAGACCGCCCAGTCATATGTATGTACACCAGTATCAACGCATTACATTAGAAGAGGTGGTCGCCTCCTTGCTGGCTGCCCCTTCCCTCCTCTCACCCCACAGTCCACTTGTTCCAGACTGTTGTTCTCAGTGCAGGGCCAGGAAGTGGAAGACGGGGAGGGCGATACTGAGTACACTGTTTTGTTTTTTTTTAAATGCCGGCTACATGTGCTTTTGGACAGCGAGGGTGACCGGCACCGCATCGGATGCCCGTGCTCTGGCACCGCTGCCCGCATCCCCGCCACAGCCTGCCTCTTCCCAACTCCTCCCCCAGGGCCAGCCCTGCCTTCACAAGGAGCTGCTGGAGCTGGACTTTTTGGATCGCTTGATCATGCTGGGGTGGAACTCAGTGTGGCGGCGGGCGTGCTTGGTCAGGTGGTCGCTCCGCATGAAGCGCTTCTCGCAGAGGGGGCAGCGGAACTGCTTCTCACCAGTGTGGGTTCGGTAGTGCCGTGTCAGCTCGTCGGAGCGGGAGAACTTCTTAAGGCAGTCGGGCCACGTGCAGGGGAATGGTCGCTCACCTGTGTGGAGGAAAGGATGACAAGAGATTTAGTGGGGCAGGGGCAGATCTGTAGATATGCCAGCACGGGGCACAGTGCAACACAGATCGGCACATGCCAGCTTTGCTGAGGAGCCAGAGAACACATTGCTGAGGGGGGAAAAGCTGCTTTAACTCACTTCATCAGGTTTCAGTCTCACCTCCAGCAGAAGCCAAAACCCCTTCAAACACATGAAACTCACATTCTAGTGCAGAACCTCACATGACCTGAAGACTGTCAAAACAACAGATGAGCTCTGCCTGTGCCTGTATGTTTTTCATGTTGGTCTCACTACAGCAGCTTGGGAAAGGAGTGCCAGAAATATTCCTCTGACACTTCCATTCTACTGAATTATTTGTAACAGTTAGAAAATTATACAAAAAAAAAAAATAAAAATCCTTCACCTAGGACACTTCCAGCCCAGGAAGAACTGAGTGGGGAGGCATCAGGGAGAAAAGTGAAGCCTCAGGGCTGCAAACATGTAGGGGAAAACAGCTGCATCTGCAGAGAGAAGTTCCATCCTCCCCTCTCAGTCCTTCCCCTGGAAATACAAGGTGTTCCAGCAACTATCAACCTCTTAGCTCATTTGAAGACAGGAGAAACACCTCTTTATTCCCACTCTATCAGAATAAATGTTTGCTATAATGATGAAGAACAAACCCAAACACCTTACACTAAACCACACCGCAACTTTCCTTTTACAAAACAAGGGTGCAAGGATTGAAGAGCGCTCTGTGTGACCTTCCTGGCACTCCACATCCCTACAGTTCAGCTCTGTGGGTTGCACAGGCTTTGCCTTCAGGCGCACACACAGTGCCTCTGGAGCAGCAAGGTACACAGCACAGATGGAAACTGAAGGTGTTTAAGTTCACATAAAAGCTTTCCACCAGAGACACCATGCCATGGCGTCTATTCTGGTGCTGCTGTTCTGATGCTTTATTTACTTTCTTCAGAGTCTCCTGAAGGGAATATAAATGGCAGCTCTGTGACAGCTATTTATAGTCAACTATGAAATATAAAAACTATCCCAGGAGTTTTCCAGCTTGGAAGAGTTGGAAAGAAACTCAGGAACTCCAGTATTTCTTGGTACTGTGGGGTTTGGCACAACAAGTCAACTCATTTTACATCCAGAGATCAACAAAAAAAGGAGTAATTGACAAAGTGAGTCCTGGAGTCCTCCCCAGACGTAACAGCAGAGACAAAAAGCTACAGACTTGAATGAACAGCCCTGAAGCCAGGAGGACAATCAGAGGTAGACAGGATGGCAGAGTTGCAGGGAGGAGAAAGGACATGGGGAGGGACTCACTGATGGCATCCAAAAGGCCAAGGGAAGATAAGACAGACCAGATAAGCTGAGGTGTAGCTGCACCATGGGCTCTGAAAGCCCTAGTGAGCCTCCCTGAATAATGCAGCTGCTTTCACCATTTGGGCTCCTGATTATTTGTGTTCCTCAGCAGGCAGCTGCCCTATTCCAGACCAAGCAATGTGCCATGGAGCTGAGCTGGATGAGTCATAGGTCATAGCAGCCCTGTGGATGCTTCCCCTGTGCTTGCCTCCTTCACCTCCTGGCCTTGCAGGTCCTCAGTCAGGGGAGAAGGATGGAGCAGACGAAGTCAAAGCCTAAGCCCGGTGGAAGCAGAGCTGCCAGCCATCCTGAGCCAGGGCTATTTTGTTTGTTACTGTCTTGGTTTGAAAGAGAAGTGTCTAAGGAAGGCACGAGCTGCCCTTGGAATGGAAAATGCATCTCCCTTCCCTCTAAATTATTATTAATTCGAAATTGAGGGGCTTTCAGCCAAAGATATGAGGAACAGGAATAACAGTTCTTTTACTGATATATATATATATAACAAAACAAGAATACAGAAACACTGGTTTAACCTGACAGAGTCAGGGTATGACCTGGCACCCTGCCGGGCAGGGTGGGGGTAGCAGTCTGGTTAGATGACAGCTGCAGTTCTCTTTGAAGTGGCTCTGTTGAAAACAGTGATCTTGTAGAAAAGGTCTGGTCCCCCTCAGAAGGTCCAGTGGTGGTTGTGTAGGTCTTGTCCTCTGGGAATTCTGTGAGAAGGGCTGCCTGTGCCATTCCAAACCCCAGGCTATATCCAGGTGGGAATGCTCAGCTCTTTTCCCCTGGGCGGAGCATCTCTCAATGGGATGGTGAGTCATGAGGCAAGGCCTTGATGGGCCCATTAACAGGAGATAATCCAGGAGCGAGTTATCTGTGAGTCATGTGGCAAGGCATTGTTGGGACCATTTACAGGAGATAGTCCGAGGGAGGAGGCAGGGAACATTGCTACACCTGGTTTCAACAGCTTATGAAGACAGTAATAGAATGCACCATAACCCAGGACAGTTACAAATGCATTTCTTGGCTCCCTGATGTATGCTTTTAGACATGGTTGGAAGACCTTCTGAACAACCACCGCCTGTATAATTAATTAAAACAGTATGGACAGCCACACGTGCACGAAGACCATGACTGCAGGAACACAGCGGAGCAGCAGCGGAAGCTGTACAGAAGCCTCACAACACCGCCCTTGCCCAGCGCCTACCCTCAGCATCTGAGGCAAGAGTTTCACTTGTGCTGCTCTTTTGCAATCTATCTCATGGTTTCTGTCACAGCTCCTGGAAGCAGGTGGCAGTGGGAGGTGTAGAACAGCTTTCTTGCTCCCCCTGGGAGAGTGGGAGGAGTACTATACACCTTGCATGTGTGGAGCCACCTAGTTTATGCCTCTGTGTCAGGCACTTGCACCCCAGAGCAGTGGGAGCAACTGAGGCATCCTGCCTCATCCCCAGACACCACACTGCCAACCACCTACCTCAGGACAGCTCTTCAGCCTGCAGAAGTGCCCGACTGTAAACAGGGAGATTAGGTGCCTAGGTTGGATAACAAGCGTCTTTGGGGTGCAGCACCTACATTTTAGCCATGGTAGTATCCAACATGAGTGCCTAAAAGTGGTGTTTAAAATCTGGGCTCAAGCAGCCCTCAAGAAACTGAACTCTTCCCCCATGCCCTCCTGTAATTGCACATGGGAAGGAAGAATGAAGCCCTGCTTCTGGAGTTCCCTCTGACCCATGAGAGGAGCAGCATGACCTCCACCATCGCTACCCCACACACCTTCACATGCCAGGGGAAAGCACTCTAAGGCTATGCAGTGTAACCACAAAGCTTTAGGGAAAGGCAGGGCTTGCTCAGGATCCCTTGAGGATCACCTCACCTGCTGTGCCTTTGGCACTCACTGCACTTTGCAGGGAATCAGCCCTGGGCTCGGCTGGGGGAGGACACAAATGCTGCGGGAGCCTGGCATGGTGCAGACGCTCGCTACCAACAGGAGAGCTGCAGCGCACCAGGACGGACACAGCAGGGATCGCAGGCAGAGATGGGTGGCCACGCTCCCTCGGATGCACCTGGATGCCACCAGCACTGCCCCTCACCCACCGCCGAGCTCCCAAGTACAATAGCAGAGAAAGGCGTCACCACCTCGGCAATACAAACGTGCAGAAGGTGTCACAGCCACTTCAGAAGTGCCTTTACGAAAGATGGCACAAGCCCTGACACCTGGATGTATTAAACTCCAGGCTTCTCAGAGCAGAGACAAGGGGGAAGAAGGCTTTTCCAGGCCCTCAGGGATCATCTCTGAGCCTGAGGATTCACTGCTCCCCTTGGTCACAAAGCTATAAGGGATGACATCAGCCCAAAGGGATGGTGCCTCAGTGACAGTTTCAATAGGTACAAGGCAGGCGTGGAGTGTGTCTCCAGGAAGCACTTAACGCACGGCAGAGATGGCTGATGGCATGTGATAACTGTCCACTCAACAAAGCTGCTGTATTTGACGTGCTTTCTTTTTAAAGCAGCAGAGGTGTCTGTGGAAGAGCCCTCTGAGGAAGCATGTCTTCGCAGCTCATGTGCTTGCTGGGCAGGCAGTGACCTGGAGAGCTGCAATGCAAGCTAGTGCTGCCTCCACCTGGAGACACAGATTTCTGTGTCAGCTCAGGCAAGGCTTTTCCCTACGATTCTTCTCCCTTAGTTTTGGGGGTAGTAATGCGAAAGCTTGAAATGAACAGCAGAATGAACCATCGAAACACAGTGCTATTATACACTGATTCCCTTAGTGACTGTATGGTACTGACATTTTAAGATATGCCTCCAATGGGATTTTCCATCAAGAGATGAAGGAAAGGTCAATGGTACATCACAATAATTGAAAACTTATGTGTGATTGGATCCTAACACAACAGACACAAGATGTAAATAATTTTCTTTAAAAAACCAATGTATATACACATATATCCAGGGCAGCTTACTGAAGTAGGAAGTGAATGAGAAACTGATTTATAGGTTATAGGAACAGGTGCATCTGCAGATTCCCATTCTTTGTGCTCTGTGGCACCAGGAATATAGTGAGAGACATAGTTTATTCTGAGTATAAGCTAAGAGTGGTGCTTCACAGGTCTCTACAGTCTAAAGAACTCTTGCTCCTGCATCCCTGGCTTACTTTAAATCCCATATGGATGTAAAGGCCTTTGCACAACTCTTTTATTCTTAGCCCTCTTGCTTCACCTGCTATTTTCTACTTGTTCCTTCTCCCCACCCTCTACCACAAATTTTTAGTTTCTTCTTTCTGTGCAAGTTTAAACTCTATATCCAAGCTATTTTGTATGACCTGAGGCAGGTCCACTTTATTTTATCCCATTTCCATTTTAATCTGAATAGACAAAAATAACTTTTTTTTCCTGCCCTGGGACATTTCTTATTTCCCCACACTGCAGTTTTATGCAGAAAGGGTTTCTGAAAAAAGAATACAGAGTGGGCATTAGCTGACTCATTAACATAAGTACAGGTACTAGTGGTATCCTGATTAGTCATCTGCCTTCTCACCAAAAAATGCTGCTTTATGTGTGGATGACTGAGGTTAGGAGCTGCAGTTCATGGTGGCTTTAATACACAGAATAGCTGCTGTCTCAGGTATCTCTCACTTTTCTCCCCAGTTGTCTGCCCCATACACGCTGAAGGAGCAATTTCCTGTGGGACACTGGACTTGGACTGAGTGTCCACATGCAAGATAGATCTTCAGGGCAGACAGACTGGAGGCTTTGCAAACAGGCTTCTTCCTCTTCTGAGATATTCCAAAATCAGACCATTAAAACACATGGCAACAAGGGACAGATACTAATGCAGAGAGAGATTAGCAGTGAGGATGTTAGGGACCACGTGCCTAAACCAAGGCTTTCTGGAACACATAGACCATGGTCATCCAACCAGACAACAGATAAACAGATGGGATAGGCGACAGATGGATGGCTTCCAGCAAGGAGTTTATTCTGCCAGGACTTAGGATTAAACACAAGTTGATTCAAGTATTAAAATGCTGCTTTCAGCAAGTATTTAAGATGTTCTGACATTCTTAAAACTACCACTTAGCAGCTGCTTGGATATACAGGTGTTTTGAGTCTCTTTCAAAAGTCCAGATGCAAAACCACCTGCTACAACCTGCTGCTGCTGAGTCTAAATTCCAGGAAAACTCTGTCTTGCCCTTATCCCACTGTGACACAGTATCAGATGCAAGGGATGCCCTTTCAGATTCTCTGCCAGAGCACAAACCTCCTTGACTGTGTTACAAAAGGCTTTCCCTGGGAGACTGTGCCGCTATACACATATACATAGAGAAAGAGAGATCAGTCAGGAAAGCTACTTGGGAGAGGAAAGATCTTTCCAAACTTCACCAGAGAGTTAGATCCATGCTTTCACAGCTGAGATGAGTGCCCTCAGCAGTACATTCATGGATATGTGAGACAAGTTCCTACCTCTTCTCCTTTCCTGACTTACCGTCGTGTGAACTTCCTCCATTTTGCAGTAATACTTGAATATTAACTGAACAATGGAAAGAGACCAACTCCTAGCCTGGTGCTTAGGGCACTTACCTGGGATCAAAGGACATTGGGTTTAAGCTCCTGTCCTGTATGAATAATCAAATTTCCTTGCTAAGAGGAAACAGCTTTGACAGGGAAAGGAGGAATCCAATTTTATATGCGTTCAGAAAGATAACATAACTTTTGATATTTCACTCTGAATTTATTAGCCACTGTTTCAATAGACTTTTCCCTCAAGTTTAAGGTATTTATAGGGTGCTCTCAGGCTATACACATTCATCATAACCTGAATATAGATGGTGAACTGCACTACCACAAGTGAACAGTGTCTGAAGCATTCTTTACCATCACTCCCTCAGACCCTGTTTCTTTAATCTTAAACTGGCCCTTCCCTGCTCTTCCAGCTGCAGGCTTGGAAGCTGTGCAAGGCCAGAAGCACAGGGGCAGCAGCCTGGTGCACAACACCACAGCAGCCAACAAAGAGGAACAAAGGAGCTCCTGCAGGGATCCTAACAGCTGGGGCTGCAAGAAGCACGGGCTAACAAGAGCACTAACACCCACCACGCGGTCTCCAGTGCCACAGCACAAACACTGTGCGGAACTCTGTAAAGCTGCAATTTCAATACATCCATCTGGAAGCAGGAATGTGCTCTTATGGATAATGCCTGCTCACTGCTTCTGTCCTACATGTGAACTTTGTCATGCTGACTCAGTTGATAAACAAATTCTTCTGGAGCACTTTGCCACAAGTGACACATACACCCGCTTAAAATTTTAATTTTTTATCATAAAACAAGACAACTGGGAATCGGGCAACCTTGAACTTAATCTTGAGGATTTTTATCTACGTTACTCAGCTGGCAAGGATCCCAGTCAGGATGATCATGTTTCTCCAAGACCTGGAAACATTAGAACTCCAGCAATTTGCACATTTTCATTAACCATGGTATTTCACATGGCAATTTGACTTTAGCCAAAAATGTCTTGTCAGTTCCACTTTTTGCTCTTTGGTCCTATTCTAAAGCATCTGGCTAAGTGGCATTGCATGAACTGGATAGGAGGGGTGTAAAATGCTAAATTTCAGAATACACTCAAACAAAACTACTGAAAAAGCTCTCAGCAAGCAGAGGACTGTCAACATATCAGCATCTATATAGTCTGTTGAGCGAGATAATCTAGAATACAACTAACAAAGCAGCACAGTCGAACCAAACCAATGCAGGGGCTGGTCCAACACCGCAATATCTGGATAGCAGCAACAGGCAGCTGCAGCACTTGTTCTTACTCTCTACGAAAAATGCTCCTCAGCTTCCCTGTGCAGACTGTCAACCTGTGGGTTCACACCTCTGCCTAAGCTCTGCTACCGAGCGCTGCTGAGAGCCAAACACTGGGAGCGCTCAAGAGTGCATCAGCTGCCTGGTGTAACAAAACTCTTGGCTTTGTTTGGATCCAGTGTACATGATGATGCAGTTGGCTGAAAAGCCTAGTTGAAGAGGGAGAACTTTTCCCACGTTTGGGTTTTGTGCATCTAAACTCTTAATAAGGGCACCTGATGTATATGTGAAATTCCCATCAATCCTCAGCCTCCTCAGGCAACTAAACTCCTACAAGTCCTGTAGGAGGAAGCATCCCACAAACTACTTTTATGGTACCTTCCTGTCAGGAAGGAGGGACAGGGAAGATCTGATCTCAGTGGTCATGTGCCTTTTGACTGGATTATATTCACACCATCATAGCAAACATGATTTTGTACAGCTTGTTTCTCTTCCCAGTTTCTCTCCCTGCCCTTTGCTCTGCATTTCCTGGCCAGGCCTTCTGACTGAGATTGCTTGTTTGCTCTTGTATGCCTTCATTTTTTCTGGAAACCCTCTGGCCTGCACATCCCTCTCCATTAAGCTGTTCTCTCTGCTCCATCTTGAGGCTAATAATAACCCTGTCATACCCACACCTCTAAACCCACTTATTTAGAGAATTCTGTGCATTTTGAAGGTAACTCTCTGCTTATCTGCTGTTGCTTGTCATTTTCTTGGTCAGATGGGTCCTTCACCTTTTCTTGACCTCTGTACCACTTCCAGGGCTTGGATCTACCTAGGCCTTTTTCTGTGCTCTGAAGGTCAAGTCAGCAATCTCAGTGCTCAAGACTCCTAAGCAAACAGGCCACTTATAATCCCTCCTGCCACCATCAAACCTCAGCCAAGTTTACATATCCTATACTCCCATAACGCCATTCCATAAGTGACAGGGAAACTTAAGTTATGGTCATGTTGAACACTTAACCCTCCACCTGCCTTCCTGACACGCAGCTTTTGGTTTGGGAGCCATCAGGCATAATGCCACCTTTCCTCTCCTACACAAGCATCGTGCACCTCAGAGATGCTACTGGGCACAGCTCATGCTGAAGAACAACCTTACCTGTAGTGCTTTTCCTGCTCAAGACACCAAAACTTAAATCACAAATTCCAAGTCACTTTTGGATGGCAGTCAAGGAAGAGGGGAGGCAATAGCTCAGTTTCAGTGATGCCTGTCTTTGTATCCCTGCACCTTTGCAAACTAATGTATTTTGAATGCAGGAAAGGCCTAGTGAGGAATGAAGACTACTCTCCCAAGAAGGGGCAGGGTTCAGACTTCCTTGGCTTCCCCATACAAACCCTGCTCTACTAAATCAAGTTGAGTTCGGTGAGACTAGCAGCACAAGCAAGGGGGCTGTTTGCACAACAGGATATGCAGTGCCATCTGCTGATCTTTTTCTGTGAAGATAAATTCAAAAGACAGTTTCTGATGGATGCTAATTTGGGCCTTCTGGAAATTGAACCAGCATTACCATCAAAGGCCCAAACTTCAAGCGAACAGTTATAGAGGTATTTTTAGTATCTGAAATATGGAACCTTTGAATCAACGGACCTCTAACCTCTGAGCATCAGGTTTTTGCCTTCTACTCTTCTACCTTGATTTGGTAATTTGTTTCTAGGTTTGCATTAGGTTACCAAAGATAGTCTGGTGAGTTTTTAGATTCCCAACCACTTCAAAGAAAGAGAAGGATCCAAAGCTTCCCAATTTGCTTGGTTAGGATTCATGAATAAAGAGAACTGTGAGTACAAACAAGTTCATGGGTGTGAACAGAAATCTTTAAGCCATTTTCCAAGAGAGAAAGACTGGGATTAAATATCAAAAATTCAAGACCAGGAAGGTTCTGTTGGTGGCTGTGCACCTACTTCCACTAAAGGCTACACTGCAGCAAGAAACCTAGTTGGTGGCCTGATGAAAAATGGCAGATAGATGAGAGAGAGGTTATTTGAAAAAAAGGAAATAAAATGGTACTAAGGAGGGCACATTAATGCTCTGCAATACACAGTTATGAATAACTCCAGAGGTCCCATTGAATCTCACTGTTTCTAAGGAATTGCTGTCATCTATAAAAATAATTAACATTATCAGTATTGTTTAGCATTTCAGTTAGCTACAATTAACTTCACATTAGGAAGCTCTGGAAGTTCATTACTCCTTGATGTCTGCAGTGATTTTAATCACACGGAACTGCCATGACAGTACATCAGTGTGTCTGAGTCAAATGCCTCATACTTGGAGCTAAGGCCACCCACTTGTGAGCAGCACATGCTAAACCTCATACTACTTCAGCAGCACTTATTATAACACTACTGCTTACAGCAAGCTGTGTGGGTTGTACAGTACATTAATTTACATGTCGTCACACAGAATGCTATCTCAGCCAACATCTATTCTGGTTCTCTTATCAAGTGGATATTTGAGCATGGCATAGTCAATGGAAATGATAACAACGTTTTCTTTGTCACTTATGAGACAACATTTTGAAGAGCGTCAGTTACGCTCAGCCTCCAAAAGAGCATCTGAGCTGCAGTCTCTGAGCTGGTAACACAGCAAGCCTTGGCATTGGTCATGAGGTCAGCATAGGGTCACCACTGACCATCCTCTTTCCCAGCTCACAGAGAAAGTCTAACCGCAGAGCTCATCACTGAGCCATATCCAGTAATCCTACCCCCTTCTCTCCAGCCTCTTGAGCTAAGCACCCAGCAGATCTGCCAGCATGGCACCAGCAGGCAACCAGCACTGAGTCTCTTCCTCTGCAGTGCATGCACACCTAGGCACATAGGCGAACTGGAGCGATAGAAGCTGAGCTGGAGCTCAGATGTGGCCGTATCCTACCCAACCCGTGTCAAATTCTACAGCAGTGCCTCACAGAACATTCCTTGGATGATCCACTCGTTTTATATTACACCACCAAACATCACCACCAACAGACAAAACCCAAAAGGCACCATCATTGACAGAACCGACGTGAAGCACTTGCAATGTGTTGGCAGCGTTTGCCTCTTTTGATTCACTCTTTTCCATTCTTTTACACAACCCTTTAATTCAGAGCATTTTTAAAGCAGCTTTTTGTACCTCCACTATGATCCCAAGAGCAATTCAGACCCATAAAGGTTTTTATTCAATCATTTGCACTGAAGGTCTAAAAACAAACAAATAAACAAAAAAACCACCAAAACCAACGAACGAACAGAGAAGTCTGCAGCTGCTGTCCCCTTGGGGCCAAGCTGCCGCAGATATGTTTTATCTCCAGGTTTCCATGTTGCCACACCCTCCGAGGCGCCCAGGCGAGGGCCGGGAATGGGAGCACACAGCCCGATGAATGAAGCCCTTGTGGAACGCCTCAAAGCTGGGTCGCGATAACCAATAGTGTGAGGCGCTGCCGCCGGGAAGAGCGGGGTCGGTCCTCCCCGCACGGCGCCTCAATCCCTTCGTCCGGAGGCGCGGCGCGGGGCAGCGCCAGGGCGGCTCGGGGAGCAGCCCGGCGGTGGTCTGCTCCACCGGTGCTCCGCCGCCAGCCCGAGCGCGGGACAGCGGCTTTAGGTGATGCCCTTCCCGAGTTCCCCCACCCAGCCCGCCGGAGGGGGGTGTGTCCGCAAGCACCAGAGGTGCCGCTCACCGACGTTCAGGGAGACGTCGCCGCCGCCCCCTCCCGAGCCGAGCCGGCAGCCCCGCCAGCCCCGCTCACGCCATGGCCCCGGGGCGTCCAGTCCCCGCGGCCGAGCAGAGCTCACCCGCAACTCTGCGGGCGCGGGGCGCGCCTTCCGACGGTGGGAACAGCGAGAGGCGAGCGGGCGGGGACTGCGCTGCCCTCGCCTCCCTTGCAGAATAGGTGCCCAGTTCTGACCCGGTTCAGGCGCTCGTCCGCCTACATTGCCAGGAAACCCGAATCCCGCCGCCCCTGTGCTTCCCTCACGGACGCCCCGAGCGGACTCGGCAGCCACTGCCGCCATCCTCCCAGCCAGGCTGGACACGCGAAGTTCGCTCCGCTCCCCGGTATCTGTCGCAAGCCTCGCACGGCCCGCGGGGGCCGGGCCGGTTCCCGGCCGGCGCAGGTGGGCGGCGGGCAGGGCGCGGCGGGAGGCTATGCCGCAGCCCCGCCCGGGACAGCCGCCAGCTCCCGCCGGAC
>VYXC01007180.1:362599-404797 GCA_013397175.1 Platysteira castanea
CTCTCGCTCCCGCACCCGCCTCCTCCATGCCCGCCTCCCGCACCCTGCCCCGACGGGCGGGCGCGGCGCTGACCCGGCTCCCGCTGCCCGCCCGCCAGTGACCCCCGCCATCTCATAGGGTCCCGCTTTATCCTTTTCCAAAGTCCCCCAGACTTCTATGGGTTTGTGGCTTCCTTTGCCGAGGGCTGTGGATTTATTTTTCAGAAAGGTGGCGTTTCTCTGCAGAGGCACTCGAATGGGTTAAATCGAGCAGAGTTAACCCATCACTGAAGGGCCTTCAAACTGAGACGATGGCACAATAACTCCTCACCAACCCATTGTCAAAACTGAGATGTCACATTAACCCAGCAAAAAATAAGAGACCATGCCACATTAATCCACAGCCAAAACTTGAGGTGCTGCCAAGAGATGAGGCGTCACCTTCCTGCTGCAGTAAAGCTGCAGGGCCTTTCTACCACAGCACCAACACCCCTCATGTTACCGTGTCTCCTGGCCTCTGTGTATGCGTAGTTCCTGAAATTAATTTTCTGCGAAGCAAAGATAGCAGGTTATTCTCCCTTAACTTAATCATCCAAGATTTTCTGCACAACGGTTCATGAAAAAAAGGTTTTAGGGAGGGTGAGAGGCAGGGAAACAACTCAGAGAATGCTTGTCTAGTACATCCTGAAAACCATACTTACTTTAAAAAAATATTTTCCAATACAGTATTTTATTAATGTATCAAATTTCCTTCCCCTTTATTGCTGTTTTTCGTCAAAAACAATAAAAAGGCGCCGGGAGAGGGAGCGGGGCAGGGGGGAGGGGGCAGGGAGAGTTGGTGGGTGTTGTCTGACTTTACATTAGACTTTCCTGAAGTGCGAGTTGAAATTGAAGATGCCTGTATTTTTCTCCCTGGACGGTTCTCCTGAGGAAGTGAGGATCTTTTGCAATCAGTCTCTCACCACTGTGTTGCTACTACTGCAAATCCTCCAGCAGTGGGAATCCTGAAGCATTAGCACAGACTGGCTTGGAGCTTTTTCAACTGTAGTACTGGGGAGACATGCTGGATGCTGTAACTGTAAGAGTACTGGCAACTAAATTTACAATAATGTGGCACTTGCCACTGCTGGTGGTGTTACGCAGTTCACTTGTAAGACTTTTCCTTAGGAAGTCTGATTCTTCATCAGACAAAATTCTTTCCAGACAAAGTGTCCGGGAAGCAGCTTTGCAATGAGAGGCTGGGCATCCTAGTAGACACCAAGTGGAACAGACACCGGCAGTTTGCCTTTGTAGAAAGGAAAGTAAACGGTGTCCTGAGCTGCATTAGGTGCAGTGCTGGCGGCAGGTGGAGGGAGGGGATTCTGCCTGTCCCCCCCACACTGGTGATGTCACGCCTGGTGTGCTGGGTCCTGCTGTGCGCTCCAAAGTACAAAAGAGAGACGGCTGTACTGCAGCAAGTCCAGCAAAGGGCTGCAGAGGTGTTCAGGGGACTGGAGCACCTTTCCGGTGAGAAAAGATTGAGAGACTTGTGACTGTTCAGCCGGGAGAAGAGAAGGCTCGGGGGGATCCTAATAGCGTATACAAATATCTGAAGGGAGGTCACACAGACAGAACAGTTGGTGGTGGGAACAAACTAAAGCACAGGTGGTTCCCTCTGAACATCAGAAGACACTTTTTCACAAGTAAGGGTGACTGAGTGATGGCACTGGTTGCACAGGGAGGCTCTGAAGACTCCATTCCTCAAAAGCAGCTGGAACATGGCTGTAGGAGGCCCTGCCTGACCAAGGGTTTGGACTACGTGACCTCCACTCCAGATATCTTTCCAGCTTCACCCAGCCTGTGGTTCTGTGATCTGATGGCTGGGTAGGTCCAGTCAGTGCAGGTTAAGAGTCAGTATTTGGGAATATGTGGCAGAAAAAGCAAAGTGTTTAAACATATGCCCTGGGTAACCCAAAATGTTACTGTATTTGATATCTATCTCTGCACAAAATTGTTACTGTCCCTTTCAGACCCTGCAGCCACAAAACGGAAGGGCGGGGCAGCGGCTGGGGATGCCGAGGTCTCTTTAGAAGCCAAGGCACTGAGGCAGAGGCCCTCCCGCTGCTCCCTTTGCCGCTTGGCTTTTTCCTGCCTCTGCCCGCAACAATACCAACTCGAGGAGCTGCATTTCACAATCAAAATCTGTTTCAAGTGGGAATTTTGCAACACCTGTCTGCAGCCGCAGCACCGTGCTGGGACAAGCAGAGCAGCCCCGCTCCGCAGGGTCACCGCAGCCGCCCGCTTTTGCTTGTTAGTAAACTTATTTTTTCAGTTGTATCCACTCATATTTGTTTCTCCTTATTGGTGGAAAAAGATTGGTCAAAACTAAGGGAAGGTAACTCATTTTAGTGTCCCCCTCAACTGTCCTAAATCAAGACAATTTATTAACTTCCTTTCATAATTTTGGGTACTGTGGAGTAATATCCTCATATTAATTCTTCTGTGCTGACTTCTGCTGGTGAAGGGATCTTGTGGATTCTACAGTTCATGCCTCTGGTTCTACTTCTGCTTTTAGGATTTACTTACTACACAGCCTTTGCAAGTGTAGTACAACATGAACTGTGTGGTGCTTGAGTGTGCCTGTGCTTGCATATTTGCACCACATTATCATGAATCATCTCTAGGGACAATAGAGAGATTATAAAGTTGTTTCTGGCCTTAAACCCATTCTCCTCGTCCAATTATATTTTCTAAAAGAAGATATCCCTGGTAAAGAAAGTTTTATCTTGGAAAGCTGTACTTAAATGTTATGATAGTAGGTCATGTTTTGAGGTTTGTGTGTACCAGTGCAAGTTTTGCTTAAGACTCAGTTAGGAATGTTAACTTGTTCTTTAACATTATCTTAACTGTTACATTCACCTCAGAATATGAACAATGCTATTATAACCCTATGCTGAAGAAAATACTGGATTGTTTCCTTATACTTACAAAATACTTTTCTGTATAAAAATCAACCATTGATTTTCACTGCCATTCCTTTTCTGTGCTCCCATTTTAACATTTTTATCCCATATTGGGTTTAGGTAAAATCTCTTCTAGTCAGCCTTGCATTGAAATCAGCTTAAGCTAAAGTCTGTGACAAAGGAGCTTTAGTTAACTTGATTTTGGCTGTTTTGTGAGAGAGGCAGAGGTGGTTTTAGATACAGGGAACACCATATAGGCACATAAACACCACACAAATTCAAAATCAAAAAAGACCTACTCCATATCTGACTTTTAA
This sequence comes from Platysteira castanea, assembly GCA_013397175.1. Classification (NCBI taxonomy): domain Eukaryota; kingdom Metazoa; phylum Chordata; class Aves; order Passeriformes; genus Platysteira; species Platysteira castanea. The sequence goes on from VYXC01007180.1 coordinate 365,838, forward strand.
TACTAAAAGAGCATAAACTCCTAACCTGTCTTAAATTTCACTGAGCTCCCCCATGCTCCCTTAGACAGTTAGGTCTTCATATCAACAAGCATTTGGTTTGCAATTTTGCTTAGATTTCAGCCCCTGCTAAGAACATCAAGGCAGCTGTAGCAAACCTGCCAGGCCCATTGTGCTCTCTGTAGCAGTAGCCTAGGGAAGAATTTAAGGAACTGCTTTAAACAAGCTTCAAAGCTGCTCAGAGGCTTTGTGATACCTTTATGTTTGATTGCAGAACACTAAGGAGCCCTTAGAGTGAAGCCTGGGGTTCAGAATTTATCCTGTTCCACCTGAGTATCCTAAGAAAGAGGTTCATTCTCTCATTCAAAGTTAATGGTTTTAAAAACAAGGGTGGATACCATCTTCAGAATAGCCCACCAGCCTGAGTCCATGGTTTCAAAGTGAGAGCTGTGGGTGTCAGTCTTCTCAAGGAAATTGGAAATTCCAGTTTTCTTTAAGGACTTAGCTTCTAGGAAGAGCCACAGCTTCACAACACCCCAGGACTGTGGCCTGGGCTGCAGACTGGGAGCTGGAAGAAGCCTTTCACTGACCTGAGTAAGACTCCTAATTTCCAGAGAGGAGTGTGGCTAAAGGTAACTGTGTAATCATGAGTATTTTCTTGGCTGCTCAAAATGTCCTGCTATTTAGTATGCTTGCTCTCAAAGCCTTTCCAAGGCTGCTCTTGTAGGGCAGACAGAAACAGGCTCTGCTCTGGCTTCCAAGATAGCCGATTAGAAGTGAACTCCAGTGTGGGTAGTTAACACTAAATTAAAGCCAATCAGTACTGCTGGTGTGAAGAGGATATTAAGTTGTGCTCACTGTGCTTGCATAACCTCTACTTTGGTGTTGCGGTGGCTCAGCCCACTGTTGGGCTGTGGCCCCGCAATGCCGATCAGGCTTTGGCCATCCCATGGGTGGATTTCCCTGCCCCTGAGGGCGGATCTGAGGGTGGCTTCATGGGCGGCACAGAAGTGTAGGTCCCTCCCCCTGGGTGGCACCCTGACTGTTGTTACCTCCCCTTGTTCTGGAGAGTTCTGTCACAGTCGGTTGCTCATTGGTCCTCTGTTGTACCGCCCGCCTCCCCAGTTCTCCCACTGGTTGTTCTCTTGTTGTATCCGCCCCCTTGCCCGTACCCTATTGGACCCTCAGTTGTGTACACCCCCCTTTAAAGGTCACTGCAAACCCTGCTCTTCACCATTTGGTCCCTGAATCTTACAGGAGGTAAAGCTTCCTGGAAATCACAGCAGTGGCCCCTCTCGCTTCCTTTGCTCTTGGGCGACGCTCTGCCTAACCCCAGGCTACCTGGTGCGAGCCTCCTAAGGGGAGTAAGCGCACGGAGCAACCGGCAAGACCGTCTTCCTGGCTGCGTCTTTTCTGCTGCCCGCTGAGTAGCAAGGACGCTAGCTGAGGACAACGCCGTGTTCCCTCTGACCGAGGGCAGGGCCAGGGAAGGGACACGCAGCATCAGTTGGGAGCACAGGCAGTGCTGGAATATGGTTGCACAGCATAGCCTGAATTACCAAGCCCTTCTCTTCCACTGAATATGGAACCTCAAGCGCACCTCAGAGCTCTGCCCTGCCACACGGCCATGAGAAGCACATTAATAGTGTTGCACACATAGCATGACATGCCTTGCTGTTGCCTCAGTAACTGGCAGAGCAGGTTCCCATCAATGCAAAAGAATTAAGACACTTATCACTGCAGTTGCATCACTGTTTGCATCAGAGTTCCCTTGTCCTTTCCTTTTCCCCTTTCCTTTTTTCCTTCCCCTTTTCCTCTCCTGTTCCGTTCTTAAAGCCACCAAATAAATTCCATCTACTCTTCCCAAATACTAGTGCCTGTAACAGTGGAAGATCTCTGCTGTCATAAATGCCATGCAGGCTTCAAGTTCAAACGATTGTTTTGTGTGTGTATGACTTCCCCATGATGGATTGCCATGAACATACGCAATGTAGACTCGCCTGGTTCTGTAACCAGAGGAAAAGAAATGTACAGAGAATGAAAAAAATCTTAACCAACATGTCAGTTAGCTGAATTTAATTATGTGATCAAGGACTTGGGCAACCAGATGACATAAAAGACACTTGATTTCCACAGCATGAACTGTGAAAGGACATGATTCCCTTATGCGTGTTCCTTCTTTCTAAGGCATCTATTTACAATCTGTGTAAATATTTATATATGTTTTACTTGTGTGAAACCTAGGAAGAACAGTAATTGGTACCCATAGCGTTTAGTTGAATATTAACTTTTTTTGTGTTACAAGTTCAGCACTGAATCAGACAAATGGCACATCTTGCTCTGGGTTCAGAGCTCTGTGACAAGGTCAGAATGTTGGACTTCAAGATTAGCAATATACTGTTCAGTATTTCAGGTAAAATTTATGTTCAGAGAAGTAGCCAGGCCTTGGCTGTGTAGGTCTAGCTGACTTTAAACCAATTTGTTTACTTCAAGATACACAGGGAACAAATCTTTTAATGACAGAATCGGTGGAAACACTGTGTTCATGGTGGCCTTATACTGCAAATAATGGTGCTGACATTCAAAACCAAATAATTTAACTCTGTGTAACAGCTGTAGAGGTTTAGTTTTTGAGTGAAGCAACTGAACAAGACAACTACAAGGGAGCTTTGCAGGATAAATCAAGCAGTCCTTGGGGAACTCAATCAGGGAACTCACTCAAATATCTGAATGTGAATATAGATGCTTAGTTTTGAAATCTCTGGCCATGATAAAGTAAACTTAGGGATTTTTACAAGCCTGTGTGGTTATGTCCAACCAAAACAATTCCATGATTCTGTGATTCAGAAGCACAGGGCTCCACAAAGTTACTTGGGCTTTTGTGCCTGTGGTCCCTTGAACCTGGGCAGCATCCTGGCCATTGTGAGAAAACAAGAGCTTTGTTCTCCATGCTCTGAACCTGCAGGCAGTTCTGATCAAGCATCTGTGCAGCTGATTTGAATGAGGGAGCTGATCTTCCAGAAGAATGGTCTTTTCTGGGTTGTTCTCCTGGATGGGGCAGTGATGTGACTGAGCTCAAAGATTACAGGGTGTGGGGTAGGGAGGAACAGGATGTGAGGTGAACAGAGGTGGAACAGGGGTCTGGAATTAATTGGTGGGCTGGATAAGGGTCTTTGATTAGGCACACTAGCCTCCAGGACATGGATTTGGGTTTCTAGTGCCAGGCAGTGTTGAACTTAAGCCCTGGACAAGAAGTCACGGTTTGAGGGACAGCTGTCTTTCCAGTGTGTATTATATACATAAATGTCTTTGGTATGTGTTTATGGATTTATATATTTTGTGTTCTTCTTGACAGTTTTTAGAAACATGATTATGCCCTCATGGAACTGTTGTATTGTTCTGTTTGGTTTTTATGTACTATTCTTGCTAATTGCAACAAGGGCTTTTTCTGATGGTTGTTTGTTTTTTCATCAGATAGATTATTTTACATCTGTAGTAGGAATTGGCACATTTCTTTGTGACTCTGCTTTGCCTTCATGTCCTTCTCTGCACATATAATTGCCTGGGCTCAGTTTTCCAACACTTACTAATGTCTTGCCTTTAGATTCCCAATTTCCACAAATCCTGCAAAGATCTTATATTCTTCAGATGGATGAGACTATTTGTTATAATAATTTTGCTTAGTCCTGATTACTGGCTATGACACAAACTAATTTAATCCCTAATTACTCCACTTGATAGCTCTGTAAACTCCGACAGTTTTGTCTTATTCATTAGGGTCTTGTGGCACTTGAATCTTGTAAGGAAAATGATTCTTCTCCAAGTGAATTCTTTGGAAAGGGTAGCAACTCTTAAATTTTGCACCCATGGAAGTAGACAGTAGGTCTCTAACAGTCTTAGCTTGCTGTATACAGCAGTGTGGAAGATCTCATTGTGAATTATTTTCCTTCAGTATCACTTTATTTGGAATAATGGGAAGTGTTGCAACCATTTCTGAAAATGTTGTCAAGTTTCCTGCCAGCTGGGAAGTTGCAGGCAAATTTATTTTCTCCATTTTCAGTTGTCTTTGCATTGTTAATTTGGCACAAAACCAGAATGGCCCCACTGTCTAACATGAAGTAAGACTGTTCAAGGTAGAGGGAGTTATCAGCTCAGCTGATTGCTCACATCAAGCTGTTATTTTTCCTAATGTCAAGGCCTCCAGCTGGGTGGGCTGACCACCTCCTCTGTGCTGTGTTGCTCTCTGCCTTGTTGGAAGTAGAACTATCAGGGTAGACAGCCACTTGGAATTAGTTATCTCTGTGGTGATGACAGCTGATGCTCTCCACACTGATGACAGAGAATACAACACTGCCTTCCACGTCTTAGAGCATCAGTAAAAAATAAGCAGATGGAAGTGAGAACTGCAGAAAAGGATAGATGATCAATGCCTGGTCTTGCCCTTTGTTTCTATCTGCCACAGATGTAATTGATGAAAAGGTCATAATTCTTTTCTTTTTCAGAAGTGAGGCTACTATCTGCATCTGGGAAGGAAGCAGCTGTGTGCTATCAGCACGAGGCACTTTGGTCAGGGTGAACTCAGATGCATGGAATCCTGAGGGAGTACACAGTGCGATCTCCTTTGATGCCACTTGAAGATCAGAGTACTGTGTCCTTCCTCTCCCAGAATAGCTCTGCTCTGTCATCTGGCTCCCTTCTGGTAAGGGTCCAGTGCTTCCATCAATAAAAGTGTTCTCCATCCTTTTTCCTGGCTTGTTCAACTGTTGAATCCTTGTCTACTGTAGGGGCAAGTGAGGTACTGATGGCTATCTACAGCTGTTGTCCCTCCACCATGTGTTTTGTTTGAAGGAACTAAATGAACAATTTCCCTAAGGCCTGACAGTAAGAAATTTCATTTCTGTAGCAGGGAATGTTTGTATTGGGACACGAAAACTCTAATTAAGATGTCAAACATGTATGCATATGCATGTTAAACATATATGTGCCCATACAAATATGTGTGCATACATATTTTATATCTGGTTATAGTAGAGGTTTATCTCTGTCTTTATGTGCTTTTTGAGAGACAAAAGTTGATGACTTTATGAACATTTCTGATATAATTAGGCCATCAGAATGACTCACTTATTCTCATTTCTATTGCTTATTCAGAACTGTTCCAGTTCTTGCATCCATTCCCTACAGTCATCTCTAGGCCTTAGCTTTAGCATGAGATCTTTAGCCTTAATGACAGCATATTGGTCCGGCTGAAGTCTTCTTCCTCTTTTCCGGAAGACAGACAAACTTCTTTTGTGATCAGTCATTGGAAACTCATGCAAACTTGATCAGAAGGCTGAGCAGTGTTACAGCATGTTACATCCTAATTTTTTTTAAGCTCCTGAATATGGGTATAGGGATGCTTTCAATCTCTGCCAGGTTTTTCGAATATATAATGTATATTCTGTGAAATCTATGTGAAACCAGACTTAACAGGTCTGGCAAGGCAGAATTTTCTTGTAAAGAGTTCTTCATCCTGAGAAGAAGCTGCAAAAAAACCAGTAGGAATTGCTCATTGTGGTGAAGCAAGTGTTGAAAATCAGGGAACTCACTCAAATGTCTGAATGTGAATATAGATGCCTAGTTTTGAAATCTCTGGCCATGAAAAAGTAAACTTAGGGATTTTTACAAGCAGTGCTCTCTATCTGTATCATTATGTGAATTTTGCACTTAGGATATCTGACTATGATGATTGTAATCTTTGACTTGCTTAGCAAAACTATCTATGTAAAAAATCATGTTGCAATTATCTAAAACTATTTCCCTCCNCAGGTAACACAGAAGAAGGTTTAGTATTTTTTCAGAATTAGTTTGACCAAGCAAAAGTTAAAGTAGTAATAGTTTACAAGTCTGGCTACTAGATTTGTATCACACCTTTACAGAGGCAGTAGGTGGAAGATGTCTTCCAGTTAGAGTCATTGTAAAGGACATTTTTGAGAACGTTTTTATGGCAGCCACATGGAAGTTTTGAATAAAAGGCGAAAGAGTAACCATGGCCATTTGCCTTCTTTCCCCTGCTACATAGTACAGTCCAATAGCTTTTAAATAATTTGCAGTTGCAGATAAAAGGCTGATTTTTCCTGAATATTAAACTAATTTTGTATTTTTTCCAAGAAAGAAAAAGAGTCATTAAGACTTCTATAACCATCATGCTCTACAATAGACAAAGCTCTTTTATGGATCAGATATAACCTGTACATAGAGCAGGTGGCAAAATGTGCTTGAAAGAGAACAGGATCCTTAATGGATTTATACATAGCTTTGTTATATTTGGATATTCTTTTTTGTCTTGCCGCCAAAGATGTTATTTTAAGCTACCAGGTTTCTCCAGTACCACTTGAACTGAACACTTTGTGCTTTAACCCCTCTGAGAGGTGACAAACAGGAGAATAGAACTCCCTGTCTGCTTCAAATGCTATATGCGGACAAAAACAAGATACCAGGTCATTTACCCAAACTGTGGGTTATACCTGGGCTTGCGCTTCTTGCTGGGCCCTCCCAGGGGGACACTCAGCTGCATCCCAGGCTGTTGCTGCTCACAGCCACCTCTGGGTGAAGCAGAGCTGCTGTTCCTGCTCTGTGCTTGTGTTAGCACAGAGGTGAGGAGCCCGGGGTGAGAAGGAGGACCTCTCTGTGCAGCACCTGTGTAGGTATCAGCTAAAAACCAGGCATGGACTTTACAAGCCAGTGTGATAAGGGAGTGTAGGAAACAGACAGACAAGTAGAAGGAAGAAATTCAACAGCATCACACTGCTCCATCAACAACCTGACTAGATGAGTTTTCTGTAGGCATTGACCCTTGAATATAAGCTTAAAGGCCTTCTGGTAGAGTATTGAGATCCCTCAGAAATCCTTCTCAGGCATGGAAAGTAGCCTATAAGGGAGGCTGGCATCATGACTGACTGGGGAAAAAGACAACAGGCAGGGGCATGAGAATGAAAACAAATAAAAAATCTAGAGGCGAGAATGGCAGTCATGTTTGTGCAGTCATATCCACAGCATATGTTCCTCTCCTCTGATTGTTGGTCACTACTGAGAGTCTGCGATAGCAGCAAGACAAAGGTGCCTCAGACCAGTGGGTAATTGTCTGCTGTGGAATTTTGGATTTTAGAATTTATGAGGTTGTGGTTTCATTAACAAGTTTGGAATTAATCTCTCTCCCTAGCCACTCTGTGGTTTCCTATAATAGTTTATAATTTTGTACAGCAGTAAACAGAGGAGAAGGCAGCTCCCAGTCTACTGATGGACAAGTTTAGATGTTTTCAGTATGGGCTATAATATTAAAGCCAGGTCATAAATTAAGGAGGTCACAATCAACTTGAAAGTCCTGTTTTCTTTCTGACATAGTTTTCCATATTGCTGCTGATAAAAGAAATATAAGATTCTTTCAGTTGCAGTACCAGCTGTACTGTTTAGTTAACATTTCTGTATTAGGTGTAGCTTCCAGATCATTTTACCTTTTACTTTTTCCTCAGGATATTGTGTTGGCTTTTGTACAGGTCTTTCACAATAGTGCAGGAGTTAAGGGCACTCAATCTACTGGAAGCCTTTAAAACTAGTTTCAGTTGTTCAAAAAGTAAATTTTGAGTTGTCTATCTCCTTTTTGAGTCTGTGTATCACGCACATTCAAACAATGACCTAGATTTTTTCTCTTTTTATCTGAAGGTAAGCCAGGATTAGCACTGCTGAAGAGAAATGAAATATAATTTATGTGAACTTAAAGGTAAGGAGGAGTCCTTTCAGGCATATTCCCTCTCAGACTTTTGGCAACACAGAAGCCTTCACCTTCTAGCAATTCAATTTCTTGCAGTTGCACTAAACTGCTTGAGACTCAGAAACAGAACTATTGCTCACAGAACCATTTTTCATCTTCCCGGCCTTCTTTGATTTCTGAGAGGCAGGATGTAGGGACAAGGATGAATGGATGGAGGAGAGAGGTGGGGCTAGGACCCGGGCAGGGGCAGCTGTGGGTGAGCTGGTGGTGGGGAGATGTTAGACTGCCTGTTGTTAATTGTGAAAGGAGAAGGCCTGGCACCCCATCCTGACTGCTGATCCCGTAGGTGATGCCAGCTTCTACCAGTCACTCCATTAGCTCAAGAATAAATCTCCCATACTGCAAGCCCCATCTGTGCTGTAATTCTATATCCTGCATATGAATGGGCTGCACCTTGAGGTGCCCATATAGCCTCAGTTAGACCCCTGAGATTTGCGTCCTCAGCAGATTTAATTATATGATTATATACCATCTTATCCACAGGATTTTGCCTCAGACTGTGCATGAGATGGAATTGCTTTGGGGATGAATGAGAGGTGTGCAGCAAAGGAGCCCTTTGTCTGCAGGAGTCAGATTTCGTTTCTTTCTGGAGTCGGAATAAAGCTGATTGGTATCTAAGAACACTTCATGTGGGGAAAAATGCATTTGGGTTTTGATGTGGCTTTTAGAAATTTTCTCCTTGAATGGGTATTAGAATTATCTTCTTTTTTTTTTTTTTTTTTTTTTTTTTTTCTTGATGCCTGATGCATAAACTGATGATGACAAGACCCTTCCAGTCCTGGTGCCATTAGGTGAAGTCTCCTTTCCCCTGCCTGGCTCACAAGGAGATCGAAAAGGCTGGAAGGGAGGCATATGGCAGCGTGCGCAGACGGGGAGGAAAATGGTCTGGTTTTGGGTGATCTATTGAAGAAGGACTGTTTATGCTTCTGCAGTTTTTCTACATCCTAAATAGCATTTAATGTTCCTAAAGGGACATTTTCTGTCACAACATACCTCCCCTGGAAAGCTTGCAGTCAGTGGTCCTGACTGACAAAGGGGATTCCAGGAAAAGAAAAGAAAATCTCATGGAGAAGACTGGGGTCTGTTCATGTTTCTGCCACAAAGCCGTGATGGTTTTGGTGAAGTTGTTGTGTATTAACTTTCCACAGTCACCAAGTCTCCCCCATTCTCCAGACAGATGAGTTGAGGTCATTTGTAAAGGCAGCATATGTTCCCAGATGTAGAAAAAGCCACCAAGAATACCTAAATTCAGTATAAAACACTCTAGAGATCTAGAAGTCTGGACAATGAGTTTTACAAATTGGATTTTCACAATTACAGGCCCTTTGGTAAACTGAGATTATCAATATTTATTCATGTCAAAATTGTTGTGGAAATAAATTAATTAGTGAACTTGATAATTTAAAATTATTATCACAGAAAAAGTCATAATGACATAATGACAAGTTGAACTTTGAGAGCAGACTGAGAAAGATGTGTGGGGATTGATGAGAAAAAAACATAGCTGTTCATACTTTAAACCAGTGCTATGGATGATTAGGGGAAGGAGGAAAAAGTATTTGAACAAATCTGTTGTGCAGAAAGGGAATGCATAGAGGAACTTCTGATTTCTGACTGGGGAGAAGTCTAACTTCATCCTGTCACCTAAAAGCTTGTGCATTTTGTAAGGCATGGGTTTTCCTTGAAGTCTTAATTGAAGCAGATGTTTCAATTGCTAGTTGTATGATCTTTTAAGAAACATGCCTCAAATTCATATGTACAAAAATTAATTTCCCAGAGAAAGATTTGGATATACTCCAATTTTTCAACGAAGTTAAAGTGTCCTGTTCTTTTATTACCTTGTCAGAGAGAATGAGCTGCTTACAACTAGCCAAAAGCTAAGAAAGCATTTTGCAGATATTTATCATTCAAGCAGAGAGGGATTCTGAAAAGACCAATGTCTGCCCAAAATGTCCATGTGCTGTATGCTAAGAGAGGTGAACTTCAGAAAAATAAAATACTGTATCAATTTAAAAATTGGCCAAAAAATTACTTTAAAATGATAATAATACAAAGCGTACTCTAGAATTTCTATTTACTTGTAGGGCATTCCTTTTCCTGGACTTCAGCTATTTGTATATTTTCCAGTGCTTTTTTACAAAAATAAAGTGAATATTTACAAGCTGTAGGATAAATGTTATAATTTTATCCCGCTATTAAGTTTTTGGGTGTTTTTTTTGATGGCAGGTTCATGTCAAACAAATGCAGGTAAGAAGCCCATAGAAATGCATGAACATGTCTGTGGTTTTAGAGGAATGGGAGAAGTCTGAGTTGAGTGCTCTGGAGAATGCTTTTCTATCATGAAAATGGGAAGATTTGATAGTGGTATGACACTTTCAGCTGGTGTTCATAATCCACCATCTGTACAGAAACAGGTACAAAACTCAAGAAACACACATGACCACACCCATACCAGATACCAGTGCAGATGACAACTATTATAAGATTGTTATAGTATGAAACACTCAACACATCAGTGCTCCTTCTGTGCATCAAAATCCAAGTAGATCTGTGCCAAGAGAGGCTATCAACAATCTGCTTACTGAGGCCGTGTGGTGGGCCACGTGCTGGCTCATGGTAGCGACACTGGAGCAAACAAATGCACCTGAGGCAACAGCATGGTAAGAAATTGTCTGTAAAGCTCACCTGTGACCCAAAGACTGGCAGTGGAACCAATGGGACTCTAATCACAGCTTAATCCTCTAATCTCAGTCTGTACCTACAAAGTACAAGCTTATTAAAGCACCCTCCTTAACTAGTGCTTAAAACTTCTGTTACAGCTCTCCATTTCTACCTGTGGGCCTTTGGTTTGGCAGCTGCTCTTTTTTCCTCGGAGATGCCTCCTCACTGAAAGGGAATGGTGGTTTTTCTTCTGCCTCCATTTAGGACAGCAGTGACCATGCAATTTATAGCAAACAACCTATGAACCCCCCAGAGCCTCACCTGTTGAAGCCTGTCAGTTTGCTTAACTGCACATGTTATGAACAAAAGGCAGTGCAGATTGCTGAGGGGTGAGGCACAGCACTCAGCAAGTGAAAACTCTGGCTTGATGGAAGCCCAGCATTACCAGCATGGAGCACTGGGACACCAGCGCTGATCAAACGGGGACCTGGCACCGTGGAGCCCTGCTTGGAGTGAGGCTCCAGGGAAGGCAGCGCAGGGGTGGGTAACGAGACTGGTGCTCAGAAACGAGCCCTGGGCGTGCAGCGTTCTGCTGGGCTCGCTAGTGAACCTGCTGATGGACTCGGGTGCTGTGGTCTGAACCCTGAGCCCTGCCACCGTGCTGGCAGCCGTGCAGGTGAAGGTGCAGATGGCGCGGGAAGTGGGCAGTGAGATACCCCAGGTTACTGTGGCAAGGAGACAGGCGTGCTTGGGACTCTGCATACTCAGGTGGGGAGGCCAGCTGTCCCGTTGTACATTGCCAAATCTTCTGATCCCTGTAGCACCTTAGAGTCAATGTGTGCCATGCACTGCTCCCAATACTCTGGGATGACCCAACTTTTTATTGCTGGGAGTTGGATGGCTGGGATATGTTGTACAGTGCTTTGCTACAGGTGCAATTTCACCTAAATGCTGCCTGATCAGACACTCTCTGCCCCCTGTCTCCCACATCAACTAATTTTGCCAGGAGGAAAGGTGGCAGCCGGCTAGCAGAGTTCACCATGCACATCTGTGTTGGCCTCATGAGTTGCTGTTTCGCTCAGTGTACTAATTGTGTATGGGTGTCAACAGGTAAATGCTCTAGTTCTTTTATTTCCAAGATTACTCTCAGGAAGTTGCTTGAAAATGCAGCCTGAAAGTAGAAGCAAAAGAGATTTTTACCCTTGCCTTTTCATTGATTACAGCCCTGGCTAATCATCAGCTATGAATTAAAATAATTTGTGGGCACAAGTAGGTTTTAGGAGTTTGATGTTAGATTTAGAAATGTGCCCATCAATAATGGCAGTAATAGAAGTATATGCCTGCAGCTTGCTGCTATGACTGGAGTAGAAGATAATTAGCACTCCTCTTCTTTCAGCCCTGATTACTGCAGCTCTAGTTCCGGCAGCTGGAGCAGTGTTTTGCCCTGATACTCTTAACAATGGCTTTCACAAAGCAGTTCAAGGATATTAAGCTGGTTTGCCTTGTTGAAAGGAGATGAAACATTGCATGCAACTACTATGTAAATTCTGATGAATCATTGCAGCCCACATGCTTATGCCCTAGTAGTTTATATGAGAAGTGGGCTGTAGTGGGGTTTTTTTCTGTGGAAAGCAGTAAGAAAAGCAAGATTTCTCCTTTTAAGAGAAATCTGAGGTAGCTCTTAGTCATGTGAGTTTAGATGGCTGTCCCTTTGGAACAAAGAGCCAGCATCACTGATCCCACTGCATTGCTGGTCAGGTTGATTTCATTTTTCATGACAAGTTTTGCTTTAAGATATTTAAGTGACCAATATAAATAACTTTGTTGCTTCAGTGAAGCAACAGTTGAGCAATTTCCCCGTAAACAAGGTGACTTTTATCTTCAAAGTATCTGTTTCTCCTTCTATTTGCATTTTTGATACACTGTTCAGAAAGCACAGGTACCGATGTTTCTTTTTCTAGGGGAAGACAGTTGTTTGTGTAGAGTTTATTTTTGAAAGTTTTGTTTTATTTAGATGGTAAAATATTGATTTTGATCTCTGTGTTCCTGTCAGATGTTCCCTTTCACCAAGATTTACTTGTTATTTGTGTATCTGTACTGCTAAGTGACTCCTGGCCTGAACATGCACCTTCTGATCCTATTTCAATTAATCTGTGGCTGTTTTACTGGTCACAGTGGGAACACAAACTGATACACAGGAGTACAACAGGTGTTGCTTACTTAAGGCTTCTGAATGTTCATTTAGTACTATTTTCGATATTTTGATTGCAAAATGAGGAAGCTATGAGGTGTGAAGAGTATTGAGTGAAAGAGTTCTGTCATTTGGTTTCCTGCTTTAGCTAATTTACATTGAGGAAAGCTCAAACTGCAAAACAGAGGAACTGATATCTTCTAGACTATCCAACTTCCTGCTGTAAAATTAAGTGAACTTTGCTTAGACTTGAGTATTGGGGTTTCAGAAAGATAGATTAGCAACCAGAGAGTCTCAATATTACTTTGTAATTGTGGATAGTCTCCTTTTTAATGATTATTTTTATTTATTTATATACAGAAGTGGATGTGTTACAGGTAGACCTGTGTGGTTCAGAGCCTTGAGAGAAATAAACGTGTGACTCCTGTCATTGTTCAGCTGCTTGGGTAGATGCAATAGTTAAGTTTCTCTGTAGTTAAGCTTTTGCTCTGCATTAAATATATACTAGTAACACCCTACCAAATTCCAGATTATTAGACTGGTTGAAAATATGCTGTTGTAGGGTATCAAATCTTTGATACCAGCTTTGACGATCATTAATCCTTTTTCTTGTACAATGGTTCTGGGTAGCAAACATGAAATTGAAGGTGAGTGTGATTTAGCACTGGACATTCAAAACAATTTATCATACTGTTTAAAACAACTATGTTACAAAAGTTAGATTGATGAATCTGCCTAGTAGTTGCCTAATGCACTAAATTCATAACTGCCAGCATATTCCCAAAATCTTTTGGGAGAGCCATACCCATTACCTTTTACACATGATTTTCTCAGGTAACCGGGACCTTGGTCAATATATGGGATCCATTAAAGAATAATTAAACAGTTTTTTCCCCCTCTATTTTTTCTTTTGATTTCCAAGATGAGGAGGCTAAAAATAGGCCAACTCAAAAAATGTGTGATAATTCAGGGAGCTGGAAAAGCAGCTGGTTATATCATTGATGTCCCTTTTTTCATGCATCATATAAAAAACACTCTGAACTTTGAAAGATTTCCAATGTTTTGTGATATCTTCTCTACCTGCGACTTCAAATTGCACTATAGGAATACCTTAAGGTAGCTTTGGACCCTCTGGCTCAAGGAATAGCTTCAAACCATATCCTCACTGAGAGTGCTTTGCTCAAGAGCACTCACAGATGGAAAACTGAAGAGATGCTTTCTGGGGAGATGTGAGAGAGGGATGTGCCTTAGACAAAGCTGATGTAGAGGGGGGATGGTACTCAATTTTTCTATGTCCTGGATGAATATTGTGAAAAGAAGGTTCTTAGTTCTTGTATATTGAAGCAGAAGGACAGGTGGAGAAATGCTCTGTTTGGAGATTTATGTCCTGATCAGGGAGATACTTTCTCAGGAGCTTTAGGATTATACAGCAGTGCACACAGAGTCACAGCATTGCTTAAGTTGTAAAAGACATTTAAAATCCTTAAGCTGAACTATAAACCTTCCAATTCCACCACTAAATCCTGTTCCTCAGCACCACAGCATCACATCTTTGAAATACCTCCAGGAATATTTATTTTAAACCTGCCCACTTCTGTGGGCAATATCTTCCAAGCTGGAATGAATGAAAAGATAGTAAAAAAAAAGGTTTTTACCATATATTTTAACCTGTTAGGTTTAGTTTGTAAACTAGGAGGAAACACCAATTTAGTGTAGTGGGTTTGTTTGCATTTTTTACCTTCTGTGAGATAAGAATTAGGAGAAATGTAAAGCAGGCACTGAACTTTAAAGACTGTAAAGAAGCTTATTAGCAGGACTAAAAGAGAAGAAAGTAATAAGGGTCAGAATAAACCTTCAGAGCACTTCTCCCCCCATCCTCCTCCCTCCTCCCACTTACAATATAAAGACCCAAACTTGGGATTATTTCAGTCAGTGTACCACACCTATAATAGTCTTTCATCAGTTCACTTAGGGAGAGAAGTCTCTTTTGCCCGTGCTATGGAGCTTCTCCACAAGAATCAGTCTTCTCATGGCTTCAGTGTCACAGCACAACAGCCACCCGGGAGGGTCTTCTGTTGGTAGATGTGAGTCCCTTCCCTCATCTTACAGCTTTCCCCGCAACTGTTTTCGAGGGTTGAGTTGTAGCTAATGGGGTACTAATTTAAGGATGAGCAGTTCCAGAGCAAAGGTTCTCTTCATCTACCTCTGGGATCATCTTCATCTCTAGGAACAGAAGTCTTCTTCTTCTTCCCTGGGAGCAAGGGTCTCCAACTCATCACTAATTCTTTCTGTTCAAGCTTCTCATTGGATCACAGCTATTTCAACATTTACTTATTTCAGTACAGGTGTCTTTGCTCATAGCAGTTTGAACGCTCTACCCCCCATGCTTATCATGAGATTACAAGGGAGTCTCTGATCAGTCCATCACCATAGCTTTACAAAAGAATTTCAGCTTTTTGAAGCACATCCTCTATCTCCTCTCTCTGGGCTTCAGCTCTTTCTTCTTCACTGACTCTAGTGTCACTATCATGGTATCTATTCATGTGCCTTTGCCCTTTCCTTTCCTCTAACGTTGGAAAGGATTGGTGTCTGCAGGTTTCATCTCTCTGGGGAGCTTACAGCACTGAAGGTGTAAATCTTCCCATGCCCCGGCAGCTGGAATTTATCTGTCTCTGCCAAGCCAGTGGCCAGAGCTGGTCTCGGTGTAAAGTTCCATCCCGACCGCTGGACTAGAGAGGGGGGCCATCTTGGCCTGCACAGAGCTGTGGGGCTGCTGTAACACAGCGAGAACATCTGAGATGTTAAGCCGAGCCCTCTGGGAGGGACTGGCCTGCATGGAGCCGTGGGCCGTGGCCTGGCCCCTGCCTGGACCAAGATGGAGCAGGGCCGTGGCCCTGTTCCCCGCTGGCTGAGTGGCCAGCCCCGGACAGGCGCAGCACGGCCAGCAGGGCTGACCAGCCAGGCCCAGTTACCTGTCCAAAGACCAGAAGCAAGAGGGCGGTTCTCGGGCTTGTCTGTCTTTAACTGATGTTTTTTACAGAGATGTATCCAGCTTCTGAGTGGCTTAAAAGAGCTGTCAATATTCAAATTAGCCAATTGATCAGTTCTATCGGGTTTGAAGGAAGTTACACTAGCCCCTTGCAACAAACATNCAACAAACATCACTTCCTTGGCTGGTAGAATATTTTTTTTCTTAACTAAAACTCCAAGCTGTGCTAACCCGTGACATTCTCTACACCTCGCCTTTTTAAATACACATTTGATGACTATTATCAAAATTACATTCACCATACAACCTTTACTTAGAAGAATGAAATTGCTAAACCAAACAGAATATTCCCAGCACCAAATTCCACCCCTAGACATTTCACAACAATTACTATATAAATTTTCCACTATCATTCTATTTAACTTATAATCTAATACTTGCTTTGCCCAAAATTCTCCTAATTCTTATCTCACAGAAGGTAAAAAATGCAAACAAACCCAGTACATTAAATTGGTGTTGCCACCTGGTTTACGAACTAAACATGCTACAAAAAAACTAAAACTCCAAGCTGTGCTAAACCATGACACATCCTGTTCCTCCCTACCCCCCACCCTGAAATCTTTGAGCTCAGTCACATCACTGCCCCATCCAGGAGAACAACCCAGAAAAGACCATTTTTCTGGAAGATCAGCTCCCTCATTCAAATCAGCTGCACAGATGCTTGATCAGAACTGCCTGCAGGTTCAGAGCATGGAGAACAAAGCTCTTGTTTTCTCACAATGGCCAGGATGCTGCCCAGGTTCAAGGAACCACAGGCACAAAAGCCCAAGTAACTTTGTGGAGCCCTGTGCTTCTGAATCATAGAATCATGGAATTGTTTTGGTTGGACATAACCACACAGGCAATGCAGTCCAACCATGAGCCTGACTTTGCCAAGTGCACCAATAAACCATATCTCTAAATGCCACGTTCAAACATCTTTTGTGTGCTTCCAGGCATGCTGATTCCAGCAGTGATTTCTCTGTGCAGCCCATTCTAATGCTTGACAAACCCTTCAGTGAAAAACTTTATCCTAATAGCCAATATAAACCTTGCCCAGCAACCCTGAGGTTATTTGCTCTTATCCTGTCACCTCTTCCCTGGAGGAAGAGACCAGCCCCCACCTCACTACAACCTCCTCTAGAGAGTGAGAGGGCCCCTCTGAGCTTCCTTTGCCCCAGGCTNGCCCAGCTTGGTGTCACTGCACACTCACTGCGGGTGCACTCCATGCCCTCATCCAGACCAGGGACATGGGTGTTCAGCAGGACTGGCCCCAGGACTGAGGCCTGGGGAACACCACTGGAGACCGGCTGCCAGCTGGATGCAGCTCCATTCAGCCCCCCTCTCCGAGCCCGGCCAGCCAGTTAGTTTTCAACTCAGTGAGCGTGCACCCCTCCAAGCCACACCAGCCACTTTCTCCCAGAGAATTCTGTGGGAAACAGCGTCCAAGATTTCACTAAAATCCAGGTAGACGAGACTCACAGCCTGTTCCTCATCTGCTGGGTGGGTCACCTGGTCCTAAAAGGAGATCATGCTGGTCAAGCAGCACCTGCCTTTCAGGAAGCCATGCGGGCTGCCCCGATCCCTTGCTTGCTCTGCACGTGCTGTGTGATGGCTCTGAAGAGGATCTGCTATGTTCCCTCCCCAGTGCCCAGGTCAAACTTATGGATGGGCATCAGATTTGCTAACTTCCAGTCACCAGGGACCTCTCCAGTTGGCCAGGACTGCTGCTAAATGATGGCAAGTGTCTTGGTGAGCATTTCCCTCACCAATTTCATCTTTGTGTGAATTCACTCCGGCCCCACAGACTTGTGTGTTTGTAAGTGATGTGATTCTAATCCCCTTGGATTTTGGGAGCTTTGTTCTACTCCCTGTCCCTGTCTTCCAGCTCAGGGGCCCGGGTACCCAGAGAGGAACTTGGTCTTGTTCAAGACTGAGGCAAGGATGGCATGAAGTACCTCAGCCTTTTTCTCATCCTTTCTCCCCACATTTCCCCCCACATCCAGTTCTAGTTGGGATTTGTCCCTTCTAATGTTCTCCTTGCATAACCTCATGACATCTTTGTAGTCCTCCTGAGTTTCTCAGAAGGCAACTCCCACTGACTTCCATCCATGCTGAGTGCTCAGCCTCATGGCACACAAGAACTTGGTACCAGAAATTCAGAAAATGAGAAGGACACAGTTATCATACCTCCTTGCCCTTCAAGGATGCTGTTTTCTGAATAACAACCCCCAAGGACAGGGCTCCTCAGCATGCCCCAATGCAGGAGAGATGCCAGGTGCTCAACACATGGTCAGTACAGCCTTTTCTGTGGCTCCCTGTCTCAGCTGATGTCTGGAAGTCCCTCGAGGGAAAAATATTTTTGTACAGACAACCTTTCCCTTTTCAGCCTTTCTGCACCCAGGCCCAGTTGAAAGCCAGGACAGGCCTTTGCAGGCAAGGTGCTGTGGCTTAAGTAGTGCAGGACTGTGTGAAATTATTACACCTCACCGGCCAGAGCAACAAATCCAGGTTGCAGGACCTGCTTCAATCCAGGGCCTCCAAACTTCAAGTGCTCTGCAACTGCAGCTTTCAAGCAGGGAGATTGACCAGCAAAGTGGAAACCTGAGGATCTGCCACACAGAATTCTGTTAGAGGAGATAATCTGAGAAAGGACTGGAGGGAGGAATGTTCTGCTTCTACCTTGGGTGGCCAGTATCATCTACCAGTGCTGCATACAGAAGGAAAGAAGTCCTCATCCCTTCCCTAAGTGTACTAAGTGTACCAAGTTCACAGACCCGAAACTGATCGGGTACCTCAACCGAGGTTCCCCGCGGATCAGCCAGCAATCCCAGCACTGCAGTGTCACCTGTCTTAGAGCAGGGGCCATGCTTGTCCCCCGGTGCTCCTGTATCACCTGCTCCTCCAGGAAGGAACCCCGCAAACAGCTGTCCCGGGCTGCGCCGGTGAGCTCCGTCTTTTCGGTTGGATTTATTTGATTTGTTTCTTGAGTTTTGTCCTTAAGGACGCCGGTTCTTCTGTTTCGAGGCAGAGAGAAATGTCCGTGTGTCTGTCTGTCGGAGATCAAACAGTGACATCCAGCGGCCACCGACTTTGCTAAAAATGGCAAAATCGTGTCAGCAGAGCGGTGTGAGGATGTGCCCGGGAGCGCCGGCGGCCCGGAGCGCGCTGGGCAGCGCGGAGCGGCTGGGGCGCAGCACGGCGCTGAGCAAGGAGTGCAGCACCTGCACTGCTGCCTGGGTGAATGAGCGTCACCCTTGCCTCTGAGCGAGGGCAGACGACAAAGGAAAAGCGTTTGAAATCATGTGTTTCCTTACCCTGTGTAATACAGGTTTTCCAGCATCCCTCCCTTCAGCTTTCGACAGCCTCTGTCTTTCTGCATAAATATCTTTAGGTTTGAGTACAGCTCACTCACACACCTCTGCCAAATCTGGCAGTTATGGAAATTCACAGATTGCAGTACTTAATATGCTGTACTGCCAAAATGGAACTGGCACCCTATGACCTAGTCAGTATGATAGAGAGGTTCTGGTTCCTGTGTACTATCCTGTCAGGTAATCCTGCCCTTAGTGTAGTGTTTTGAGGCACAGCAATCAGCTCTGAATACATCTTTAAGGGAGGGGAGTCCCATAGACATAGAGGTGTGGGAAGCACAGCAAATATGGCACCACATTTGGCCAATCTTCCCTGGATCAAGTGTGTTGTCACTTCCTGTACTATCTGAACATCCAGAGCGAAGAATGACTGGTTTCTCCCAATTACTTTAGATCATAACTTCTATTAAAAATATGTTTGCAATTTTAAAATTATTTCTTCTATTAAAACATAATAAAGTATTTTGATTCCACCGGAACATAACAGAACTGTTATTAAATGCTTCTCTCTTAGTGGAGGCAAGATGAAGTTCTTGGCCATTTCTTGTACATTTTCAGAATAATTTTAACAAATAATATATACTGTGCATTATTTTGTATTGCACTGTAGTATACAACTTGGAAAACACTTAAGTAAATTCCAGTGCTAAGCTTCCACAGAACAGCAACTTGTGTCAGTATTCATCCTTTCTTGATTAATATATTTTAATATGTATTTGTTTTGTGCAGCTTCTTCTGAAGCTTAAAATTCTTGGTATGCTGTGACATTTTCTCCTGCTAACACAATGCTCAAATTAATGGGGAAGACCTAGTGGATCCGTCTATCCACCAAGAGGATGCCTTGCACCCATCCCTGATGCTGGTACAGGCAAACTGAAACATGAACTATACAGTTGCATAAGGACATTAACTTATCCTATGGCTAGGACTGCACTCTGAGGCTTTGGAATTGATGTGAGGTGAGTAGGACCAGCTAATGTTAAGGGAACTTGTTTCCCTGTAAATGTCCATGGTGCTGTATTGCTGGAAAGTACTCAGACATTTTAGAAGAGACGGACTAAAGTCCACCTGAGATAATCCTGAAGTAGGCCTAGTTTATTTTCTAGACTTATTAAGAATCTAAATAAGTACACAGAAGTTTCAGATAAATATTTAAAGTACTGCAGTGCTAATGTAGTCCCTAGCTGTGACTGCACAGCAAGGAAAAGGGATGTCCCTGCATTGCTGTGTACTTCCCTCTGGGGCTGCTGTTCCTCCCTGACTTAGCTGAACTGGGGTTGAGATGCAGGCAATCTGCTCTGGTTAGAAAGTCAAAACGTTTCAGGGAGAAAACGATCCACGGGGAACTGAGGACCAGGCTGAGTTTTCTGAAACCTTGGCCCTTTCTTGCAACAGGGCAGCTATTCACCATGCCTCAGATAAAACTGGAGCAAAGACACAGAATGCCCTTTTAGACACTCACCAAAGACCACTCACTGGATCCTCTGACATGTGGACTATTTATTCTACATGAAGCACAGATTAGCTAGCCATGGTTGCTGTAAATTGTTTGTCTAAGTTATGATTCTCTGAGGGACATGCTCCAGTCTTAACAAAATAAATAATGTGGTCAACATGGATTAATCATAAGCTTACACCACTGACAATTGCCAAGTTTGCTCCCCAGATGTCCACCCAGGGGAAAAAAAGGTTGAACCTGGCCATATAATGTGAGAGTGATGTGAATTTTAGAGTTCATTGTTCATATCTTTCTTTGAGACTAACTTTCCTTGTTTGTCATGTGCACACACCCCTCATCTGCTCCCCTCCTCCACAAATTACAGTGCAAGTAACATGGTTTAGCAGTTGTGAGTTATAATTCAGATTTGTGGATATTTCTGTATTTCCAAGAAATTCTTGCAGAACGTAATTCTTCCATCGGATTTAATTTTTTTATTGTTACTTTCAGAAGATTTATTAATTGTTAAAGATGTGGTTTTGGTTTCAAGATTTTAATTAGTGAGTAGGGCAATGTTACATTGATAGTTATTTTTTGTCATCTTTCAAATAAAGTAAAGGAAAAGATTATGTGTTAACATTTTGTCTAATATCCCTAGAGCCTTGATATGTTATTTTCCCAAGCTTCTTAAGAGAAGTCTCATCTTGCACACTATGAACAAAAAAACCACTGGAATATTTTGTGAGGGTAACTATCACCCCCAGAAATTCTGTGATGTGCGTATAACTGTTGAACCTTTGGCTACATGTTTAATTGGAGAAAGGTATAGCTAAAAAGTTTTAAACTTTAGAAGGTGGTAAGAGCATATCAGTCTTGCCACAGCTGTCAAACTTCTTGGTTTGGAATCCAGACTAGCAAAGGAAGGTTCATATCATCTGCAGTGTGATGTCTGTACCTGTTCATGGACTGCTATTCTTATTTCACATAAACAACCCTCTCTTGCCATTATTGCCTCCCAAAAGTATAATCCAAATATACTATATTTATGACTGCAATCAGTTATTTAAACATTTCAAAATGGAATCATGTGAGTTTACATTTTCTTGTTGTTCCAGAAGTGTAACAGGTTGAAATTCAAGCTCTATATACAAAACCAGTGAGGGCTAGTGTAAGTCTAAGCTTGTGCTGCACTCCGTCGTGAGGATAATACATCAGGGTGACTGCCACAGTGCAAGTTAAATGGAGCTCTTTTCCATTGTGTGCTAATGAGAGTAAGAGACTGGATCACTGCCCTAAAGTCTACAAGATCACAGCTCATGGGAATGAAAATCAAGGCTACTGATGTTGCTTTTTTTTGTTGCTTACTAATTGGCTGGATTTAGGTGAAGTTTGTTCCTGTGAAAAATCCCAGGGAGACTAGAGATACAGTGCTACTTGGAGAGAAGCATAATGACAACTCTCTGGCATAGATTTATTTTTTAATTTTGTTTTTGAAAGCTTCAAATCTCCCAGGTATTAGTGGGCTACTTGGTGCCCCCCTTTTTTTTTCATGAACCTTCTCTGGCCACAAGAGCAGGCAATACCCCCCAGTTGCCATACCAAGGAGCACGCTTCTTCCAGGCTGTGTGGATGCAATTTAGAGAGGCTCTGCAATCAATGCTTATGTTCCCCCGCTGCTGGAATGGTAGCTACAAAGCAGCTATTCCCTCCTTTTAAATAAACCCATTGAGGACTTCTGTTCTGGTTCTGATATTGGCTAGAATAAGGGGCACCCGAATGAAACCTGGTCTCAGAGGCAGAAATAAATTGCAACATTCAAAAGACCTGTGGGCAACAGAGTAAATGTTTTGGTTTCCTCTAAATCTGTGAAGTTAGAACAGTGAGAGATCCTAGAGAAAAGCAGCTGTTGTTGCATCACTGCTGTATTGGTTTGAAAGCAAATGACCATAAATAAATTCTCCAGCAAGAACAGATGTTTTGATCTACATCTCTTTTTTTATTGCAAAACAATTGTTACAGAAATTTCAGAAAGTTCTACTGTAGTAATTACCAACTTCTGCTTTTTATTACGCATCTAAACACAGTCTAAAAGTGCATTGTGAATCCAGTAGACCTTTGGAAAGGACCGTTTTCCCTAGTTATGTACATTTAGACAAACCATACTTGAAAAGCTTTGTATTAGTAGGAATTAGTTTAAAATGACATTTTAGTATTTTTTATCCCTTTATAAATGATTGTTATACACTTACAAATGATAGCCCAAATAATAAACGATTAAATAGCCATTAGTATAGAATATTGCAAACACTGTTCCAGACAGCAGTAGCAGCAAATAGACTCTCGTCATGTACAACAACTGCAGTGGTGGAAAAAAGATATAACTTTAATACAATTTACTCTTGTGCAGACATAGAACTGTATTTCACATCCAATTCCTTCTTCTGTCCCTTCCCCCTCCCTCCCAGATAGTAAAATAAACAAGAGTTATCACTTCCCTGCAGCAGAAACAGCAGCAATTTAATAATCAAATGGTTTTTTACCTAACAGCCTTTTGAAATAAGTATCGTGTGGCTCTATGAATGATCTGAAAGCATATAGCAAAAATTAGAAGGTCAGAGACTGTTTCACAACCAGACTGGCTCAATGGCTCCATCATTAGACTTCCAACTTGAAGATGATTTAGTGTAATCCATGCCATGACTCAAAGTAATATTGAGTTAGAAATGCAGAATAAATCCATCTCCTGACAGAAGTCAGAGTATGCCGCTGAAATCAGTGGATTTTCTGCAGATTTGCACCAGCATTGGTAAGATCATAATTGTAGTCAATCGTGGAGAAGAGAAGCCTGTACAACCTGTGTGACTTGTAGTGTTGACTTTATGACTGGCTATAAACAGGGTGCAGAAACAAAGTCCCTCTGCATCCAGTACTACTACTCCTATGCCAAAGTGTAGCAAGGACAGTGCATTCCATCTAGAGCAGTGAAGGCTTTCACTAGGTAAGCAGACACCCCCAATGCTTCACTTCTCATCCCAGTTTGGACTGTTTCTATCTGAGGTGGTTGAAGGGAAAATTCATGCTAAGAATCTTACCCATTTCTTTTGAAGAAGATTATCTATGCCTAGTATCTTTCAACAGAACTGAAAATGTGGCCTTTGTTTAACCAATTATGTGTATTTGTGCAAAAATGCAAATATACTATCATTTTTAGGCAGGGGAAAGACTTCAAAACTACCTAAGCATTCCAAGGGAAATCCAGGAACAACCAGCTTCCACTTTCCCTTTGGGCAATTATCAGATCCTCTTCAGTGTTTAACCTGAGCAACATAACAAGACATTTATGCTTGTTTTGAAAACCTGCACTACAAGTTTACAAAGAATTTTGTTTCTCTGGCTCACTCTAACACTTTTGATAACTTCTGCTCTCAGGACAGATACTGGCTTGCACCCACTGCAGTCATTGCACTAAGGCTGTGTGCTGCTACCAGCACTTTTTTTTTTTTGAGCAATTATTCATGTAGTTGCATTTTCCATGCACTGACAGTTTCTAAGAAACAAATCATTTTCTTCTCATACCAAAAATATACCTAACTAAGATATTTATCCCCTGACAAAAGGCTATCCTTTCCTCAAAAGGTACAAATCAGTTTAGTTGGTTTTTTTCACCAAAAAATCTATAAATGGAAAATTAAAAAAAAAAAGTCATCTATGTCTGGAACCCAGAGGGATTTCAGTATGTAGATGAATGGATGTTTTGGTTTTTCATTATATTTTCAAATTATCCCCTCACTGCCATTTGTTAACTGGCACTTGTGCTAAGAAAATAATGTAGCACCTGATCTCTTCCAAAAAAAAGAGAGAGCCAAATGTCTGAGCACTGCTGTAGGTTCGCATTTTGTGTTGAGTATTCAAATTTCATAAAATACAATTGTCTTTTAAAAATAATAAAAAAATCACTTACTTTGCTAAAGATCAAAAATAATGGAAATAATGTAAACATCCAAAAGTTTGAATTCATTCCTAACTGGATTCATCTTTACAGGCAGGCAATAGCAAAATGTTAAGTCTCCTAGCAGTCCAAAGAAACTCATGGAACAATGCATGCATTTTCTTTGACACAAAAAAAGACTGGACTGTAAGGAAGAGGAACTACTTCAGTCATATCACACTGTTATTGTGAAAGAATAATGTGCTATAATACAATACCTAGGACAAGTGTATACCCCAACTGTAGAATAGAATCACTTAAACTGGAAACAACAGAATAGATTACTATAGGAAAATACTTATAAAATACTGCACACTGCTTCCTCAGTCAACCAGCATATGTAAACAAACAGCTAAGCTCAGTTGAGTTTTAAAATATTATTAAAGTTCATTTATCTTACAATCTTTTGCATAACATGCCAGTTCATCTTTCACACCATCACAACTCATCTGTCACAGCCCACAGTGGCTCATTAGAGGTTTATACATCAGCTCATACAGACATTTAAGTGGAACTATACAAAGAAATGTGCAAAACATACCAAACTTACACACTGTGACCAGAAATGCGTATTCCATATGTAAGCTAATAATTGGATAGTGGAAATTAATGTTTGATGCAACATGTGCTATTTTATTGAATGTTACAGATTTACAAACAAGACCATGTAATGAGATATTAAAACTGTCCTGTAACGTTCACTAATATTACCACATGTCACAACTATATATGTGTCTATTTCATAAGCTATCCTTTGATACAGAATACATCGTATGGCACATGCTATAGCTACACGATGATGGATGATGAGACTTCTATCTCACTAAATGGTCAGAATAACAAGAATTGGGAAGTCTGGTCCCATTGCAAGAAATGGGTGTTTTATCATCAAATTCAAAAAGGAGCAGTTTGATGCAATGTGTAAAAACCAAGTGAAAATAAAATAATCTAACATCCATCACAATATACTCTGTAGACACCACATTGCAGAATAAATGGGAAACATTCAGGAAAAGTAGTGTTCTGACATCTTGCAATCACACTTTTAACATCTGAATTTACATTTTATATATAATGGCAAATTTTAAGAGGTAAATAAAGTGTTCTGTTTCATTTCACCTGGAATGTGTGCTCCACATCAATAAGGTGCTGTATCCTAAACATTTATACAGCTTCTGGGTTTGGCAAATTTCTTTATCCTGACAAACTAACCAATGAAATCTACCCCAGAGGAGAGCCCTATGCCTTGAACTAATTCACTAAGTGCTGTCGAGGAATTTCTAATGAATCTGAAATTCCTCTCGAGTAGACCAGTAATACAATGAAGATGAAAAAGTCCACAACAGTTTTAGCAGACATTCATAAAAGTAACAAAGAAAACAAAGTAAGAATATCCCCCTCTACTCTCCATAGATAGATAGATAGATTTGGAGAAGCCTTAGGAAAAGGCTGCTAACAGAAGGTTGGCACATTTGAAGCATATTGTGATATATAAGTTCCTTTGCCCTTGGGCATTTTGCTATTGTTCAACAATCAGCCTGCCACAAGCATGCTTCATAATGCACAGAAAGGTTTCTGACCTTTCTTGGTATCGCCATGTGACCGTAATGCTGCACATGGGCTGCAAGGCAATTGCATAAGCACGGTGTCTTGGTGGAGTTTAGTTCATTGAAAGCCTGATCAAACAGAAGACAGCAAGGAACATGTTGGTGCAGGAAGTATGAAACACATTGTTCTTAACATCCCCTTGCTGCATTTCCTTGTTTCCTGAACCTTCCAACGCAGTGATTTGTAGACTAAATGTTTTCACTTTGTTTGCCTCTTTTCTTTAGGCTGAATAGTTATTTTTCTGGACTTGACTCTCAGATGGTGCTCAGAGTCTCCCAGGGTGCGGACTCAGTGAGAAAATATCAGCTTGTATTCTCAAAGCTGCCTTTGAAAGATTATTCCCATTTAAATAATGTGAAATATGTACCCCACTCACAAATGTTCATTTTTAAAAACAAAAAGGAGCTGGTTCTACACAGATACTGGTAACTGTTGAGATACTTTAATAGCACTAGTGTCAACTTTTTAAAAGCTTAAAAGTTGTGCCTTCATAAAGGAATGTGAATTTTTTTTTTCCAGTTGCAGTTTATGCTTCTCCACCCTTTTCCACTCTTCTGCATACCCTTCCACCTGTAACAGCTGTACACCTTCTCATGAGAAGTTTGAAACTCTAGTTGACAGTGTGGACCCTTGGGATGTGGGTGGGGTCAGTGGAGTTACAACTCTCTTCAACCAAAACCTGTAACTGCACTAGTGTTCAGACGCACTTCCTCCTACTAAAAATGCTCACTGTGTGATATACTGATGAACGGTGGATCCCTACTCACAACTGATGGCTTTTGCTGTTTACAGACACTTGCAGCTTCACTTTGGTTATTTTACTTACCTTAGAAGCATATAGAAATTCTAGTGTTTTCCAGTCCTCTGCCAAAAATACTTTCCTTTAAGCAACTTCAGTCTAATTACATGAATCTGAATTCAGACTTGTTGATAAATCTTGTATACTCTAAAAAATCCAAATGCAGCTATGTTCACATGAAAAAAAAAAGGTGTATATTTTTATGTGGGGGAATGATGTGAAAAATTGGCAGCTCAAACGAAACAGCAAGACGAACTTGGTAGCAGCATGGTGGATAAATCTCCCCAATTTATATACATAATTAAACTGAGCAGTGAGAACTGGACACTATTACTATGCTCTGCTCTGATCACTCTGTTCTTATTGTTTCATCACATCCTTCGATTTAGTGAGACAACATATTGATGACAAATGTGGTAAAAAAATAAATATATACTATTCCACTTAATTACATTCATCCTGAGCTTGCTCAGCTGTGCTAGAATCTAGAATGCCTGTTTTATACAGGAAATCACCTGATATTTTAACATAAATTCTTCTTCCATTTAAGTTGCAGTGAAAAAGGCATTTCATTTCCCTTTCTGCTCTTGAAAATATAAACTTTCTGTTGCACTAGAAGTTGATAGAAAAGGAGACAAGTGAACATTTATAATTGTTATTGTGTTCATCTTTCTTTGTTTCCACAAGTGTGGGATGCAAGGGACTTGGGAGACTTTAGGTTTGTTTGCTGCCAGTTCCTACAAAAATAACAATGCTATTTCACCAGTCATCACAATGGTGATATAGATGAAAAAGAAGTTGTGATTGAAGTTTGGAACATCTAATTTGTACATCTCTTTTTTGCCAGTTAATTCCTGCATCTTAAAAACTTGAATAATGATAAATGATCTTAGGATGCCCTCTAATAAAAGGCAGATATCTGGCCCTATTAATTTATTTCTTCTGACTTCATAAAGGGGGCTTGTTATTCCTCTTGTTTACGGAGGTTTTTGTAAAGCTTTCATCCCTCCCTTTTTCCTTAAGTGCAATTGTCAACTGGGTCAAGATGCAGTACCTCAGTGGTGATGCTGAGATTGAAAATGTGCTCCCTTGACTGGTGACTAATGCCATTTGGACTTGACACAGGGTGATGTGAGGGGCTTTTAAAAATTCTGCTATGAAAAACAGACTGAAGAGCAGATGACCCTTAGACTGCTGGTGAGCTTTGTCTAAGCCTAGCTGTGTTTGCTTTCAAAGCTGGAGAAGGCTCCTGTTCTTGACAGTCTCCTCATGGACAGGTTGGCCCCTCTGCTCTCTGGCCTTGAGGACTTATTCCTCTCCAAGGGGTTCCGCAGGCCTGTTGTGTTTCGCTGTCTGTCAAGTTTGTCACTGATGGAGTAGCTCTTTCGTGTGTGCTGGGCATACAATGTATTGGACTCCTCTGCAGAGTAGCTATTGGCTCGCTCTATTTTTGGAAGTGGGATGCTGTTGGGCAGAGTTGTTGTAGCACTGCTGTCTTGAGGAGATAAGGGGATTCCCTTCTTGTCTTTGACCTCAATATCCTCATGATCAGAGCTTGGGTGGGTTAGTTCAGCTTCTCTCTCTGGGTGGCAGCATCCCAAGTCTTCCACCTTGCCCCTGAGACTTCCAGGGAAACTGGCCCTCTCCGCAATGGCCTGGGGAGCACTCACGCACCTCGTGTCTATGCAATCTGTAATACTTGTGTACTCTGCTGTTTTGACCGGGACCCCAAGGCTGCTGAAGTAGCTTCGAGAAGGAGAGAACATGAAGCTGTGAGATTTCACAATTGGTGTTTCCTCCAGAATAAATGGAGTTGTAGCCAGGTAACGACTGCTTTTAGATCGCTCTAAAGTATGATACAAAGGAGGGTCTGAATCCCATGGGATTTGGCAGTCTGTGATTTGTGAATAATCTGAAGAAAATGCTCTTGTTTCTATTCCAGAGGTTTCTTCATAATCAAGACTCCTGCCAGAGATCTTTTCACCAGGTGTACTTTTAATGTATGCACTATTAGCTAAAAGGGAAGAGGCTATGTTAGCTGGCAGAGCTGCATCTTCAGGACCAAGAATATTTATGGAGCTCTCGAGAGGTTCTGTATCAGAATGCATCTCATCCATGGCAGAAACATAGATGTCTATACAAGATGAAGGTCTTCTGGAGTCTGGGGCGATTGACAAAGTGCTGGTAGGAGCTAGTGGAGCCTTTCCTTCTTTTGCAATTGAGTGGGAACTGATTGCCCGATGCAGGCTTGGAGATCTTTCCTTAAAAATGCATTCCAACTTTTCCAACCCACACTTGTCCTTCATATTTGTTGCATAGAAGGAGTGGCTTCGCATGCGGGGTGTGATCGTGGGTGATGTTGGGGACATGGACTCCTCTCCTGTGGGATCAATGCTCTCCTGAAGCTTGTAGGCATTTCCTTCCTGACTGTTGAAGCTACTCTGCCTCACAATGTAGGCTGCATCGGTACAGTCAGATGAGGTCCTGGATCGTATCTTAGTCGTCTCGCCTCTCTCAATGCCAGTCATTTTTTCCAAGGCAGTCACCATTCGCCCCATCATGTCTTCCAGCTGAGCAAGCCTGATGTCAACGGTCTGCAGAGAGGCCTTCATGCAGTGCTCTCTCTCATTTACTTCTTCCAGTCGCATGGCCATGTTCTCCACCCTTTAAAAAGGGAAGAATTAAACAAGTTGATTTCTTCAAAGCAGTGATGTTCAGCTAATAGGTCACCAAACCAAAATATGTTTCAAACCCCAAAGGCAATGTACACCAATTTATCTATTTAAAAATCCTGCTAAAAGAGGTTTTGCATAAAAAAATACCACGCACTCAGGAAACTGCTCCAGTGGGTTAAACCAGGAGCATCAGCTGTATAATGTAGAGGGGGGTTTGGGTGTGCCTCATTCCAGGGACAGGACTTACTACATAAATGTTACTATGAATTACTGCCTCTCTGCTTCCAAAGCTTCTAATTAGGTTATTATGAATGAGTAACACTTACAGCAGATGCCACATGATGTTGTCCCCACCTGTGCCACAGGTAGGATCATCACAGTTAAATGCAGAGCTAAACAAATGAAGGAAAGCGGGCAATGTGACATAGAAGATAGTCAGTGTTATGTTCCTTTCCAGGTGTTGGCCCCAGATTGGCACTGCCTAGTGCTGTGTGGATCTAAGGAGATAGTTTCTTTGTTCTCTGATTAATTTTTAGCTCAGATTTATAGAAGAAAAATTCAGCTATTTTACTGAATCTATATAATATCAAGTTAAATATGCATGAAAGCTACAAGGAGGAGAAATATTGATCAAGCCAAATACAGCCTGCAATAGGGTACATGCACTAAGATTGCTCCATTGCTGTAACTCTGCTTTGGGTAGCCTGTGTTAACAGCTTAGGGACTGAAATGATCGATTCTAAAGTTAGTTTCCAGCTGCTATCATAATATATACTTTTATAATAAAAAACCGTTAGATTAGAATATTAATAGGTAATAATTGAATGAAAGATTCAGTATTTTTAATTAAAGTATGTCTTTTCTAGACCATTGATCTATCACATTTTAAAATATTTTCAAATTTTAGGGAATTGTGTACAAATTTATGCCAGTGGCTTTTAACCACTTCAATTTTCTGACTTCTAAAATGTGTCTTCTAAAGGATTTATAGACAGTCTGAAAACCTTACATGATGAAATTGCCTTTAGCACATAAGAAACTTGTAATTATTTTCTCTGTTTGTAGTGGCAGGCTGAGACTTCCTCCTTCTGTTGAAGTACTAAAAGCAACATGTTCATGTAGTTATCTTTGTCTGGTAGGTAGTAATTCTGGTTTTCCCCATTGCGGTAGACATTGAAAAATGATCAGAGAGGCAAAAGATAACAAATGGCATGATTTGCACACTTTTTTCTTCACAGGTCTCTTGCTCTCTGACAGTTAGTGCAATTCATGCTCAAATATTACTAGGTGCACTGTCATAACTAATAGACACTCAAACCACTGCCAGGATTTCTGATGAGGTAAATATCATCTTCTACTACTGCTAGTTATTTTTTCAACAGGACAAGTGATTTGGAACTGACAATACCACACCTGCTCTTATTTGCACAGAAGGAAAGATTTTAGCAAAGAATGAATATTGGACAGCATTAATGCCTTGTTACCTAATGCTCAGAACTTTTGCTGGTAAAACACTGAAGTCTGACTACCGTGTGGTGATGAAAAACAGAACCTGCCCATGCAGGAGAGGAGAGGCCAGGGAGGAGTGTGACTCAGCTCCCTACAGCAAGTCTCACATTCCTGGGAAAATACAGGCTTTTCCTGTTGAAGTCTGTGAGTTTTGAAGGCACAAACACAAAAAAAGAAATGTGCAGCAGTAACTGTATTGCTACCATCAGTCTTCAATTGATGAATGATCAAGTAATCACTGCTAAGAAATGAACTGGTAGCTTCAAGGTATCTCATTCTACTCATTATCATTTAGGCAACAGTCTGTTTCTAGTTCTACCAACTTCACCAACAACACAGATTAATGTTATTGCAAGCACAGGATTTAATTCCATGGTGAGAGCAGTCTATATGAGAAGCAGTTGAATTTTCACTCATGTTATTACCTATCTGAACTGCTATTTTATAAAAGCAATTATACCTTTGAAATATTTATTAGCCAATAATTGAGTCCTTCACCCCACATTCAGATTCTACAACAACTGCTCCAAGATGATTAACAGATAAAACATTACAATTTTAGGGCTGTCAGACATAAGGAAAAAATTTACTGGATTTTACTGGAGAATTATAGCTCAGATTACACCTCACAAAAAACTTTTCACCCCGGCAACAGTTACCGAGAACTGGAATGAATCTGTAACATTCTTTAAAGCTAACGGGATAATCTGGTTATGGTCTTGGTGTTTTGTTGTTGCTGCTGCTGTTGTTATTGTTGTTTTTGTTGTGGTTTTGATTTGTTTTTTCTTTCCTGTTTTGACAGCTGTATACAAGTGAAATAATTTTTAATACCAGCATAGCCAGTTGGTATACGAGTAGAACCATCCATAGTGAGGTAAGTTTTGCCTCCTGCATTCATGTAAAGACTACGCAATGCTACTGAACACAACTAATGCATTACAAGGAGAACCTAGAATAAAACCTCACTGGTACATGTTCCTATATTTTTTCTGCCTTCCCTGATTATGATACAGCAGCTACTGTCAGTGGCACAGAGCGTCAGACAAGGCAAAGTGAGACTTTTGAGTTACGTGGTCTGTTGGTTGCTATGGAACTGATGACAAAAGTGATTGCACTGATAGTTGTGGAAAATTTACAGAGAAACGTAACAAAATAAGGACAGAGCAGTCTGGGTTTGGAAACCAGGGGTAACCTGGGATGTTACCAGGGGTAACAGAGATGTGCAGAGATAACTGAAAAATACATACATGTGTTTACACTTCATGAGCCCTGAATATATAATTTTATTCACAAAAAGAAAGCTCAAAAGATGATGGTCTCCTCCAGTCCCAAAGATATTAGCTTTGTCATCCTTAGTCATATATATTGCATTTGGCTACTCCAGAATGTTTAAAAAATATTTATTCTATTAGGGATATTCTCTTGCATTAATTTGGTGTTCAGTTCTGGAATCATTCATCATACAGAACACCACCATATTCTGGGAGTGAACCCGTCAGAAACATGATAAAATCACATTAGCCAAACACTGTGAACATAGAAGGATATGGTCTGGAGACATACAGCCGTAATCTGGTCCTTAAAATGTTTCAATAAGTGAGTTTTTCTATTTCCCCATATTCTTGGGAAAATATTCTTTTACTCAGTGAATAGACAGCCAGACTTGTATTCCCTTTAGGAATAGTTTTGAATTAACACACTATTTCAAAGTAAGAATGCCTGAGATTTGCTTTGGATTTTTTCCTCCATGTATTTTCAGAACCAAGTATAAACCTTTTAGCAAACCTCACTCACAAGATCCATCTATGACGTCTCCTTTGCACCTGTGCTTTTCCTTGCAGCAAGATTTATTCCATGTATTAGAAATTGCCAAGCCATATTAACAAAATTAGAAGAGAAAAAGAGGAGGCTACGTGTAAAACATGCATCAAGGTGTTCTGCTGAAGCTCAAAAATTTCTAATGGTGGAACAAATGTGGATTTTACCAGGACAATATTCAGTAATTCTGAACCTGGCAAAGAGTTTGTACTACTTGTGAGAAGCCTTTTTAATTATGGTTTGGGAGATTATGACTTTTGCTGGCATTCATTTTGGTTTATTTATTTTTAACCTTTGTGTTTTAGTTCATCAGTAATTTAATTAAAATAATTCTTTAATGGAAGTAAGAGACTCTTTTCAGAAGTAGATCTCTTGACTGAATGCTAGAATTAGGTTGACAAGTCTTTTTGTTGACCTATGTCCATTTCTAAGACATAATTTACACTTCAATGTCCTTTTCAGCAGCCATGAAGACCACTGTCATGAAAGTCACAGAGATACCACTGAACTTGTGATAGGTGAACCATGGTGGAGTGGTTTCGTTTAAATAAAACATAGACAGCAGTTTCCAAGCCTGTAGCAGGGTACTTTGCCTGACATCTTTCGGTAAAGCAGTGCTGATGCAAGCAGCCAGCCAGTTTTCCCGGGTGCAGTGGTTTTTGCAGGCTACAGAAGTTGGGTTGTCATGGCTGTATTCCCACTGGAGCCTAAGACCACTTAACTCTTTATGACCACAGAGAGATGCCATCAGAGTCGCAGACCTTTCCTGCTGTCATTTTTCATGTGTGGGTGGGCCTGGTAGGGTCAGTCCCTTCTACCAACACAAAGCTGTTCCTGTGCACTTTAGCCTGCCAGCTCTGAAATCAAGATAATAGCTATGTCATCATCCACACGGATGCTGTAAGTGTAATTGCACTGCAGATTATAAAGTGCTGTACTAATGGAACACAGAGTACCAAAGATGACCTAATAATATCTGCTCTAACCAGCTTATCTGCTTTTCAAATACTATTATAATGTCACCCTGCTCCTTTTGAAATCAACAAGAGGTTTTGCACAGGTATGAAAAGACTTGAGACCTCTCCATATGGAACAAATGCTTACTAAAGTGATTGCTTTAGTGGCTTCGTGCCAGATCAAGAAAAATAGTGCAGTCTTTTTTGATCATATTACACATATCTTTGTGCTGGTCAAGATGTAATACTGTGATTAGAAAGGAAGATTCTCCAAAAAAGGTCGTGATTCTTCCACTGCAGTGAAGTGAATTTGTCCAACTTTGCTTTCCTCACAGGTCTCCAGGAGATTCACCATGCCTGTTTTGATAAATGCATTCAAGGAAAACACCTTACAGACTTGTACTGCTTTATATTTTTCCACTCAGTCCATAATTCCCTCTGATATGTAACCTGATGCTACTTTCATGTACTTGTGTGAGATCCCAGCTGGTGGTCTACTGTAGCAGAGCATCTCACCTGCCCCACAAGAGCTTACTTGTAGTTTCTTAGCCAGTCAGATAACTCAAACAGGACAAACTGTCTTTTATTGAATGATTTTGGTGCCATGGGGGCAAAACTGGTTTGGCATCTCCCAACTTCCCATAAAAATCTTACTGTTGAAGTGAGATCTGCAAGATAGATCTGCAAATGCACTTTGCATTTGTATATAAATGTGACTATAAATGTGACTTTGCCACACAAAACCTTCACAAATACATTTGTGAATATACAAATCTATACATTTTCCTGGAAATGTATTTCCATTTCTCCTGTGAGTAGGAGCCTATTTTGTGGTTACTCCTCAGGGGTCAAGTGAAGGTATCTGTGTCCATTATCTTCATTTTGGTGGTAAGTTACATTCAACTCCTAATCAATACTGCTTCTTTTGCTAGCTTTAATATAGGTACCTTGCTAATAGTGCACTGTTTTACGCTGTAATCTACTAGTAGTTCTTTTACTCATATACTTTGGAGTAACTGATCCTTATTAAGATTTTTCATCTGTTATCTTTTGTCCGTTTAATAAATAATTCATTTTAATATAAATATATCTGATTAGATATATTTATCCATATATTTGGCCATCATTAGAACTTGCCAGACAAAGTGATTCCTTAAATTTAAACTGTTGCCAAAATCTGAGGCTAAGGAAGGATTGACCTTCATTTAAACCCCTTTCTGTGAAGGAGTTTAAGTACACAGTGGACTTCTTTCTTTCCATCAGAGTCAGCAGCAGGGCTTCTTTAATAAACTTTGTCTGTAGTTCCCACTCTCCCAGCAACAGCTACTTCTCTGAGTTGCTTAGCACTTGAGGTCAAGGAAAGACAAACATTAAGTGTTGTTTTATGCTTTTAATTTCTGAATGTAAAATGATCAGGTAAAGGAGGGATTCTGTCTGGTGACATCAAATCTAGAGACATCTATGGTGTCCCTTGTTACAAGAGAAGCAAGGAGATTCCTGAACTGAGGCAGGCCCACACGATGCCAGGGTGGACTTTTCCAAGGTGAGAGTATAAAGAGCAGCTTGTTGCAGGTGAGTCAGACAAGACATTATGATCCTGCCCCAGCACATCCACTGACTGCATAGCTGAAATTGTTCATTGACACCCAGGTCAATGCATCAAGAAACAGGATCTCTTCTTGTTTTGATTTCCTGAGCCCCTAACCTATCTCTGGGACCCACTGGAGCTCGAAGCAAGACTCTGTTCCCATCTTACATTTCCCTTCCAGTGCTAGCCCCCTACTCCTTCTTCCAGGTACACTGGGCTTTGTAGGCAGGGTGTGCAGCTGTTCCTCCTCCTAGCAGGACCTGGGGCACTTTGATGAACCCAGCTGCAAGTAGGAGCTGCTCAAACAAGGAGGGAGCATTATCACACACGCAGAGAGGCAAGGGAAGGCAGTGACTAGTCCAGGTGCAGTTTTGTCACACAGGGCTTGTCCTAGCCCTTCTCTCTTGAGCCTAACAGCATGCTCAGCTTCTTGCAAATAAAAGGTCTTTAGTAAGAACTTCACTCACATTTGCAGGGTTTTCTGGTTCAATTTTACACCACATATAACTGACTTAATTGGATTGATGACTAAACTGGTATTTCATGGCTTTAACATGGGTATTATACTTGGTCTACTTCTACAGGCTAATGAATGGGTGTTGGAAGAGAAACTGTGGTTTTGCACCTTCTCTGCTTTCTTTTCTCTGCATCTTGTTACTTTTGCAATGATAACTCTATAAGGAAACTCTAAAGTGCAAATCTGGACTTTATATATTTGAATGTTCCACAGGTTACAAGAAGTATTTTTAGTGTTGTCATGATTTAGGAATTGTATTGTCCAATTTAGAAACTATGCTGCCACTTCCCCTCCCCTGCTCCAATTGGAGGCACAAAAGGCGAAGATCATGAGTTGAGATAAGAACAACTTACTGGAAAT
Source organism: Platysteira castanea (assembly GCA_013397175.1). Taxonomy (NCBI): domain Eukaryota; kingdom Metazoa; phylum Chordata; class Aves; order Passeriformes; genus Platysteira; species Platysteira castanea. The sequence goes on from VYXC01007180.1 coordinate 402,155, forward strand.
AGCAACGAGTTAAGAAGACAAACAGTAACAGCAACAAAATTACAACAAAAGAAGAAGAAGAAGAAGAAGAAGAAGAAGAAGAAGAAGAAGAAGAAGAAGAAGAAGAAGAAGAAGAAGAAGAAGAAGAAGAAGAAGAAGAAGATGAAGATGAAGAAGAAGAAATTATTTACAGTGAAAAGGCCCTGACAATAAACAATACCAGACTGTTCCATCCACCGTGTTTTCTCAACCAGAAAGAATCACCCCTCTTCAGACGAAAGAGTCCCTTTCCCCTGCCCCTGGCAATGACATGAGGTAGAATCAAACAACCTCAGGGTCCTCACACCCCCTCCTGGCTACTGCAAAAATTAACCCTGGCCTGGCTGGAACCAAGACAAGTGTTTTAGATTTAAGAGGACTTGGCCATGACTGAAGACAAAAGAACAGACCCAGGCATCCTGTTTCTAAAATGTGTTTATGTATGATACTCAGATAGCCCTGATTCCTCTAGCATATTTTAGATATTCCTCAGACTTATGAGATAAGAACTGCATTCAGCTGGGATTTCATTGCTGAAAGTCCTATTAGTTGCTTGGGCCTGAGAGTACCTCTGTACCCCACAGGGTCACTGCCTGTATCTGCCTTACAGAGCTGGGGCACACTAGTCTCCACATTAAACTATTGGCTAAGGTAAACAGATTTTTAAAGAGCTATTTCGCTGTGAGGCTCAGGTGCTTGTCTTCTTTTAGGATTCATATTCACAAACTTCATTCTGAAACAAGACACTTTAAGTTTTCATTTAAATTAGAGAAAAGGGCTCTTTTCGTATAAAATAGGGCCAGCACAGAGTGAAAAGGTAGACTGTTATGTTTTCATTTTCAAGGACTTACAACACTTGCATGATGTAGGGGAGGACTCAGCTAGATTACTTCTTATTTATAGGTCTTCAAACGTACTTCTTCCTTCCTTGGCCACCAAAAGAAAAGCTATACTCAGCTATATATATATACTATATATATATAATGACCTGCATTATGATTTTCAGGTCAGTTCTGTGGCCACTAGACTATCAGAACACAAGAAAAAAAGGTACTCAGTTGGACCACAGACCAATTTAGCTACTGTCATACTTTGAAGTATATGTAATTCTTCCCCCTATATATTCCTCAATCTCTAAATATTTTCTGCCCAGGAACTTTATATGCTTAACATGATCTCTAGGTATGTAGCAGTCCTTACTGGTTTTCTCTTTCTTAGGCTTGTCTAGTCTTGTTTGAATGCATGTAGCCTTTTAGCTGACATCATGTCAAACCAGGACACATTCTCAGCTTCCTTTAGACATCTGCAGCTTTCAGAAATTTGGTCTGTTACATTACTTACTGCATGAAAAAAAGATCATCCATTTTCGGTTTATTTTAAACCTGGGATCTGGATAAATTATTCTGTTGCTCTCCTATATCTTGTTCTGGGTGTGACAGCAAATATTTGGTTTCTCCTCACCTTTTCCTTGCACTCATACTTATATAGACCTCTATAATTTCATCCCTCATTTGTCTCTTCCAGACCCAGTAATGCTGGATTACTTGGCCATCCTTTACGAGGTAACCACTCCATGCCTTACCAACTTCTCCTCTAATATCTTCTTAAAAAATGTATGTTTTAGGTCTGCTTTTGTTTTCAGAAATGCAGATGATTAATTGATACTAGATCGTCTAATCCTGCTCTGGCACAGATTTATTTCAAAACTAAATTACCAGCATGTTTCCTCGCCTACAGAAGACATAGTTTAGGAATAGCGGAATGAGGGGCAGTGCTGGAAGATTATGTATAAGGAGAAGAGTGTTACGTTTGTGTATGTATAAGGAGAAGAGTGTTACATCTGTGTAACTGATGAAAATGACAATTCACCTGACTTCTGTTATTCAGTTTAAAATGAAGTTTTCAGGGATTGGAGTATTCACTGGTTCATAAATTTTATGAATATCTGACATGATATTACCCTAAAATATTTATTGGCAGAAGTGCTATGAATCAAACACAAGCTCTGTCCTCTAAAGCTGAGCTCAGCAGTGTTCCATGAAAGCATATGAGCACCACAGCAGATCAACAGACCTAGAAATTTTTAGGACTGGTGAATTTGAAGACTGGCAACTTCCATTAAATTACTGTATTGCTCTTCTCCTCTGTACATTGCCGTAGGTGAAATGTCTTGTTCCATTTAAAATCCATGTTGCCATTGGTCCCAATGAAACCAGCTTACCTAGCCAGGTCGTGCTGAAACAAAGCTTGCTCCTTATCTGAATGGCTCACAGATAAACCCTAAAGTCATGGTTTTCATTGAGGAACTCTAATTTACTTTCCATTTTGATCTGACACCTTGTGCCCTGAAGTTCTGCTTTAGGAGCTGAAATGCAAGCATAATTGGTGCCTCTCACTGCATCGATTATATTTTATTACAACTGGATAAAAGATCCCTTTACAAAACTTATCATACAATGATTTGGGTTGGAAGGTACCATAAAGATTATTTAGTTCCAACCCTCCTGCCATGGGAAGGGACACCTTCCCCTAGACCAGGTTCCTCAGAGCCCCATCCAGTCTGGCCTTGAACATATTTACTTCAGCAAAAAAAAAAAAAAAAAAAAAAAAAAGCAAAAAAAATCT